>CP125978.1:445004637-445213888 GCA_030063025.1 Avena longiglumis
GCTCATTAGGGCATGGAACGTTGTCGGCCCGGAGGGCCGAATGGCATGACCAAGAACTCGGCGGCCGTGATGTACGAATGTCGTTTCGCGATGTCATCCGGATGTATCCGCACTGGCGATAGCCGAGCAGCGTCGAGCTTGGCGAAGCTGGCCCCATGGAGCTCGCCCAATAGCTCGCCCACAACGGGATGGGAAATTTGTCCTGAAGTCACGTTAAGGACGCGATAGTCGGCGTAAGCATCGACGCCGGCCGGCGCACTGTGAGCACCAGCGCAGAGAACGGTGATGTCGAACCGATAATGCCTCATGAGCATGACCGCCACTGGCGCCAAGCTCACCCTTCCGCAATGGAGGTAACGCACGGGACATACGCGAAAGACAAGCGCCGATCCGTAGTGTGGATGGTGGTCACAGGTCGCGCCGCGGAGGCCCCGCTCGCTGAAGATTTCATTGTGCCGCAGAGGTCGGTTAGGGGGGTGCGCTTTCATCGAGCTGCCGCCATCACCAAGCCGAGGGTCATGGGCCCTAAATTGTCGATGCCCGCCCACTATACGTGGCATCCTCGCCGCTAGAAAATGAGGGACAACACGGTGAAGTCCCAAAGGATGGGGCCTAGTGGACAAGAAGTCGACGACGAGGATGAAGTCGAGATCCCAAGTCGATGCCGACGCAGCTTGATGGATAAGTGCTCACCGATGAGGATGGGAACCTGCCGATCCATGTCTTGGCAAGCAAGGTGGTCCTGCTGGCGACACTTACGCTGGAACCGCCGGCTTCGACGGCCGCAGCGCTAGACGACGATGCGCCCCGGACAGAAGTTAAAGCGCCGAGCCCGTGTCCACGAGCGTGAGGCGCCACCGCTGATCGTCACCGAAGCATCATGGTCTTTGCCGCCTTGATGCTTAAGCGCATGGAGGGAGACGACGGGAGGTCGCATCGACCCGTAGGTCGTGACGCCGGTCTCGGAGAGTGTTAGGCATCGAGCTCGGTGGTGGGCATCCACCTCCCGTCCGATGGTCTCAGAAGAGGCGGGCGCACACGCGACCCGGATGCGTATGTCTCGCCGCTGAAGCTATTGACCATAAGCGGGCGCAAGTTGCTCGGCCGAGGTTAGAACGGAAGGACGCTGGCGGAAGCAAGCGCGCGGCCGCAGGTGAGGGCGCGCTACGGGCGGTGGCGCGTTGGCGGGGTCGCTACCACCCTCGGAAGGACCCTGCAGGCTAGGGGCGCCCACTCATACGCTGCCGCGTAGTGCATGGCCGTATGTAGGTCATGTGGGTCGCACATCTCCATGTCGACGCGGATGTGGTCGGGCAGGCCGCCGACGAAGAGATCGACGCGCTGATGAGCCGTGACGCCCGGCGCATGGCACACTAACGTCTGGAAGCGGTCGGCGAAGTCCTGCACCGAGGAGGTGAAGGGGAGGCGATCGAGTTTCCGCCATCCGCCCCGCCAGACGAGGGGCCGAACCGAAGGAGGCAAAGGTCGCGTAAGCGCTCCCACGGAGGCATCTCGCCCTCGTCCTACTCGAGGGCGTAGTACCATGTTTGGGCGGTGCCGCGGAGTGATACGTTTCCAACGTATCTATAAATTTTTATGCTACATGCTTGTTTAGTATCTACTTTGCTTTACTTGTCCACACTTTGAGGTGCTTTTTACATGTTTTCTGGTACTAACCTATTAACAAGTTGCAACTGCGGGATGCCTGCTTTTCGTTGTTTTGGTTTTGGAAAAGTTAGAATTAAATATTCTCGAATTGGACGACAAACGTCAAAGTCAATTACTTTCCGTGGGGAACAACAAGTCCAGAGAGATCGTGAGGGGCCGCCAGGGGGCGAACCACCCAGTGCGGTGGGCCCACGCCTGCTAGTGTTTGGCGGCCCTCGGTCGCCTCCCTGCTCGCCCTCATAAGAAGCCCCATGGTAACCCCGAAAATTCGATCAGAAATCCATGAAACCGCCTATAGCCACCGCCACCATCGTCCCTAGATCGGGAGGATCTCAAGTTCTTTCCGCACTAGAGGGAGATCATCCCGAGGCCTTTTCTCCTGTGATGATTTGTGAGTAGTTCCACCTTGGACTATGGGTCCATGTAGTAGCTAGATGGTTGTATCTCTCATTTGTTCTTTCATGTATAGATCTTGTGAGCTCCGCTCATGATCAAGATCTAACTGCTTGTAATCATGCATGTTGTGTTTGGGATCCCATGGATATTGAGATTATTATGTTGGTTTAATTAATGGTTTTATTTTTATGATTCTATCATGTCTCAGATTGTTTGTGATCTTTCATGCTCTCCGTTGCTAGTGGTTATCTTGACCAAGTAGTTGCTAGTGACTCCAAGAGGGAGTATTTATGCTCGATAGTGGGTTCATGCCTCTAGTTTCCAAGGAAAGTGGCAGAAATCTCTTCGATTGTAGATGTGTTGTTGCTACTAGGGAGAAAACAATGGTCTCTTGTTCATGTAACATGTGGACTGTTTACCTTACACACTTTGATTAAAGAAGTTGTATGCTGCTTAAAACTTAATAATCGGAGGGGTTCGGATGATAACCTGAAGGTGGACTTCTAGTCATAGATGCAGTTGGATGACGGTTTATGTATATTATTGTATTGCCCAATCAACCTCATAGGATCTTTCTGGATATTAATTGCATTGTTTTGCCTTGCTCGCTTCTTGTCAATTGCCTACTGTAATTTTTTACCCTTCATGCCATGCTATTTATCTAAGGAGAGCCTCTAGAACTATGGACCCGGTCCAATCTTTACCATTGATACATCTTCCATTGTTATTTGCTTACTTGTCAAAACCATTACCTTCCACTAATTATACGCTTAATCCTTTGTTACACAAACCGTGAGCTTGACAACCTCATCGATCTGCTGGGGCAAAGTCTTGAGTTTGTGTTGTGCAGTTCCATGTTGCCGCAACATCTTTGAGACGCTTCTTCCTCCTTTAGGTTCTATAACCTCGGTCTCTCATCGAGGGAAACTTGATGTGCTCATCACACCTTGCTCTTGGGGTTCCAACGGCGTCCCATATCACGGTGCACGATCACGGAGAGGTGGTGGAGGCGATCCACATGCGGTCGGATGCCGGTGTCCGCTGAAAAATTGTTTGCACCGTTGAGCCCAGGGGTCGACGATGCCATCATAGGTGGCGAACTCCAGCTTGGTGGAGCGGGGCGGCTGCTGGACGTGCGGAGCGGCGGTGTAGGCTCCCTCGTGATGGCCTGCCGCGGGGCGAGCCGCAGGCACCAGGGACCCCAGCATAAGTGGTTGCATACTCACGAGTCCACCGACGGCGGCGGTCGAAGAGATGCGACAGCGTGCAGAACGTTACGGGCGCATGAAGACGGGCACGTCGAGCCACACCGGTAGCGGGGACGGCGAGGGCGGGAACCGGATCTGGGTGATCGGGATCCCCTGGTGAGAGGCGGTCAAGGCTGACGCGGGCGGGAGCGCGCGGCGGCCATGGCGGCGGGGTGATGACGGCTCGGTGGCGATGGCACGTAGGGTCCCTGGAGGAAGGTCCGGAGGTTCGGGATCGCCAGGGACAGATTGCGGATAGCCGTCGACATCTCCGGAGAGAGGACGGGGCCGAGAGTGTCGGCCAAGGTGATGGAGGCGGCCGTCCTGAGGTGATCGGGCGGCCCCATGATGGTTGATGGCGCGGTGGTGGGCGACATAAAGGTGATGGAAGGTCAAGACATCATCGATCTGAGCAACTGATACCAAATTGATAGGTACTAGGGTCCCACTGTGTCTCGCCTTAGATTGTAGGGGTGGAAGGGAGGGTGGCGAGGAGCTTGACGCAAACGACAGCGGCTAGGCATCGTGGCCGCGCGAGGAGGGAGGAGGCGGCGGTGGCGCAGGGAGGCGGCTAGGGTTTATGAACTCCTACGCCTGAGGGAGTCGGCAATAAATATGTTTATTACTTGTTTGATACGTATAATTACATGTGTTTGTATAATAGTCTAACTAATCAAAACCCTAGATAAGTTGGGCTAAGTCCTAAACTGGCCCACTATTGGGCCTCTTTCGGATATAGTGCAAACCGGTCATAACATAATCGTAGAGAGTAGGTACACAAGGATAGTTGCTAAACAAGATCATATCAAGGTTATTTAGGCAGCATACGGCAGGAGCCTGCCTCTCCACCCTACAACCCTTTTAAGAATAAGGTCAATCACAGCCACAAATCCTCTTTTCTAAGTTTACTAAATGAAAGGGAACCTCAAAGGAAGTTATTCACTTTGCACCCAAACACATGTGATAGGGTATTGGTTTGTTCTTCTGGCAAATTAATAGGTACCAAATCACATTTTTCAAAGTTAATCCTCATACCATAAATTTGCTCAAAAATTGACAAAACCCACTTCAAGTTCAAAGGTGTTTCTAAATCATTCTTCAAGAATAGCAGGGTAGGTATCATCAGATACCGCAAACTAATAATTCTCTTGCTCGAACCTAGTAAGGAAACCAGAAATGAGGTTCTCATTTGCTGCTTTAACAAGCATTTTGAAAAGCATCCGCCATCATGTTGAAAAGGATGGGAGAGAAAGTATCTCTGTCTCAACCCTTTTCCGTTCTAAAGAAGTTACTGTTTTGGTCATTGATCCTAATGCCCACAGATACTTTATGAAGAAGTAAATGAATTTCATCCAACCATTTTTTGGCTAAAGCCTATTTGTTTAAGCATTTCTCAATGAATTCTCTACTGACTTTCTTGTAAACCTTTCGTAATCTAGTTTCAAAATCAAACCTCTTTCCTATTCTTACTACATCATGAATAATTTCATGTACAGAGAATCTTCTCCAAAATGTCTCTACCCCTAATGAAGGCAGATTGGTTTGTCGAAATTAACCTATCAACGAGCTTACCATTTTGTTAGTATATGCCTTGGAGAAAATTTTAAAACAGCAATTAATTAACGCAGCGGGCTTATTTTTTTTAGACTTTTAGCATTGGCTTCTTTTAATATGAGCGTAATCAAGCTCAAGTTTAATCTGAACATATCAACATTGTTATTTTTAAAATCTCTAAAGAGATTGAACAAATATGTTTATTACATCCAAGAACTTTTGGTAGAATAAAAAGGTGAAGCCATATGGTCGCGAAGCACCTTCACTATAAGAATAAAATCAACAGATTTTATCTATTCTTCGCTGAAAGGTGCGTCAAACATCTCATTTTCCTCATTAGTTGCCATATCTTCTAAAAAGAGTTTTCTAATGATATATCTGATTTTGCTTCTTTTCCGAGAAGATTTTTGTAGTAGTAGCATGTCTTGTGTTTCAGTTAATTCATCGCCAAAAGGCCCTTCTAGAACTGCAATTTCCTTTTTCTCATTAGTTAAGCATGTCTTGTACAAATATAAGCATACATGTCGGCACGGTGTCATTTATTCTTATACTATGACGATGCGGTGATGCCATAACTGATCTGTTGTAATACATGATCGGATTATTGTTGCTATGCCTGCAATTCAGTGCAAGTGATATGCTAATTCGTTGTACGTTCTCAACTTGATTGCTCCATTTTGAAGTTCTGAACCGGTACGTTGTTGCCAGTGGCTGAGCTAGCGCAGGAAGAAGTAAAGAGAGAGAGGAGGGAGGGACAATTTACGGTATTTTCTTTCATCCAAATATTTTAAAAAAATTGTTCAATGATTAAAGTTTGGGGACGGTGCCCCCAACCACCCCCCACAGCTGCACATAGCTCCTTAGTCTGGATGCCACCCAGGATCCTACGTGGCACCGCGGGGTCAGACAATCCAGCGAGGCAGCGTCGCCATGCGGGTGAGATGGTGTCGCGATATAGGATTCATCACATTCGCTCGGTAGATTTTGGGTTAATATCTTTAAAAAGAAACTGACTGCCCTATCAAGGTTTCTCCAAAATTTATGCGGCGCTCTTCTGTTCCACCGCTCTTTCCCGCCTCTGCATCCCGCCGTTACCTTTTTGACACGCCTAGAAAGCCTGAAGAGAATTACTCCTCAAATCCTCCAACTGTAGGGGGTCGTAGCATGGAAAACAAAAAAAAATCGATCGCATGAACACACACAAGGCAAGATCTATCTACTAGATTGTAGCAACGAGTCGATACAGTACTAACCCTCGAAGATCCAAAGCGGTTAACGAGAGCAGATTCTCATGCGTGATATAGTCGTTCACTTGCCGATCTCAAGATCGCATAGGCGATCCTTCCAGCGCCGCATTCCGGTAGCGCTCCCGTGGTCGGTCACACGTACGATACTCGATGAAGACCTTCTCTCCCTTGTTCCAGTAGGCAGCAGAGGTTGTAGCTCTCTCCTCACGATTCCGGCAGCACGATGGCGCGGTGTCGGAAGTAGAGGGGAGATCCCGCATGGCTTCGCCTAAGCCGGAACGAGTATCGTGGAGTAGAGGGAGCCCCGGCGATCTAGGTATAGAGGGCCGAGGTTTAGAGGTAGCTAGCAACTAGAGTTTAGCTAGTAAGTAGCGGTTTAGAGGAGATCTAGATTGGTCGCAACTAGAGAGGGGGCGGCGGCCAACCTAGGGTTTCTTGGGCGCCTAGGGTGTTGGAGATATGCCCAAGAGGCAATAATAAAGTGGTTATTATCATATCTTCATACTTATGATAAATGTTTACATACCATGCTATAATTGTATTAACAGGAAACATTAATACTTGTGTGATTTGTAAACATAAAAGAGTCCCTAGTAAAGCCTCTTGTTAAACTAGCTTGTTGGTTAATATATGATCATGGTTTCCTGATCATGAACATAGAGATGTTATTAACAACAGGGTCATATCATTAGGAGAATGATGTGATGGACATACTCCTATAGATAAGCGTAGCATAAAGATCAAGTCATTTAATATAGTTCATTTGCTATAAGCTCGATACATAGTAACCCAATTCCTTCGACCATGAGATCATGTTAATCACCATCACCGGAAGGATGCTTTGATGACATCAAACACCACACCGTAACTGGGTGGCTATAAAGGTGGCATTGAGTGTTCGGAAAGTATGTGTTGAGGCACATGGATCAAGAGTGGAATTTGTCCATCCATATGACGGATAGATATACTCTGGGCCCTCTCGGTGGAATATCATCCAATTAGCTTGCAAGCATGTGACTGGCTCACAAGGGATCACATACCACGGGAACAAGAAAAGAGTACTTATCGGTAACAAGGTTGAACTAGGTATGCAGAGATACCGACGATCAAAACCTCGGATAAATAAACTATTGTGAGACAAAGGGAAATTGGTATCGTATGTAAGTGGTTCATTCAATCGCAAAGTAATCGTAGAAATATGTGGGAGCCATATGAATTTCCAGATTCCTCTATTGGTTATTGATCGGAGAAGTGTCTCGATCATGTCTGCATAATTCACGAACCGTAGGGAGACACACTTAAGGATTCGACGTTGTTTGAGTAGTTATGGAATGATGAGAAAGAGACCGAATGTTGTTCGTAGTCTCGGATGAGATCCGGGATATCACGAGGAGATCCGGAATGGTCCGGAGAATAAGATTCATATAAGGAAAGTCATGTTTTGGAGTTGGGGAATGGTTCCGGTGTTTTCATCGGGAATGTTCTAGAAAGTTCCGGAATGTCCGTCACTCCGGAAGGGAAGGGTACATGAATGTGTTATATCAAGTTGGTATGATTGCATCATGTACTAAGTGTCATCGCTGAACAAAATAGAGGGTTTAATCAAATCCTTGTTTGAAAAGTCAAATGCCAATTTGAAAGTCAAACGGCTATTTTTGGGAAGTGGAGAGGGAGGTGGAAACCGAGTTGGAGGAGTCCCTCCTCCACCGCCGGCCCACTTGGGATACGAGTTGGGGAGGGATTCCCCTCCCCTTGGCCGGTGCCTTCCTCCTATAAGAGGAGGGGCAGGGCTCCCCTCCTAGAACACACCTTGCCCCCTCTAAACCTAACCCTAGCCGCCGTCGGCCACCATAGCCGCCGCCCTAGGGTTTGCCCAAGCCGACTTGGGGCAATCCCTTGCCCTAGCCGGCCTAACTCTACTTGCCTCTAAACCCTATATCACCAAGCCTCTCTCATAGTCCACCATATTCGCCTCGCTTAAGGCGAAGCTCGCGAGATCTCCTCTACTTCCAGCATCGTCACGGTCACTGAATCACGAGGAGAGTACTACAACCTCCGCTCGCTAGAACAAGGAGAGGAAGGTCTTCGCCGAAAATCAATGTGTGATGATCAAGGGAGCGCCACCGAACGCAGCCGGAAGGATCGCTTCACGCGATCTTGAGATCGGAAGTGTACGACTACATCACCCACGTAGAATCGCTCGTTAACCGCTTTGGAATCTTCGAGGGTGAGTTCCTATCGACTCGTTGCTACAATCTAGTAGATAGATCTTGGCTTGTTTGTGCATGTGGTAGAATTTTTTGTTTTCCATGCTACGTAATTCCTACAAAGGGTATCGAGCCGTGTCTATATGTATATCTCAAGCACGAGTAGAACACAATGGTCATTGTGGGCGCTGATGCTTTTGTTGTCGATTGCTTCTTGTGTAGTTTGCATCTTGGGATGGTGGGATGAAGCGCCCGGCTAACCTTACATGACATCGCTCATGAGACTTGCTCCATGCTTGACATGCAACTTGTATTGCATAAGTGGCTTTATGGGTGCCTGCTTTCTCCCAACATAGTTAAGATTCAATTTACAACGGGTGATTGACAATACTAGTATCAATGTTGTGGTTCTTGTTCGTAAGTTAGAACGACACTTATTGAAAGCCCCAAACCACGTAAAATATGCAAAGAAAATTAGAGGCGCCTAACTTTGTTTTGCGGTGGTGTGCATGATGTGATATGGCCATGATTGTGATTATATTTGATGTATGCAATGTTCCTTATTGTAAGTTGGCAAATCGGCAGGAGCCATATGGTTGTCTTTAAATTTTGTTAAGACCCAAGGTCTATTCAAAGTAGTTGTAATAGTTGAAACTGGTGGACGACAACCATGGAGCGCCGCCATTGACCTTGATGCAATGCCGGTGATGATGGAGATCATGTTCGTGCTTGAAGATGGAGATCGAAGCACAAGAAGAAAGGCTATATCATATCACATATTATGAATTGCATGTGATGTTAATCCTTTTATATCTTGTATTGCTTAGTTCACGACGGCATTATAAGATGATCCTCAAGCACACAATTTCAAGTTTTAAAGTGTTCATCCTTAGTAAGCACTGCTACAAAGCTCGTTGTTTCAAGCACCACATGATGATCGGGTGTTAGATTCAGTGTATACAACGTGAGCACAGATTTTCTCATGCGAAGCTAAGGTTTGATCTTGACGAGCCTAGCATGTATGCATATGGTCTCGAACACGGATCACCGAAAGGTAAAGCATGAGTCATATAGTAGATATGATGAACATGTTGATTGTTCGTCGTTGAAGCTACATCAACTCTCGTGATGATCGGTTTTGATGTGGTGGATTTGGTTCGTGTGATCACTAAAACAATGTGAGGGATATGGTTTTGAGTGGGAGTTTAACAACAATATGATTAAAAGTTGAACACTATTTATCATAAATTAAATCAAAGTGAATTTGCATAGTTGTTGTAGTTATTGGCATCCGTTTACCACCTTATGCTTAGTTATAATTGAGATGATAGAACTATAGAATTCTGGTTAGTTACTTTACGAACTGGTATCATATTGTTTTGAATTGTTAATCTAAAGTTTAAAAGTCCTATTGCAAACTTTCAGTAAGTTCCGGTTACTCCATGAAGTTTAATAATTGGTATTAAATCAAGAGTGACAAATTCCAAATGTTAGTGTATGAGTATCATGTTTTGTCTCCATGATTCTTGATATTCAAAGAATTGTCTTAATATCAAGGTTATCTAGGATCTGAAAGAGTTGTTTCAGAAACCATGATGTGTGGAAGATATTATGATATCTGAAATGAAGTTTTGGTTGCAACATGATAGAGTATAATATGGCAAAAGTCATGTTCTCATATTTGATGAGAATTTGCAAAAGGTTGGAGACACTAGTTGTCCTAATCCTCCAAAAGGTTTTGGGGAGCAACATTATACTCGCGATTCACCGTTACAAGCTAAAAGTAGCTTGATCATGGATAATTCCATGATGAGGGTGAATATTTGATGTAGGTAAAATGTTTACTACACCAAGAGATTACTAAAGAAAGGAATTTGAAAGAACACCAAACATTTGATAATAGTGATCTACTTCAAAGTGCAAGTCCAAAGACATTGGTATTTAACTATACACGCTTTGGACTATGTGTCATATGTATGACTCCACTATTGATGTTGATAGATTCTTTCAAACAGAAAAGGAAATACTAAAAGAAAATCTCATAAATATATGGCAGAAAAGAAAAGACTAGAATTGTTCAGTTTAAGTATATAGATGATATACATGTTATGGCTATATTCTTTGCTTATTAAACAATGTGGTTCTTAAGTATTTGATACTGAATTTGTTGGTCGTCATTCGAAACAACACAATTCATGAACTACAATGGCCTAAGTAACTAGCAAAATAATATGTGATGATGTTCATCGAGAACAAATAAAGGGTTATTGTGTTGCTCGTTAAACATCAAAGCTTGCCTTCAAGATTTGTTTTATCAGGTATTATGAGAACAAAAGGGTTGTTCAAATAATTGTCGTAATCCATAAAAGATGGATGATTCACAAATCTCGTTGGAGAAATCACATCCATAAAACTAGTGCTAAAAATGTCGAAAGACAAATTGATTGAAAGATCACTTAGGAAGTGACATCGCCGTTTAAATTATATTGGAAAGAAAACATGAAGAAACTCCATGTGGATGGAAATTTTGAGTCTTTTGATTTTTGATCACATGACGCCAGAAACTTTCCTAGAGATAATTAAAACTTCGCTCATAGGCTAAAAGGAACTAATGACTAGCTTATTGAACTTGTACATATTGTTGTATCAAGTCCATTATGTGTAGTCAAGAGCGATGGATTTCAACTTCATATGCTTTCTCCGAAAATTTGAGTGAATATATGAATATTTACTTAATAAGGATGAAGTATGAAACATTTGAAAAGTTCAAAGATTTTAAGATGAAGTACAAAATCATTGTAACAAGAATATAAATAGTTTATGATAAAGATCATAAAGGAAGATATTTGAGTTACAAGTTTAGCATAATACCTAAGATTTAAGAAATTGTTCCGTGGATTTGCATTTCCCGAAACACCATAAGAGTATGGAGCGTTCGAGATATGTAATTAAACCTTGTTTGACATGATAAGATCAAAGGTATAATTCAATAAACTGCCATTATATTTTAAAGATTAAAAGCTTTAGAGACTACCGTTTTTCCACTGAAAAGAGCTCCATCATAATCCGATGAAATGACACCATATAAAGTTATGGTTTGGGATAAAACCCAAGTAGTCCTTTCTTAAACATTGGTATGCTATGCATAAGAAAGATGTTTGCAACCAAAGTCAGATGAACTCCTTTGTATAATCATAAGTATTCCTCCATAAAACACCGGAGACAAAAGTGTTTGTCGCTTAGAACGTCAAGTTTCTTTGAGAAGTAATTTTTCGTAAAAAGTTAAGTGGGAGGACAATAAGAACTTTGATAAGGTTAAAAGAACCTTAGCTATATGTGCAAAGTTGCGCAGCACCGAAAAGTGTTTCGGAGGTAGCAACAATGCTCATGGCTCACGTGCCTCAAAGGTTATGGTCACGGAGATCTAAGTTTCTATTGAACCAAGTAGGTCGAGTAAACAATCAAATACCAAGATTTGAGGGTTGAATCATTATTTGAGAATAATAAACGGACTACATGCAAAGAAGCGATGATGGGCCCTCGGTAAAATGGCTTGAAGCCATAAATCCGTGATAGTTCCATACACGCAGAAATCAAGTTTTGAACTTGAAGGACCCTCGAGAAAGGTATACCTTACTTGTGTTTGGATCTATAAAGAAATAGACATGTATGTTTCACATCTATGAAATTATCGACATGTCGGGAAGAGTTCACGACAATGTTCAAAGAGTTAACTATGAAAAGATCTGATCTTTCATTAAAGCGATATTTAGTCTAGACGGATTAATGTAGCAACCACGACATATAATTTTGTTATGTGTTGGATAAACAAAACAAGTTCTTCTAATAGAAGGTTACCAGGACGTGCATGACACGGTCCAAAGGGTTTTTTAATTCAAAGATGTTAAAGCATATGCAAACTTCAATGGTTGAAGTAAGCATAGCGGAGTTGGAATCTTCACTATGATGAAACCGTTAAAGAGTTTAATTTCATCGAGACAATGAAGATACATTTGCAAGAAATTAAGTGGGAGCGCTAAGACATATTTTTAATACATTATGTGGAGGACATATTGTTGATTGAAATGATGTATCTTTTATTAACACATATTAAGAATTTCATCCGATGAAAGACTTAGGCAAAACCCAAATATTTCATCAATATACGCTAATATGGTTGTCGGCAAGCATAGATGATATATTGAATGAGTTCAATATAGAAACTACAAGAAAGGTTCTTGTCGCACGTAAAGGATTGAATCGTTCAATATTGATGATATATTCAAGTATTGGACACTTGGTAAGTGAAACAAAGATTCAAGTATAGAATGATACTTGATGTATGAAATCACAAAGATTATTTATATCAATCATATTGTGATATGTACATCCAGATGTCCTATGCTCTAAATGTGAGTATATACCGTAATGATTCATAAGATGATCATTGATCGATAGTAAGGATATTCTTGTGATCTTTTGGAAGAACTAAGAATATATTATTTTGAAGTGACAACAGATGGTTAGTTCATTGTAAATGAATTACATTGATACTAGTTTTGTCACAAAGTACAAATTAAGTTTATCTCAATCTAAACTAAGGGTGACACAATATAATGGAAAGTAAGTTCCATAATGGATTTGGATGAGTTCCAAAGTTAAGATATTGTGACAGATACTACAACAAAAGGCTAAGTATATGACTGCTATTATAGCAGCTAAAGAGGGCATTTGTGTCAAGTAGTTTGTTATCAAACTAGGTGTAGTTCACAGCAGGATAATACTATGAAGATATATTGTATGACAATATTATCAACATGTTTTAACCTCAAAGAACTAAAGGTCTCACCAAAGGACCAAATTTATACAAAGCCATCTCATTAGAGAATGAGTGATGCGTAGAGACGCAAAGACATGCAATTACACGACCGGAAGTGTCGATCCGGAGATCGACCACTAGCAAACGTACCAACGGAAAGCCATAGGTGTTAAATACACAAGGTTTGAAACTAGATTATTGACTCTAGTGCAAGTGGGATGTTGGAGATATGCCCAAGAGGCACAAATAAAGTATTATCATATCTTCATACTTATGATAAATGTTTACATACCATGCTATAATTATATTAACAGAAACATTAATACTTCTGTGATTTGTAAACATAAAAGAGTCCCTAGTAAAGCCTCTTGTTAAACTAGCTTGTTGGTTAATATATGATCATGGTTTCGATCATGAACATAGATATGTTATTAACAACGGTCATATCATTAGAGAATGATGTGATGGACATACTCCAGATAAGCGTAGCATAAAGATCAAGTCATTTAATAGTTCATTTGCTATAAGCTTTCCGATACATAGTAACCTAATTCCTTCGACCATGAGATCATGTTAATCACCATCACCAGTATGCTTTGATGACATCAAACACCACACCGAATCGGGTGGCTATAAAGGTGGCATTGAGTGTTCGGAAAGTATGTGTTGAGGCACATGGATCAAGAGGATATGTCCATCCATATGACGGATGGATATACTGGCCCTCGGTGGAATGTCATCCAATTAGCTTGCAAGCATGTGACGCTCTGGGATCACATACCACGAGAACGAAAAGAGTACTTATCGGTAACAAGGTTTAACTAGGTATGCAGAGATACCGACGATCAAACCTGGATAAGTAAACTATCGTGAGACAAAGGGAAATTTATCGTATAAGTGTCATCATTCGCAAAGTAATCAGAAATATGTGGGAGCCATATGAATTTCCATTCCTCTATTGGTTATTGTTCGAGAAGTGTCTCGATCATGTCCGCATAATTCACGAACCGTAGGGAGACACTTAAGGATTCACGTTGTTTGAGTAGTTATGGAATGATGAGAAAGAGAATGTTGTTTGAGTCTGATGAGATCCGGATATCACGAGGATCCGAATGGTCCTGAGAATAAGATTCATATAAGGAAAGTCCTGTTGAGAGTTGGGGAATGGTTCCTGTTTTCATCGGAATGTTCTAGAAAGTTCTGAATGTCCTAAGACCGAAGGAAGGGTACATGAATGTGTTATATCAAGTTGGTATGATTGCATCATGTACTAAGTGTCATCGCTGAACAAAATAGAGGGTTTAATCAAATCCTTGTTTGAAAAGTCAAACGCCAATTTGAAAGTCAAACGGCTATTTTTGGGAAGTGGAGAGGAGGAAACCGAGTTGGGAGGAGTCCTCCTCCACCGCCGCCCACTTGGGATACGAGTTGGGAGGATTCCTCCCTGGCAGTGCCTTCCTCCTATAAGAGGAGGCAGGCCCTCCCAGAACACACCTTGCCCTCTAAACCTAACCCTAGCCGTTACCACCATAGCCGCCGCCTAGGGTTTGCCCTGTCGCCACTTGGGGCAATCCCTTCCCTAGCCACCGCCTAACTCCCCCACTTGGTGCCTCTAAACCCTAGATCTCCAAGCCTCTCATAGTCCACCATATTCGCTTACAAGGCGAAGCCTCATGAGATCTCCCTCTACTTGGTGCACGCACGCATCGTCAGGCCGGAATCACGAGGAGAGTACTACAACCTCCGCTCTTTGGAACAAGGAGAGGAAGGTCTTCGCCGAAAACCGAACGTGTGACCGATCATGGAGCGCCGTAACGCAGTCACGGAAGGATCGCCCACGATCTTGAGATCGGAAATGCACGACTACATCACCCACGAATCTCGTTAACCGCTTTGGAATCTTCGAGGGTAAGTTCCTCTATCGACTCGTTGCTACAATCTAGTAGATAGATCTTGGCTTGTTTGTGTGCATGCGGTAGAAAATTTTGTTTTCCATGCTACGAATCCCTACATAGGGCAAGGGGAATACCTTGGGTGCGCCCCCACCCCTCCTTATATAGGCGGGGGGCATCCAAGGGTGTTCCCAACCCAGGTGGAAACCCTCCCTAACTCAGAAAAACCTCCCTAACTCGGAAACCATATTGGGATTTGACTTTTTCAAACTGCCTTTTTGACTTTCAAATTAGAGTTTGATTTCTCTCTTCCAAGTGTCCAGCCAAGTGACCTAGGACACAATGCAACCATTACACTTTGTCATGACACATCCATGTACCCTTCTCCTTCCGGATTGGTGAACCTTCTAGACCCTTCTAGAACATTTCGGTGAAAACACCGGACTCATTCCCGAACTCCGAAATTGGACTTTCCTTATATGATTCTTATTCTCCGGACCATTCCGGATATCCTCGTGATATAACGGATCCCATCCGAGATTCCGAACAACATTGGGTCTCTTTACTCACATTACATATCTACTAAACAACATCGAATCCTTAAGTGTGTCTCCCAACGGTTCGTGAATTATGCAGACATGATCGAGACTCTTCTCTGATCAATAACCAATAGAGGAATCTGGAAATTCATATGGCTCCCACATATTTCTACGATTACTTTGCGATCAAATGAACCATTTATATATGAAACCAATTTCCCTTTGTCTCGCGATATTTTACTTATCTGAGGTCTGATCGTCGGTATCTCTGCATACCTAGTTCAACCTCGTTACCGATAAGTATTATTTTTCGTTCCCGTGATATGTGATACCTTGTGAGCCAGTCACATGCTTGCAAGCTAATTTTATGACATTCCACCGAGAGGGCCCAAAATATATCTATCCGTCATATGGATGGACAAATCCCACTCTTGATCCATGTGCCTCAACACATACTTTCCGAACAATCAATGCCACCTTTATAGCCACCTGCCACACGGTGTGGTGTTTGATGTCATCAAAGCATCCTTCCGGTGATGGTGATTAGCATGATCTCATGGTCGAAGGAATTAGGTTAATATGTATCAGAAAGCTTATAGCAAGTGAACTATTTGAATGACTTGATCTTATGCTACGCTTAACTATAGGAGTATGTCCATCACATCATTCTCCTAATGATATGACCTTATTGTTAATAACATCTCAATGTTCATGATCAGGAAACCATGATCATATATTAACCAACAAGCTAGTTTAACAAGAGGCTTTACTAAAGACTCTTTTATGTTTACAAACCACACAAGCATTAATGTTTCCGATTAATAAAATTATAGCATGGTATGTAAACATTTATCATAAGTACGAAGATATGATAATAACCACTTTATTATTGCCTCTTGGGCATATCTCCAACAGTCTCCCACTTGCACTAGAGAAAATAATATAGTTTCAAAACTTTGTGTATTCAACACCTATGGCTTTTTGGTGTTGTATTTACACGATTGCTAGTGGTCAACCGATCTTCGGATTCGACACTTACAGGTCCGTGTGAAATTGCATGTCTTTGCGTCTCTACGCATCACTCATTCTCTAATGAGATGGCATTGTATAAATTTGTTCCTTTGGTGAGACCTTTAGTTCCTTGAGGTTAAAACATGTTGATAATATTGTCGTATAATATATCTTCATAGTACTAGCCCGGTATGAACTACACCTAGTTTTATAACAAACTACTTGACACAAATACCTCTTTTGCTGCTATAATAGCAGTCATATACTCAGCTTTTGTTGTAGTATCTGTCACAATGTCTTAACTTTGGAACCCATCCAAATCCATTATAGAACTTGCTTTCCATTATATTGTGCCACCCTTAGTTTAGATTGAGATAAACTTAATTTGTACTTTGTGACAAAACTAGTATCAATGTAGTACTTTTACAATAAACTAACCATCTATTTGTCACCTCTACAAAAATAATATATTCTTAGTTTTTCCAAAAGATCATAAGAATATCCTTACTATCGTCCAATGATTATCTTATGAATCATTCGGGTATATGCTCATAACATTTAGAGCATAGGACATATCTGGATTTGTACATATCACAGTATGATTGATATAAATACTCTTTGTGATTTCATACATCAAGTATCAATCTATACTTGAATCTTTGTTTCACTTACCAAGTGTCAATACACTTGAATTTCGATTCAATCCTTTCTGCGATTAAGAACCTTTCTTGTAGTTTCTATATTGAAATCATTCAATATATCATCTACGCATTTCTTTGACAAACCATATTAGCGCCTCAATCTATCTATATAGATATTAATGCCAAATATTCGGGTTTTGCCTAAGTATTTCATCAAAATGAAATTCTTAACTTGTGTTAACAAAAGATACATCATTTTCAATCAACAATATGTCTTCCACATAATGTATTAGAAATATGTCTTAGAGCTCCCACTTAATTTCTTGCAAATGCAAGTATCTTCATCATCTCCTATGAGATTAAACTCTTTTAATAGTTTCATTATGGTGAAAATTCCAACTCCGCGATGCTTATTTCAACCATTGAAGTTTGCATTCACTATTAGAATCTTTTGAATTAACAAACCCCTTTGGATCGTGTTATGTACACGTCCTAGGTAACAATTCTATTAAAAGAACTTTGTTTTGTTTGTTCAACCACCATATAACAGAATTATATGTAGTGGTTGCTACATTAATCGACTAAATATCGCTATGAAAGATCAAATCTTATCATAGTCAACCTTTGAACATTGTTGTGAACTCTTTCCCAACATGTCGACTATTTCATAGATGTGAAGCATCCATGTCTATTTTTTTATAGATCCAAACACGACTGTAAGGTCTTACACCTTTTCAGAGGGTCTTTCAAGTTCAAAGCTTGATTTCTCGTGTAAGAAACTACCACGGATTTTATGGCTTTAAGCCATTTGACGGAGTCAGGGTCCATCATCGCTTCTTTGCATGTAGTCCGTTCATTATTGTTGAAAGAACATGTTGGGCCTCCATGTGTGGTTTTGGTAATTAATGACAATCTTTATGGACTAATGTGTGTATTAAGTTATACTTGTAGGATTTGTCCATTGGCATCGCTTGGAGCATGTGTTGGCTTCAAGGTCGATGAAAGATATGTTGTGCAAGCTCAATATGCGAGGTCGATGATGAGGAATCAAGAAAGGCGTTCCCTCTTGAGAAGGTCAAGTTCGTCTACATCGAGATCAAGTGGAATGCTCAAGGTAAAGGTATAATCTTGATAGGTTTTCCCTTTTGCCGGTCTCATGTTGTGTGTGGGAGACCGGGTTTAGGATAGATAACCGTACTATCAAGAGGGGCTCTCGAATGAGTAATTCGGTCACATCGTTTGGAGAGAACTCAAACCTTTGCATACTTGCATCATCATATTTGGTTGCTATTTGGTCTTATCCATGTGAGGATTTAGAGCTTGTGGTAATCTCCATAACAAGATCTTGTTCATCAAAATCGGATCTTCCGTTTACATCTTGTTGCGATTTTGATCTTGACGGCTTTCCGGTTTCTCACCAAGTGAGGTATCTCACATTATTATACTTATACATTTTCACTTGGTGATAACCAATATTTCTCACCAAGCACTTGTCGTCCTCTATCCAACGCAATTGGAATCGGGTCAATCGAAGCTCCCAATCAAAAGTTATCGCAGATTGAATTTTGTCAGTTATTCGGTTTAAAAAGAAAAAAGAAGGGCCTTTTATTTTTCTGGACCGACCGGTACTATCGCAGTCGAAGACGGTCGATCCAAAGGCACGCTCCTCGAGCACTTCGCTTGCCACTGCGTGGCATCCCGCAAAACCACTACTAGAAAATCGCGTTGAATTTGTGCATTGCATCGTCATCATCATGCATTGTTTGCCAAAACTATTCTCGCAACACCCGTTTTGTTTTATAAAACGCCCCCTCTTGATTCAAACATCAACATGCGGGTCGCCGTAATATTTTTGTTTGCCCGATATCGGATTGCAAAAGTTTTATTTGAAAACAAATAAAATATTAATTTATTTTAGTAGGGGCAGTCGAACGGGCCGATTTAGCCCGAACGACCACCCCAGAAAAACCAGATCGGTCCAACTCCTAATCCTATAGCTACCTAAAAATCTACCCACACCCCCTGGCCACCTCACCCCCTCCAATCCCTGTTCGCCACGTCACCTCTCCCCTCCATCTATCCTATCCCACACCGCCACGTGGCCCTCTCACCCTCCCTCCTCTCTCTTCCCACCTGTCCCCGCGCGCAGCCCCACCCACTCCCCCCGAGCCAACCACGCACGCACCCAGATTCTCCTCGCCCACCTGGGACCCACTGGCCCCACGCCCAACCGCCCGCCTGCTTTCTTCCCAACCCTCCCCACCGACGCCTCTCGCATAACCGCAGCTGGCCCACTGCCTGCCTCCCCCACCCCTCAGCCTCCCGCCCTCAAGACGCCCGCCGGCCTGCAGCCTCGGCCCGCCTGCACCTGCCGCCCGCCTCCGTCTCCAAGGCCTCGCGCCTCCAGCAGCTCAAGCCCGCCTCGGCCTCCTCGCCTGCCGAGCTTCCCCTCGGCCTCACCAACCTCGCCTCAACTGCTTTCCTCGGCGCCGCCAGCCCGACCTGACGCTGCCGCCTCCGACCTCCTCCGCCTGCTCGGCCACTCCGCCTGTGGAGCTGGCCGCCCCGGATCCTCCCGCTGGCGACTGCTTCAAGGCCCGCTGCCTCGCCAAAGCAGGTCCCCGTGGCAACCTACGGCCGCCTTCTCCGTCCGGGCCAGCCCGCCTCGAGCCCGCCTCGCCCCGCCAGCAGCCTGCTCTCCTCCCCGCCTCGCCTCACAAGGCCTTGCCCGCCGCCCGCTGAGCGCATCCGCCACCGCCGCCGCCGGAGCTCCCTGTGCCGAAGCCGCCGAGCCGCGCCGCTGGCCGCCCTGCCGACCTCCGCCGCCGCCGCTACGTCTCCACCGAGCGCAACCGCTAACGCCGCTCGCCACCTCGCACGCAGGCCAAGACGCTTGAGATGGCGATGTATAAACGCTGATGCATCGAGAGGATGCGATTAGCAACCGCCAAGATCTCCTTCAAGGTCGGGCGTGACGGATGTACTGCAAGACGACAAGTGCCACCGAGACGGACCCTCAAGTTCTCCACGCGACGAACCAAGACCAAGCCCCGATCCAAGATCGAACCCGAGCGGACGCGACAAGGTCTACCTCACGCACCAAGTCCTTCCCGTCAGCCAAGACCACCGCCACGACCGACAAGATCTCCAAGATGGATAAGATGCTGACCGGCCGATCCCAAGAACCACATGCGACAAGACCTTCGCCCTAATGCGTAATCAAGAACCCGAACGCCAAGAACGCTGATGCGGATACAAGTGCTTCACCCAACGCCATGACTCCGACATGACCAAGACCGCGAACGCGACAAGAACGCCCGAGAAGATTCCGACGTGCTCGACGCCGACACAAGTTCGCCGGACATCGAGACCCCTGGCGACAAGACCTGCCCGATAACCTCGAACGCTTCCCGGACCAAGGCCGAACCGGACCCCGAGACCGAACCTCAACCGGAACCCCAAGATCGTCAAGACCCCTAATGTGTGAACCCCTTCCCGAAACCCTATTTTATAACATAATAACAACTTGTTGCATATTGAATTGTCATACTTGCATGCATCTTGTCATGTGGTTTGGGGGCCTTATGCCGATTCACCTCTAATTAAATATGGGGCCCATATGCGGGCAAATCTAGCCTTATATTGGCCTCATTTAAACTTGTGTAGCGAACCCGTGTTATCTTACGCCATGTTAAACAACATTTAAATTATGGGGATCTAAATAACTTGAACCACCTAATTAATTGTCGGACCCCTTGCCCGCTAATCTGACCTAATTGCATCGCACCTTTGCCATGCCATGCATCATACATGCATCATGCCGATCTTCCCGTTGTATTAAATATTGCATCCGTGTTTCTTCTAGTGTTTTGGTTCTTCATGATAAGGCCGTTGAGTTGATGTGAGCTTCACCGATCTTCGGAAAATCTTCGACAATGTTTTCATAGCATCTCCCTCTTTCTACCTATCTTACTTTTATAGTATTTATTCCTCCTTGATCTATGCTATCTGTGTTATGCGATGCTCTAGTTTTGCACCGTGATATCCCTTGCAGCCCTACATTGCCTTGGACACATCCTATTACCCGTTGTTTGGTAGATAGTTGGACTTATGCCGTAGTCGCTTGCTCAAGTCTGCGTGTCGCCTAATGCCAGCTTGTTGATGAATTGCCGCATGATGTTGATGGAGATGATTCTAGTTTTACTTATCGTCACTTTAAATTCCTGTTTAATAACTAAAATTAAATAAGCAGAGGCATCGGTGGGTGATAGAAAATATTTGGTTTCCGAACGCCCACTTGTGTCCCGTGAAGACCCCGAGTACTTGATACTTGTTCCTTGTTTTATCGCTATCCACATCCGGAGGTATATGGGACCCCCGGCGTAGCTTGATTCAGCCTTATTTCTTGGGGCCACAAACTAGTTTGAGGTTTTATTTACGATCATGTACTTATGCCATGCTACTTCAGATTTAAATTGTGCGAGGTTGCACCCGCATCATGTTAGGATCGGGACACGATTCATGGTGTCGACAAGCCCAGCTTTGGGTTCCCCTGCTCACACCTGGCCCACCCAAACCTTGAGTCCGTCTGAGCTTGCTTATCCGCTATGGATCTACTCAAGGTGGCCTCAAATATTTCAACTCGTGATTGTTCACCGTGAAAGCCTCTGGGTTTTGATTTGGTTTTTCCGAGGTTGATCGGCGTGTTGCTATTGGTGCACCCGCCGGCAAAACTTTCAAAGCCGTGTCCATGGATATGGACGACTTGGAGCACAAGATTCTCGATCAGACAAGCATAACTAAAGTTTATCGCTATAAATTTGACTTATAATGACTAGTAATCAGCTTCACTATAATGGAATGGCTAATTAACGCCCACAATTGCTTGTTTGGTTGTCGCCATGCAATTGTATCGACTAGTAAGTATTGCAACCACAACAAAATGGTTGAATAAAAGTACCAACAAGCTTTGGGTTATGGGTCTATCTCATGCTATCTCAGATTCGATTAGTAATTGTTGCAACTATAATGGAATGGTTAACTAAAAGTACCCATCGCTTACTTTATCGTGATTCACTAAACCCGACTAGTAAAGTGCCGCAACTATAATGAATAAGTAAAGCGCCAACGGTGAGTTCCTCGGTTGACTTCCTCGTTTGGTCTCGAGGGGAAACAGTGATGGGTTTGTGGTGTTAGCTTGTGTTGGATCCGGATAGGTCATTCTCACCCTCTCGATAACCGATTGTATCGAGTCTCTATAGGTTGTTTAGTGCATCTTGGCCGCCGCTCACCACCATACCTATGTAGGCGAGGACCGCCAATTCTAGCCTCGCTGCAATCGCCTCGATCGACGCCTTCTTTTCCTTTGCCTTTGTCGCACCCCTTTGTTTAAGCAGGTTTGAGATCGACGTCGTTAGTGGTTACCTTCCGCTTGGCTCAAGGTGGTTATGGACGCCATTGGTTACTCTTCGTGGCTCTAGCCCCATTTGCTTCTTGTCCGTAGTCGGACGCCTACCGCTTTCAAGGTGATTTGGATCTTTGTATATTATATCTGTATTCTTGACTCTTTGAGTCATTGTTATATATCTGCTCGTGGGTCCCATCGAGGACTGTTGTGTAATGTATTACTGCTTTCCACCCGCACGAAAGTGCTGGTGGGCACCTTTGAATCGCTATGCGGGTTTGGCGAATTTTGCTCAAACTTGCATAGGTCCGATCGAGGTGTTCTGCAGTGGTATCGAGCTCAGCGATTGCGATACCCCACAAGTCCAAATGTAGAGGATAACCTAGCTAACTTGGCAAGTAGTGTCAAAACTATTTTTGCAAAGTCGGTTGGATAGTTACGATTAGGTCGATTTTACCCTTACCCCGCTATTCTCCTCTTACCTCGACGTGTTTTGAATCTGCTCTCTTCTCTCTCTTCGAGTCCAGGAATTCTCGTGGTTGGGTTTCCGTCGTACCTTCAGGGTTTCGCTTTCTCCCTTTGGTAACGGAGGTGCTACGATCATCAATCTGCAACTTGTCTGTTGTGCCCTTCATCCGATCTTTTGTTCTTGAGCTCTTTATCCCTATGTGTTCCTTGCGGGATATCAGTATCGTTGAAAAACATATGAGAAGGACGAGCTTTGGTGAAGTTGGAGTCGACCTTGAGCATGTGTTGTTCAGGCCAATGGAACCATCGCGAAACCTAATCATTGTGTCTTTCATACGATATCTGCTGGCAACATTCCTTTGTTCCGGGCACCGCCTAAGAAGGTCTTCAGTCTAAATCTCGAGAGTTGAGTTGCCTGATTCTCCTAACCATGTATAGAGTTGATAGTTGGTTCCGGGATGGACTGATCACCCTACCCGACTTCATTCGCTCTGTACATCGAACTGGTGGATCAATGTAACTTTTCCCTCTTCTAATGGAAGTTAGAGGTGGCCGTATCGTTTGATACCTCTATCTTCGTCCTTTGTTTCTCCGGAGTGTTCTCTCGACGATCAGGGACAACGAACCTTTGTTGGTGGTGTCGCCGATTTCAAGATGGAGGATGGACCATTGTTAGTGGTGTCGCGAGGATCTACACGAAGCGAGAAGACGCAGTTCGCCGACCTTCCTTCCGGTACCATGAGGCGGATCTCGAGGGCGAGATCCTTTGTTAGTTGTGTCGAATTGTGGCATCCCGCAAAACCACTACTAGAAAATCGCGTTGAATTTGTGCATTGCATCGTCATCATCATGCATTGTTTGCCAAAACTATTCTCGCAACACCCGTTTTGTTTTATAAAACGCCCCCTCTTGATTCAAACATCAACATGCGGGTCGCCGTAATATTTTTTGTTTGCCCGATATCGGATTGCAAAAGTTTTATTTGAAAACAAATAAAATATTAATTTATTTTAGTAGGGGCAGTCGAACGGGCCGATTTAGCCCGAACGACCACCCCAGAAAAACCAGATCGGTCCAACTCCTAATCCTATAGCTACCTAAAAATCTACCCACACCCCCTTGCCACCTCAGCCCCTCCAATCCCCTCGCCACACGCCACCTCCCCTCCATCTATCCTACCCCACACCGCCACGTGGCCCTCTCACCCTCCCTCCTCTCTCTTCCCACCTGTCCCCGCGCGCAGCCCCACCCACTCCCACCGAGCCAACCACGCACGCACCCAGATTCTCTCCTGGGGCGCCTGCCCACCGCATGAGACCCACAGGCCCCACGCCCAACCGCGCCTGCCTCTGCTTTCTCCCAACCCCTCCCCACCGACGCCCTCTCGTATGCACAACCGCGGCCTCGTGCACTGGCCTCCCTGACCTCGCAACCTGCCCCAAGACGCCTCCGCCTCAGCTGCCCGCCTCACTGCCGCTCTCCGCCCGTCTGCCTCCCCCGCAAGGCCTCGCACTCAGACCGCCTCGCCGGCCTCGCTCGAGCTTCCTCCGGCTCACCAACCTCGCCTCCCGAATCCGCCTCTCGCCTTTGGCCTCAAGCGCTGCCTCGACCTCGACGCCCGGCCGCCTCCTCCTCCTCCGCGTCGGTTCCGCCCCGAGAGCGCCGCCCGGATCCTCCTGTCGACGCTTCCTGGCGCCTCCCAAGCTGCCTCACAAGGCTGCGTGGCAACCTCCGCCGGCTTCGCCTCCGCCTCCCGAGCCCGGCCTCAAGAACGCCAGTTCAAGGCCTGCGCCTTCCGCCGCAGCCTCCGCCCGCTGGCCCTTCGCCACAAGACTCGCCGCTCGAAGATCCGCCACCGCCGCCGCCGGAGTTGCCTGTGCCGAGCCGCCTTCGCCGAAGCCGCTGGCCGCTTGCCGCCTTCTCGCCACGCCGCCAGCGTCTCCACAGCGCAACCGCCAACGCCGCTGCCACCTCTCGCACGCAGGCCCAAGAGCTTTGAGATGCATGGCGATAAACGCTGGGATGCATGCGAGGATGCGACTAGCAACCGCCAAGATCTCCTTCAAGGTCGTGGCGGATGTACTCGCAAGACGACAAGTGCCGCCGAGACGCTGACCTCAAGTTCTCCACGCGACGCGAACCCAAGACCCCAAGCCCCGATCCAAGATCGAACCGAGGGCGACGCGACAAGGTCTACCTCACGGCACCAAGTCCTTCCCAGAGTCCAAGACCACCGTCACGACCGACAAGATCTCCAGCATGGATAAGATGCCAGACCCCGAAGGCCGATCCCGGCAACCCACATGCGACAAGACCTTCGCCCCGAATGCAGAATCAAGAACCCGAACGCCAAGAACGCCGATGCGGATACGACAAGTGCTTCACCCCGAACGCCATGACCGTCGACATGACCCGAAGACCGCGAACGCGACAAGAACGCCCCGACCGGAAGATTCCGACGTGCCCCGACGCTGACACAAGTTCTGCCCCGGACATCGAGACCCCGATGCGACAAGACCTGCCCCGATAACCTCGAACGTTTCCCCCGGACCAAGGCCGTCGAACCCTGGACCCCGAGACCGAACCCCGGATCCCCAAGATCGTCGAGACCCCTAATGTGTGAACCCCTTCCCGCAAACCCTATTTTATAACATAATAGCAACTTGTCGCATATTGAATTGTCATACTTGCATGCATCTTATCATGTGGTTTGGGGGCCTTATGCCGATTCACCTCTAATTAAATATGGGGCCCATATGCGGGCAAATCTAGCCTTATATTGGCCTCATTTAAATTTGTGTAGAGAACCCGGTGCTATCTTCTGCCATGTTAAACAACATTTAAATTGCGGGGGATCTAAATAACTTGAACCACCTAATTAATTGTCGGGACCCCGGTTCCGCCTAATCTGACCTAATTGCATCGCACCTTTTGCCATGCCATGCATCATACATGCATCATGCCGATCTTCTGCCGTTGTATTAAATATTGCATCCGGTGTTTCTTCTAGTGTTTTGGTTCTTCGCGGATAAGGCCGTTGAGTTGATGTGAGCTTCGCCCCGATCTTCGGGGAAAATCTTCGACAATGTTTTCAGGCGAGCATCTCCCTCTTTCTACCTATCTTACTTTTATAGTCTTTATTCCCTCCTGTTGATCTATTGCTATCTGTGTTGCGATGCTCTAGTTTTCGTACCCGTGATATCCCTTGCAGCCCTACATTGCCTTGGACACATCCTATTACCTGTTGTTTGGTAGATAGTTGGACTTGCGCGTCGTAGTCGCTTGCTCAAGTGCTGTTGCGTGTCGTCTAATGCCACAGTTGTTGATGAATTGCCGCATGATGTTGATGGAGATGATTCTAGTTTTACTTATCGTCACTTTAAATTCCTGTTTAATAACTAAAATTAAATAAGCAGAGGCATCGGTGGGTGATAGAAAATATTTGGTTTCCGAACGCCCACTTGTGTCCCGTAAGACCCCGAGTACTTGATACATGTTCCTTGTTTTATCGCGCTATCCACATCCGGGAGGTATATGGGACCCCCCTAAGCCAGAGCTTGATTCAGTCTTATTTCTTGGGGCCACAAACTAGTTTGAGGTTTTATTTACGATCATGTACTTATGCCATGCTACTTTCTGTATTTAAATTGTGCGAGTCTCGCATTAATCGCATTGTTTAGGATCGGGACACGATTCCGGTGTCGACAAGCCCAGCTTTTGGGTTCCCTCGTTCACAAACCGTCCACCCAAACCTTGAGTCCGTCTCGGAGCTTGCTTACTGCTATGGATATACTCCAAGGGTGGCCTCAAATATTTCTCAATCTGTGATTGTTCAGTCGTGAAAGCCTCGTTGGGTTTTGATTTGGTTTTCCGAGGTTGATCGGCGTGTTGCTATTGGTGCACCCGGCCGGGCAAAACTTTCAAAGCCGTGTCCATGGATATGGACGACTTGGAGCATGATCTCGATCATAGACAAGCATAACTAAAGTTTATCGCTATAAATTTGACTTATAATGACTAGTAATCAGCTTCACTATAATGGAATGGCTAATTAATCGCCCACAATTGCTTGTTTGGTTGTCGCCATGACAATTGTATCTCGACTAGTAAGTATTGCAACTACAACAAAATGGTTGAATAAAAGTACCAACAAGCTATTGGGTTATGGGTCTATCTCATGCTATCTCAGATCGATTAGTAATTGTTGCAACTATAATGGAATGGTTAACTAAAAGTACCCATGTTTACTTTATCGTGACGATTCACTAAACACGACTAGTAAAGTGCCGCAACTATAACGAATAAGTAAACGCCAACGGTGAGTTCCTCGGTTGACTTCCTCGTTTGGTCTCGAGGGGAAACACCAGATGGGTTTGTGGTGTTAGCTTGGTTGGATCCGGATAGGTCATTCTCACCCCTCTCGATAACCGCCGTTGTATCGAGTCTCTATAGGTTGTTTAGTGCATGCTGCCGCTTGATCCACCATACCTATGTAGGCGAGGACCGCCAATTCTAGCCTCGCTGCAATCGCCTCGATCGACGCCTCCTTCTTTTCCTTTGCCCTTTGTCGCACCCCTTTGTTTAAGCAGGTTTGAGATCGACGTCGTTAGTGGTTACCCTTCCGGCTTTGGGCAGGGTTATGGACGCCATTGGTTACTCTTCAGGCTCTTAGCCCCATTTGCTTCTTGTCCGTAGTCGGACGCCCACCGCTTTTCAAGGTGATTTGGATCTTTGTATATTATATCTGTATTCTTGACTCTTTGAGTCGTTATATATCTGCTCTATGGGTCCCATCGAGGACTGTTGTGTAATGTATTACTGCTTTCCACCCGCACGAAAGTGCTGGTGGCACCTTTTGAATCGATCTATGCGGGTTTGGCGAATTTTGCTCAAACTTGCATAGGTCCGATTCGAGGGTGTTACATGTTCACTGGTCGCGGCTCGGCTCGCCTCACAGCGCCTGCTTCCTGGCGCCACCGCTTCGCTGGTCTCATCGCTGTCACATGACGCTTCGCTTTAGCTTCCTGGCTTGCATCACCGTCAAGGCCGCCACAAGGCGCTTCTCGCATGCATGCTGGCGTCATTGCTGGCGCTTCTTCGTCATTTACTGCTTCTTGTCACTTACTGGACCCCATCGCTTCCATCGCTATACCTTTGCTATCGCTCGTTTTTCCTTCACACATGCGGTAGTAACCGGTACTACCGGTAAAAACTGGTACTACCGGTAAAAACCGGTACTACCGGTCTGTTCTAAAAAATGCCCCAAACGTCTAGTTTTTTTGGGGTCCTATTTAAGGCTTTGCTATTTTTCAGTTTAGCCTCTCTCATCTATTAGGCTAAGCTTTGTCCACACTTGCTCTAGATCTTGATACTTGCCTAATATTTTCCCTCCGATGATTCTTGCCCATTTTTGAGTGAAAGAGAGAGGAGATCTAGATCCGCGTTTTGACCTAACCGATTCATCTCTTTGTGAGTGCATCTTTGGGGATCTAGATTTTGGGGAATTTTGTGTCTTTCTTTGATTCCTCCTCTCTTGTTCCTCCAATAGCTTTAATAGCTTTGTTGGAACTTGAGAGTGAGGGATTTGAGCAACTTTGTGGTGTTCTTGCAATTTGCATTTGGTGCATCGGTTTGAGTTCTCCTCGGAGGATTTGGTTTGAATTGCTCATTGTAGCTTGTCTCTCTTGGATTCTTGGAACCCTAGACGGTTTTTGTGACCTTGGTGGCATTGTGGCCTTGGTGGCATTTGTTGAGGCCTTTTGTGGCGTTTGTTGGGAGCCTCCAATTAAGTTGTGGAGAAGTGCCCCAACCTTGTGAGAGGTTCCGGTTGCCACCGACAAGTGCACCGATAGTGGAAGCGTGGATCGATACTGTTGGGGTGAGATTCACCGGAGAATAAGGGAGGCCTTTTGTGGCGTTGGTGGTTTGATACCACCCCCTCTCCAAACGAGACGTACTCCATGTTGGGAGGAACTCGATAAAATATCAGTGTCCCCACGTGCCTCGGTTATCTCTATACCCGAGCTCTTTACTTATGCACTTTACATTGTGATAGCCCTGGTGCTTGAAGTAATATATAGCTTGCTATCACTTTGTTGCTTGTATTGCTTAGCATAAGTTGTTGGTGCACATAGGTGAACCTTAGTTGTTCTAAGTTGTGCTTAACAAAGTAAACACTAGTTTTATTCCGCCTTTGTTGAGCCACTCTAGGAAAAGTTTTTATCGCCTATTCACCCCCCTCTAGGCGACATCCGTATCCTTTCAATTGTCAAATAATGATTTAACCCTCAAATCTTGATATTTGATTGTTTACCCGACCTACTTGGTTCAATAGGAACTTAGACCTCTGTAACCACAACCTTTGAGGCACGTGAGTCATGACCATTGTTGCTGCCTCCGGAACACTTTTCGGCGTTGTGCAACTTTTCACATATATCTAAGGTTCTTTTAACCTTATCAAAGTTCTATTGTCCTCCCACTTAAATTTTCACGAAAAATTTCTTCTCAAGAAACTTGACGTTCTAAGCAACAAATACTTTTGTATTTGGTGTTATGGAGGAGTACCCAACGATTATCCGAAATAACCTACAAAGACATGCTCATCCTACTTTGGTTGTAAACATCTTACTTATGCATACCAATGTTTAAGAAAGGACAACTTGGGTTTTATCCCAAACCATAACTTTATATGGTGTCATTTCAATGGAGATCATGATGGAGCTATTTTCAGTGAAAAATCGGTAGTCTCTAAAACCTTTAATATTTAAAATATAATGGTAGTTTTATGAATTACACCTTTGATCTTACCATGTCAAACTAGGTTTCATTGCATATCTTGATTATTCCATACTCATATGGTGTTTCGGGAAATGCAAATCCATGGAACGATTTCTCAAATCTTAGGTGTTATGCTAAACTTGTAACTCAAAAATCTTCCTTTATGATCCTATCATAAATTCTTTATTTTCTTGTTACATTGATTTTGCACTTCATCTTGAAAGTCTTTGTACTTTTCAAATGTTTCACACTTCATCCTCATTAAGTGAATATTCATATATTCACTCAATTTTTTTTGGAGAAAGCATATGAAGTTGAAATCCATCGCTTCTTGAATACACATAATGGACTTCATACAACAATATGTACAAGTTCCAATAAGCTAGTCATTCGTTCCCTTTGGCCCATGAACAGAGTTTTAATTATCTCTAGGAAAGTTTCACAAGCGTCATTTGATCGTAATCAAAAGACTCCAAAATTCCATCAAGTATGGGGTTTCTTCATGTTTTCTTTCCACTATAATTTAAATGGCGATGTCACTTCTTAAGTGATCTTTCAATCAATTATCTTTTGACATTTTTAGCATTATCTTTATGGATGTGATTTCTCCAACTAGACTTGTATATCATCCATCTTTCATGGAATACGGAAATTATTTAAATAACCCTTTTGTTCTCATAATACCTGATAAAACAAATCTTGAAGGCAAGCTTTGATATTAACGAGCAACAAAACAACCTTTATTTGTTCTCGATGAATATCATCACATATTTTTTGCTAGTTACTTAGGCCATTGTAGTTCATGAATTGTGTTGTTTCGTATGACGATTCACGCCAACAAATTCAGTATCCAATGCTTAAGAACCATATTGTTTAACAAGCAAAGAATATATCCATAACATGTATATCTTCTATATACCTAAGCTGAACAATTCTAGTATTTTCTCTTCTGCCAAGTATTTCTTAGATTTATCTTTTAGTATTTCTTTATCCTTTCAAAAGAATCTATCAACATCAACAGTGATGTCGTACTCATGACACATAGTCCAAAGCGTGTATAGTTAAATACCAATGTCTTTGGAATTGCACTTTGAAGTAGATCACCATCATCAAATGTTTGGTGTTCTTTCAAATTCCATTTTCTTTAGTAATCTTTTAGTGTAGTAAACATTTTACCTACATCAAATATTCATCCTTATCATGGAACTATTCATGATCAAGCTACTTTAGCTTATAACGGTGAATTACGAGTATAATGTTGCTCTCCAAAACCTTTTGGAGGATTAGGACGACCAGCGTCTCCAACCTTTTGCAAATTCTCATCAAATATGAGAACATGACTTTTGCCATATTATACTCTATCATGTTGCAACCAAAACTTCGTTTCAGATATCACAATATCTTTCACACATGATGGTTTCTGAAACAATTCTTTCAGCTCCCCGATAACCTTGATATTAAAACAATCCTTTGAATATCAAGAATTATGGAGAGAAACATGATATTTATATACTAACACTGGAATTGTTACTCTTGATTTAATACTAATTATTAAACTTTAAGAAGTAACCAGAACCTACTGAAAGCTTGCAATAGGACTTTTAATAGATTAACACATCAAAACAATACGATACCAGTCCGTAAAGTAACTATCTAGAATTCTATAGTTCTATTATCTCAATTATAACTAAGTGCAAGGTGGTAAACGGATGCCAATGACTACAACAACTATTCAAATTCACTTTAATTTAATTTATGATAAATAGTGTTCAACTTTTAATCATATTGTTGTTGAACTCCCACTCAAAACAATATCCCTCACATTGTTTTAGTGATTACATGAACCAAATCTACTACACCAAGTCCGATCATCACGTGACATGATGTAGTTTCAAAGGTGAACAATCATCATGTTCATCATACCATCTATATGACTCATGCCTTACCTTTCGTTATTCCATGTTCCGAGAACATGTCTGTACATGCTAGGCTCGTCAAGATTTAACCTTAGTTTCCGCATGAGCAAATCTGGCTTACTCCCATTGTATACACTCACAGAATCTAACACACCCGATCATCACGTGGTGCTTCGAAACAACGAGCTTTGGCAATGGTGCCTACTAAGGATGAACACTTTATAGCTTGATTTTTTGTGAGAGGGATCATCTTATAATGCTACCGTCGCGATCTAAGCAATACAAGATGCATAAAGGATTAACATCATATGCAATTCAAAATATGTGATATGATATGACCTTTCTTCTTGTGCCTTCGATCTCTATCTTCAAGCACGAACATGATCTCCATCATCACCGGCGTGGCGTCAAGGTCAATGGCACCGCTCCATGGTTATCGTCCACCAGCATCAACTATTACAACTACTTTGAATAATAGACACGCAGGTCTTAACGAAATTAAAATACAATCATAAGGTTCCTGCCGGTTGCCGACTTACAATAAGGAACATTGCATACATCATATATAATCACAATCATGGCCATATCACATCACAGCACACCCCTGCAAAACAAAGTTAGATGTCTCTAATTTTCTTTGCATGTTTTACGTGGTTTGGGGCTTTCAATAAGTGTCGTTCTATCTTACGAACAAGAACCACAACATTGATACTAGTATTGTCAATCACCCGTTGTAAATTGAATCTTTACTATGTTGGGAGAAACAGGCCCCCGCAAAGCCACTTATGCAATACAAGTTGCATGTCAAGCGTGGAGCAAGTCTCATGAATGATGTCATGTAAGGTTAGCCTGGGCCGCTTCATCCCACCATCCCGCAAGATGCAAAGTACACAATAAGCAATCAACAACAAAATCATCAACGCCCATAATGACCATTGTGTTCTACTCGTGCAACAAATCTACATATAGACACGGCTCTGATACCACTGTAGGGGTTCGTAGCATGAAAAACAAAAAAAAATCTATCGCATGAACACACACAAGCCAAGATCTATCTACTAGATTGTAGTAATGAGTCGATAGAGTACTAACCCTCGAAGATCCAAAGCGGTTAACAAGAGCAGATTCTCGTGGGTGATGTAGTCGTTCACATGCCGATCTCAAGATAGTGTAGGCGATCCTTCCGGCGTCGCATTCTGGAAGCGCTCCCGCAGTCGGTCACACGTACAGTACTCAATGAAGACCTTCCTCTCCCTTGTTCTAGCAGGCAGCGGAGGGTGTAGCTATCTCCTCGTGATTCCGGCAGCACGACGACGTGGTGTCAAGTAGGGAGATCCCAGGCTTCGCCTAAGCCGGAGCGAGTATGATGGAGTAGAAGGAGCCCTGGCAATCTAGGGTTTAGAGGGCCGAGGTTTAGAGGTAGCTAGCAACTAGAGTCTAGCTAGTTGGTAGCGGTTTAGAGGAGATCTAGATTGGTCGCAACTAGAGAGGCGGCCAACCTAGGGTTTCTTGGCGCCTAGGGAAAGAGGGATACCTTAGTGCGCCCCCCTCCTTATATAGGTGGGGCGTCGGGTGTTCCCAGCCTGTGGAAACCCTCCCTAACTCGTAAAACTCCTAACCCTAAAACCATGTTGGAATTTGACTTTTTCAAACCGCCTTTTTGACTTTCAAATTAGAGTTTGATTTCTCTCTTCCAAGTGTCCAGCCAAGTGACCTAGGACACGATGCAACCATTACACTTTGTCATGACACATCCATGTACCCTTCCCCTTCCGGATTAGTGAACCTTCTAGACCCTTCTAGAACATTCTGGTGAAAATATCGGAAACATTTCCGAACTCCGAAATTGGACTTTCCTTATATGAATCTTATTCTCCGGACCATTCCGGTTATCCTCGTGATATATCGGATCCCATCCGAGACTCCGAACAATATTCGGTCTCTTTACTCACATTCCATATCTACTAAACAACATCAAATCCTTAAGTGTGGCTCCCTACAGTTCGTGAATTATGCAGACATGATCGAGACTCTTCTCTGATCAATAACCAATAGAGGAATCTGGAAATTCATATGGCTCCCAATATTTCTATGATTACTTTGCGATCGAATGAACCATTTACATACGAAACCAATTTCCCTTTGTCTCGCGATATTTTACTTATCCGAGGTCTAATTGTCGGTATCTCTGCATACCTAGTTCAACCTCGTTACCGATAAGTATTCTTTTCTCGTTCCCGTGATATGTGATCCCTTGTGAGCCAGTCACATGCTTGCAAGCTAATTGGGTGACATTCCACCGAGAGGGCCCAAAATATATCTATCCGTCATATGGATGGACAAATCCCACTCTTGATCCATGTGCCTCAACACATACTTTCCGAACACTCAATGCCACTTTTATAGCCACCCAGTTACAGTGTGGTGTTTGATGTCATCAAAGCATCCTTCCGGTGATGGTGATTAGCATGATCTCATGGTCGAAGGAATTAGGTTACTATATATCAGAAAGCTTATAGCAAGTGAACTATTTGAATGACTTGATCTTATGCTACGCTTAACTATAGGAGTATGTCCATCACATCATTCTCCTAATAATATGACCTTATTGTTAATAATATCTCAATGTTCATGATCAAGAAACTATGATCATATATTAACCAACAAGCTAGTTTAAGAAGAGGCTTTACTAGGGACTCTTTTATGTTTACAAACCACACAAGCATTAAGTTTCCGGTCAATGCAATTATAGCATGGTATGTAAACATTTATCATAAGTACGTGATAATAACCACTTTATTATTGTCTCTTGAGCATATCTCCAACAACAACACCACTCACGCTTCCTTCCCCACCTCTCAGCCGCCTTTGGAAATTCCAGAAGCTTCCCTCAAGAATGGCGTCGACCCTAGATCCGGAAGATGGTCTCACCAACTACGAGCGCCTTCTCCAGGAGAACATCCGCTGCAACGAGGCTATGCTTGCATCCGTCCGCCGCAAGGTCGACGAGCTCTCACAAACTTCCTTCTCCTTGGTGGCCCGCGTGTCCCGTGTAGCGTCGTTGCCCATAGCTCCAAGAGAGGCGACGCGGCGAGGAGGGTAAGGTGGGTGGTTTGCAGATCGGCGGCGGCGGAAGCAGGGGGCGACGCGGTCTGGCTAGGGTTTTGCGTCTTATAACATGTAAGATAGAAGAAACCACACGTAATGATGCCCTGTATTGCTCATTATATAGGAGGATTATAAGAGGAGTCCTAGTCTTATACAACACCAATACATACAAAAGAAATACACTATATGACCGTATACCTATATAAACACGATACAGTCACATATTCTAACACTAGATTCATTCAAATTTTGACAAATCCGAGACATCTATTTTGAAATTCTAACACTAGATTCATTCAAATTTTGATAAATCCGAGACATCTATTTTAAGATAGAAGAAATACAATATATTTTTTTTCCAAAAACTTGTATGCGAATATAGAATGTCTGGAAGAGTATATGCAAAATTTTCATATACACCAAGTACTACTTTATTTCACGATTTTCTCTCTTTGAGAGGAGGTGCTAGAAATGTTGCAATGCTACTTGTCAAAATCAAATCAGCTGATCGAAGGATGTCCGGGCAAAGGGCCCTTCTTCAACATTCTCTCACGAAATTTATGCGGCGCCTCTCCTAGTCCTCTCCCGCCGCCCTTTCGCGCCTCTGCAATTCTTCCCGCCATTCCCTTTTCAGTTCCCCAAGAGAACTACCTACTCCCCAATTCCACCACCATTACTCACGCTTCCTCCCGCCTCCCAGCCGCCCTTGGAAATCCCAGAAGCTTCCCTCAAGAATGGCGTCGGCCCCAGATTCAGAAGATGGTCTCACCGACTACGAGCGCCTTCGCCAGGAGAACATCCGCCGCAACGAGGCTATGCTTGCATCCGTCCGCCGGAAGGCCGACGAGCTCTCCGCCGCCATCCGCTCCGCAAAACCTAAACGAGCGCGCCCCATGCATCAGCCCGGTAAGAAGCCCGACGCCCCGAGCCGCAGCTCCCTCCGCTCCGCTGGCCTCCCTCCCCCATACCTCCTTCCGGAATCCCACAGCACCCACCTCTCATCCTCCCTTGCTTCCTCCATCCTCGGGGCTGCCTCGCCTGTCTCAGCGGATGCCAAGACTCGTGCGGACGATTTCCATGCTGGGAAGGAGCTCGTGCTGAAACCCGCGCACGCGAGGAGGGCGGTGAAGTCTATAAAGTCGCTGCGGGTCCTTCCGCTCGTCGACCGGACCGTGGTGGCGGCGGGAAACAAATTGGGGAATATTGGGTTCTGGGACGTCGACGCTGTCTCGGAGGATCAGGATGAGGACGGTGCTGGTAATGTGTTCATGTATAGGCCACACAGGAGCCCCGTTGCGGCAATCGTGGCGCACCAGGCGGCACCACAGAAGGTGACATTCTTTTGCTCTTGCGCTGACTCTTTCATCTGTGATTAAACTAGAATTTTGTGTAGATGTGTGATGCTATTGGTAGTTTAGAAATGTAGGCGGCACCACAGAATTGGGTGGATTGATAGTTTAACTGAAGGGCTATCACTAGTCACCCGTCATGATGATGCTTAGAATTGTAGTCATTATTACAAATGTGTCATGTATGGTGGTATTTGTCGAATCAACTGATCGAAGGAACTCGTTTTATGGCTAAAAAACCGAGGTCTATACATTGGATTAACTTGTACTCCCTGTTTGGCTAGTGGATACTAAGACTAATTGCCCAAGGTGTGGCGATGTCTACATTAGGTGTGGATAGGCGGACATTAGGGTTGTTGGGGTGGCTCCAGCATTTCTGTGAGTTTTTTTTTCTGAAATGGGGAACCTGCCCCGGCCTCTGCATCAATCGTGCACACAGCCTTTTTTCAAGGTTCAAAATAATCCGAGAATTACATTTATGGATCAGATAAGGTTGATACATGTATCAACCATCGAAAAAAGCAAAACATCGTAAACCTATCCATCTGACAGGACAGCATAGGGCAATGGGGTGAAGATGGATGGCAGGGCCAGTGCCGTGCTTATATCGGTTTTGCTTTGTCAGCCTTAAGCAGCTAATCATCTCTAGGTTAGCTAATCCTCATTGTTGCCGATTTCCAGACTAGCCTTAAGAAATATCTGTTCTTTACCATTGCCGGTTTTCTTTTATTCTTTCATGTGGCTCTGTGTATCCTAGGTGTAGTGGCTGGGGTTGAATTCTTTCAGCTGTATCTCCTTGATGCGGTGTAAGTTCCAATAAAAGCTTGCATCATCTAAAAAAAGTGATAGGTAATTTTGGGACTCCTTGTCAGAGTCATCCGATAGGCTTATATGCTAATCATGTGTCAAAATAGTTAAATTAGGTTGGATTTATCCCATTTCCAGTGCACAAATATTTATTAGATGTATGTTTTGTTGAACATTCTGTATCAACTGTAATTCTAATTCTGTTATACTTGGCTTCCAGATTTACAGCTGTAGCTATCAGGGTGAAATTTGTCTTATGGACTTTGAGAAGGAGAACTTTAATATGGTCCATTTGTGGGACTCTCCTGTTTATTCACTTTGTCAATCACAAAATCGTGTCAGATGCCTATATTTTGGTGATGAAAATGGTGGATTGACTCTTTTTGATGAGCGTGTGGGTAAGGTGTCAACCACATGGGATGCGCATGATGAGAGAATCAGCTCAATAGAGTTTCATCCAGAGAAAACGCATATGCTTGCTACCAGTTCAACGGATCAAACAGCATGTATATGGGATGTGAGAAGTATGAAAACGAAGGAGCCAGATAGCTTGAAGGTTTTTGAACTTCACGGACGTGCTCAGTCAGCTTATTTCTCACCTAGTGGCCGCATGTTAGCAATAACAAGGTACTCTTTTTCTAACCATTTTCCTACCCTTCTTTTCAGCTTGCTGTTTGATAGAAGGTTCTAACTCTTTGATTTAAGAAACATGTTTCTAGAAACACCATCATGCTATGGTTAGACTCAATAAATTTAAGTTACTTTTAGACCATTCGTGGGTTATACCAATGTATTGCTAGATTTTTGATTGGCAGGTCAACATAACTTCATATCAATTTGAATAGTTTCCATTATGCTGTGACTCTTACTCCAATATTCTGGCAAAGTGGCAACCTTAGCTTCATCCCACAAGTATTTTCATCTCTTAGCATTAGTAGTGCCTTGCTTCAGGATTAAAATATTCTGCACTATTACTGACGTCTGGATGATAAATCTGGTTTTATGTATTATTTCCTATCAAATGACATTATTCTTATTATATCCAGCTCATGCCTTGGTGGTACTGTCCGAGTATTTACCATGGACGACTTTGAAATGTCGCATGAGCATAATAACCAGACAGGCAGTTGGTTTGATACATTCAAGTATGACAACTCGTCTCACCTATTTCCGTGATTTTGGAAGAATATTTGTTCATGTAATTGATCGAATAAGATTCGTTGGTTGCAGGGTAATCTGGGGCTGGAATGACACTGAACTATATGTTGGAAACATGAGAGGGGCAATAGATATTATCTCAGTTGATGTCAATGACAGTGGTATCTCGGCTCTGAACAGCACATGTCTTCGGAGTGAATACATGTCATCCGGACCATGCCAGTTATCTGCACACCCATATAAAGTTGGCCATCTTGCTTGTGCAAACTCCTATAGCAAGGTGTTCCTTTGGACCAGTGCTCGTGCTTAAAATCTCCAGTGCCTGACTTGTGAACTGGTCGTCGCTCTGTTATTCCCAAGTCATGCTTGAAAGACTCTTTTTAATTTGGTAGCCGTAACACCTAATCTTTGCTGGATTATCCAGCCGAAGAAATGCACTTCATACAATATTTAGTTAGCACCAGCTTGTATCATTCTCCCTTTTTGATGTTTTAGTTGGTGGATCCGTTGAATGTTGTGCTATGAGGAATAGATTCTCTTGACCCGAGAAGTTGGTACCAGTGTATAATATTTAGTTAGCACCGGCATATATTATTCTGCCCTTTTTATGCTATATATAGTTGGTATATCCTCGGTCTCGACATAAAGACCACTTACTTTAGGTCTATATTTGATCATAAAATTTACCAATAGGTATGTCACAAAAATATTATTATTGGATTCTCATTTAAAGAAATTTCTGGTGATATACTATTGGTGACATGTAAATCATATTTTGTTTTTCAAATTATTAGCCAAAATTAGGCATGAAATACAAAGTGTCTTGTGTACATAGATTGAGGGAGTTTATCATCTGAACTCCTATTATGAAGACATGATCAGCGTAGGCTGTGGAGGGCAAGAGGCTGGAGCATAGAAAACCAGCCCATGGTAGTCCAATTTGGATTATTTTTGTTTCCGGTATGGCATGTACAATTCAACCTTTTCCTCCTATGAGATACATTCTAAAAAATATAGCCAAAAAAGATTTTTAAAAGGAAAATTTTAGGCAACAAACCGCATTGTGATCAATATCTTTTTCTGAACCTGTATTGTGATTAATTTCTCCTACTCCTATCCTTCTAGACATGCTAAAGAAATAAAATACTATCATTAGTAACATTTTATGTTCTAGTTCTTCAAATATTTGATCCACGCAAGTCATTGGCCCCAAACTGGTGGGATAGGATGACGAAGTCAACCAAGTAGCTACAATCAACTTAAGCACCTCTAGCAAAGTCTCTAAATATACGGGCATATATGGGTGTCGGCGGTCACTTAATGGCCATGTTAGTGACAGACACAGTGAAAACAGTCACCATAGTGAGAAAGATAGCCAATCTAGTCCAGCCAAGGTCTGCCATCAGTGACGAGGGCATTTTCCACCCGTCACTGAGGCGTCCAAAGCCTTCACATATGGGTTCCGAGTTTATGCTCCTGCTTCCATATACTGTGAGCAGGGACTGAGACCTAAGTTGAGTTTACGACTTTTGCTGTTACCTAAGTAGAAATTTTCAGTATGTGTATATCAGTTGTACTAGTTGCTTTGTGGGCTTTGCTGTGATTTCTTCTCTGATTTTAGATGCTTGTTCTTGCTATCGAATTCCTCTCATGTGTATGCTTATGCATGTTCTATTTATTGGAAGATGAGGAGAATAATAGAAGTTGATATGGAAGTGTAATTAGTTCTAGAAACGCCAATCATACTTTCAGTTCTGATCATGCTTTGTTGTACATGTATATATGGTGGTGATCTATGCACATATGTTTGTGATTCTGTTCTGGCGATGATTTGTCTTTACAAGATGTCAACGACACATAATGTTTGCAAGCTAAATGAAAATAAAACTTTTGTGTGCAAAACACAAACACTCTTTGAAATTGGAGTGTCAACCTGGAAAATCTCAAATATTGGCCTTAATATTGCAATTCATTCCTGAAATTTTTGCATTTTATGCGCCATGTATGGTCCGCTTGAGCACTAATCATACATGATACCTGAACTTTGAATAAATGGTAGTATGTGATCCAGACACCAAAGTTGCTTCAGTATGTTATAACCACTCCATGTGCGCATTTCCATATTGAAGGTAATATATATTTTCTAGAAAAGAGAAGGCTACTAATTATTCTAGTTTTCATTCCATCCATGAAGATAGAATACAAAATTTGTTAGTTCAAGCTATGTCTGGGCAAAATCAAGCGAGCTATCCTTGGCTCATTGATTGTCAGAGTCGTTGCTCTCGCTCTCGAGCGGTTCATGAGCCTCGAGCTTTTTATGCAAGCCTCCTGTTACCTCTTGCTGAACTAAAAACGCTCTGTTGTCTTAAGTTAACGTTGTCCAGATCATATACTAAAACCTACCCCTGAAACAACACGAGCACCTCAATCTCAACAACAGCTAAACTGATAGTAAACTGCAAGGCAATGGCGTTGCTTGTCCAGTGAAAGCCATCTCTGCCAAAACCGTAACCTGATAGTACTACTACCAAATAACCACATGAGCTTCAGGCCTATCAGCATGGCGCACAGTACGAAAAGGAGGTGCAGCCGTGCAGTAATCAGGATCATAAACTTTCATGTCCAAGCTCGAAATGGTTTGCGCATTACTTCTTACTAGTACATGATTTACAACAAAGGCATCCAATTGAATTTCTCAATCCCCTTCTGCTAACAATAAAAATACATTGTACACACCTCCCTTTTTGTAAGATGCACTAGGGCAGACATACAACAAATCTTCCCCTCTCCCCTCTCAAAACTAACATAGGGGTGATGGCTCGTGCTTTCCACTGTCAGAAGCTGATGAATGGAATGTGGAATACTAGTGTGGCTAAGAACTAGTGATTACCAGCTAAACCCAGAGAACCCGAGTTCTTGCTGCTACAAGACTGCCAGAGGATCCGTGTTGGATTGGTTGGGAACATGTCCCAGCACTTTGTTTCAACGTGTGATGTTTGGCATCACATCTACTGACCATACCTCCGACATTCCTTAAAATTCCTGCAAAAGCTAACACATAATTCATAAATAAACGAACATGATGATGCCAAAAGACAGTGACAAAAGAAGGCAAACCTTGCTATGGTTGCTATGATGCTATCCACGCTCTCTTATGTCTGCGAGTCAACAATCTTTGCCCCACGCTTCCTCTTGGTAACTTTCACCGCATCACTTGTACCGTCGGCAGCCAGAAGTTTTTGAGCAGGTAGCTGGCCAATGAAAAGAACAGTCTGTGCCCAACCAGCATACTTCCCAAATTTAGCTACAAATGCATCGGCGACAACAATGCTCAGTTTCGGGGTCAGGCTCTTGCCAGCTAGCTCGGGCAACAGATATTTTGTGGCAACCTGCATTAAATCCATATGGTTAGGGTTTAAGGCTCGAACAGAATAGGCTTTTAGATCAAGGTTTAAATGCATCAATGATACCATACAGATTGTGTTCATTTTGAAACAGAAACATCATTGTGTACAAATTTCAACGGCGATTGGTTACTTTACTCATTTCAAAGGATGAAAGTTCTAGTTCCCAACAACACAATAATTTGAAGCAGGTGGACCCATTACCCCCACACAATTTAACATAAATAATCAGCTTAGGAAATATGTAACATGCTATCATGATCCAAACAGTTACAATTCATCTAGGGCACTTGTCGTCTAACAAACATAAAAGAACTATCATTACTAAAACACAAAAACCAGGCCATCAAAACTACTTAATTTTGTTATAATGGACAAATAAAAAAATGGTGGAAAGGCACTCATGATTTAAGCTGTTATATAGCAAGAATACAACAATGGTTAATCACATATAGTATACCTTCCAGACATGTGTGTCAACAGGTATAGCCTGATTCTTATCAAGGGAGAACAGAGCAATGCAGGCTGCAACTTTTGGACCAACACCTGGCAGGGTGCAAAGACCCTCAATCACCTCAGGAAGTTCCCTCTCACGCAATAAGGCAAGCCATTTCGCACCTCCACCAGGCTTGGCTATCAATTCTTTAGCAGTGCCAACAATGTACTTTGCCCTGCTCATTTATCAGCACACAACATTTGCTTAAATCAGTGTAGTATGAACTATCTAGCAACGTTGTATAAGCAGGTACTCATAACTGAGATACGATTCAGATAATCCATTCAAAATGGATATTTTTATGCCTAACAAATAGGTAGTTTCCCCATAGGTGAAATTTAAGTACACAAATAGTCAAACACGAGACTTATATTCTACAGTATATATTCATACATATATCTAAAAAAAAAAATACAATTGAGCATCTTTTGAGTTACTGAACAATCAGTCCACTCATATTGGCATCCTTCACACAGGTTTTTCATTTCTCAACCAACAAGACAGGTGAACCTATCTGAATGCTAAATGGAGTATAGCATATCAAGAACTACCAATCAATGCAAAAAACGCAACTGAATCAGAAGCAGGTAGATGGAAACCATTCATTGTGCTCCGCCTCACAAGCTGGGCTAGGAATTTAATCACCTAAAGCCAATGAGGCTACAGTAAAGCCAGACTAGCTCTGTTGAATTCAACAGAGCAGGACCGCAAACGTGCAGAGCCTCGCATAGATTGCAATTACAAGAAGATACACACTTTTACCCTAAAAAGGGAAGATACACACCAGGAACTGACCTGTACCCAAACCCGGCCTCCCGAAGCTCCTGCTCTGATACCTGCGCGAGCCGCTCGATCGTGGGGAAACGGTGGAACACGAACCCGCCGACCTCGCCTAGCAGCTCCCCGTATCCGGCCAGCGTCCACACCATCTTCTCGATCCGCGCAATGTTGTTGTTGGAGGAGCAGAGAAACTGGAACAAGCACTCAACAGGGTCCTGTCTAAGCACCCGGGCGCCACCACCGCCGAGCCGTGCCGCGACCTCCGCAAAGCGCGCGTCGGCGACGGTGAACTGGCGCCAGAGGTCGGCAAGCGGAACCGTGGCGTTCAGGTAATCACATAGCGCAGCGCGGGCGGCGGCTAGCGAGGAGGACGTGGTGGGATCGTCGTTGTGGAGGAGAAAGGCCAGGCGGCCGTCGGGGAGGTGGGAGAGGGAAATGAGGTGTGGGCCCACGGCGCCGGTGAATCTAAGCGGAGAGAGGGATGTGCGGCGCCAGAGGAAGGTCTGGCCGGTGGGGAGAGTGAGATGGAGCGAGAGATCGCCGGAGGAAAGAGGGAGGGGATGCCACTCTTCTTGTGCCTCGTCGGCGAGGGGGAGGTGGCGGCGAGCGGAAGGAGGGGAAGGCTCAAGGATTCCGAGTTTTGGGGTTTCTACGAGTTTTGCGGGAGGAGGGGTGGAGGAGAGGAGGGGAGTGGAAGGTGACATCGGCGGTTTGACGAGGCGACGGCGGCGAGGAGGCATCGCGGCGGCGGCGGCGGCGAGGCGAGGGGATACTGGAAGACGCATCGGGTCCGTAAACTAAACGCGAAGGCGGAATCACGAGACCACACGTCCCTCGCCTGAAAGTAGCCGTTTGGTGCCGGAAACCGTGTCTTTCGCAACGTGGGCATCCCTCCTGTTTTTCAAAAAATTGAAACTTGTACTTTTAGGTCTTCAAAAATTATGAAAATAAATATATAACTACATACATATATCTATAATTTGCGACTGAAATTTTATTTAAAAACATCTTGTATTTTTACTACAAAAAAGACAAATTCTGAAAAAACATACATATTCCTACTCTTACGTACCGTCAGAAATTTGTTTTTTTCATACAGGCTAAAATAAATTCTTTACTGAAATTTCAAATAAACATATAGAACATGTACATATATTTTTGACATTTAAACAAAATAACTTAGAAGTATCATTTTTGAAAAAAATAAAATAAAAATCTCCATTTTTTTTGAGAAATGGACGCATTTATTAACATAAAATGTTTAATGTTTATACCCGGCCTCTGCATAACTATCTTTTTTTGCAATTTTGGTCTCTGCATAACTAAAATGCACACGGCCACATAAACGACAGAACTAGGAGAAAAAAAGTAGACAAACATTACAAAAAGGCATTATCGAAATAATTGTCTTTAATCTAAGGTAGATCAATCCTCAAATCACGGGGCCATCCATGTCGGGAGAAAAAAATCCCTCGCCGTGTCCTCCAATCGCGTACATCCCTTCACAAATAAGTCGTGAAACTCTATGCGTTGGAGAATAGTCCATGATCGAATGGTGGCTCGATAAATGACCTGTCAAATCTAAGTTCTTCTCAGCCTTACGACGCATGGCCTTGACCATGGAATCCTCATCAGTAGCCGATGCCCCAGAGGCATCGACTCCATGGCGCGAGCTCCACCTGAAGGGAGTACCACTCCCCTGCACAACAACTAGTGTAGCAATACCAGGAGAGGAAACCCGTGTTGGAGACAAAGCGACCCGACCCTCCGGTCGGCCACCCCCGTCGTCCAACGTGGTCTCATGGCCCTCTAAGGGATGCCACCCGTCCTGATGCAGCTCCAGGTCCTCCCTGACCAGAGCCACTTGGTCCTCCCTGACCAAAGCCACACGGTCATCCACATCGTCGCGGTCGGCCAACCCCTCCTAGGTCAGCCCCACAAGAACATCGACCTCGACCTAATCACAAAGACACGGTCAGCCGACCCCTCCTGGGTCAGCTTCCGCGAGCACTCCAATGTAACAACCTCCTCAAGGTCCGGCCGAGTATGAACACGAGGAATGGATCTACCCATAATGTGTGCAAACCGGCCACCTGATTTCCTGTGACTAAACGTGGCCGGTGTGCTATGTGCGGCGGCGGATCACCCAACGGTCGTGCTGCAACCCGTGCACCGAATGTCAAGAATGCATCAATTAGAAAGAAAATTGTTTTTACAGGTAAGTACATCTCCTGTCGCTCCCATGGGCAACCGAGGGATAATCCCTAGCCACCACTTCTACCTCCTACCACAACACACCGACGACGCCCAATGGTGCCCTTCGCTGTGAGGAAGGGGGAGGGACACACACATCACAACAATGGTTTCGTGGCGACGCTTCCTGGAAGACTATGTCATAAGTGCGGCGTCACGGTTGTGCCCAGATGCAGTGGTTGCGACAAGAGATCGGGGCCATTATTCCTTTAGTCAACCTCAAGCAACAACGAAGCTTCCAAGGACGACCACGGTAATGGATGTCTCCATACTGTTATCCGGTTAGCGGGGTGTCGTTGGCCGGTAATGACAATGACATCTTCAACAACAAGTGTAGGGTTCGCAGCATAGAAAACAAAAAATTTCCTACGATGGGAACAACTATGTACCAAGATCTATCTACTAGATACAAACAACGGGCGAATGTATATCCGTAGAGAACATACCCTTAAAGACCGACAAAGCTTAACAAGTTCAAACTCGTGGTTGATGTAGACGATCTCTTGCCGATCTCAAGATCGAGAGGAAGTCCTAACACCACAAATCAGCGGTGCATCCGTGCTCGCACACACGTCCAAGGCACCGAGCAACCTTCGCCTCCTCGCTCCAGCGATGCAGCAGAAGCACAACTCTTTCTTGCCGAATAGCCACTGCGAACATGTATCTCGCTAGTCCGAGACATGGGGGATAAATACTAGAGGGGGAGAGATCCTTCACGAGGAGGTGTGAGTGAGAAGTGAGGAGAGGGGGCTCCTTTTATAGGAGAGGAGGGACCCCAAGGGGGTGGCCGGCGCATGGGGGCTGCCCCTTGACCTCCCCTCATTCATGTGGGTGGACACTCCACTCACAAAAATCCCTTTCAATTCCCTCCACTCAAAACCCACTCAAATTCCCATTAAATTTCCACCAAATTTAATGCAAACTCTCATTAAATAAAACTTCTTTTATTTATTCAGAATTTTGTACATTAATTTAATGACAAACATTCACATGTAACCCTTTGCTAGTATTTCATTTCACGTGCAAAAACACTTTCTGCAATTTCACCCAAAAACCCGTTTCGGTATCTAGTGAAATAAATTCCCGCGCTTGTTATTCTTTCCGGCATGAAACTTTTGCTCCAAATGGATGTCGGTGTCTCTTAAGTGTGTCACCCTACGGTTCACGAATAATGCGGACATGATCGATACCTCTCTCCGATCAATAATCAGAAGCGGGACCTGAGATCCGTACCGACTCCCACATATTCAACAATGACTTTCTTGTGATCGTCAGAACCTTTTGTGCTAGTATCTTAATCCTTTTGTTTCGCGATATATTACATGTCCGAGATTCGATCATCGGTATCTCCATACCTATTTTGATCTCGTTATTGACATGTACTCTTTTCTCGTTCCCGTGATATAACATTCTAGTGATCAAATCACTTGCTTGCAAGCTAGCCAATGTGATATCACCGAGAGGGCCCAGAGCATATCTATCCATCATCGGGATGAACAAATTCCACTCTCGATCAACTGCGAGTGACGGAGCACCTGTGCCACGAGCCTCCTCTCCTGTTCGGCACCGGTGAGTGTAACATCCCAAAAATATTAAACTAGAATCATCAAACTCTAATCATCAAATTTAGGGTTAACAAAAACTTTTCTAAAATAAAATGAGAAAGCATTCATGTGTGTAAGCATCCCATTTTGAATTCTTTTGAATTTCCTTGATTATGTGTTTCTTTGCTTGTAAAATGATTCTTAGGTGAAATAAACATCATCTAAACAATCCCCACACTTTTCCCAAAGACAAATAAATCAAAACAAGCAAAATGAGGGAATGGTCATTTTGACCAATTTAACTCCCATGCCTACTTTGGCTGTCTCAAACTTTCAGAACTTAACAGAAACTTATTTGGATCTTTGCACCCCTTGATAGTACTCATAACAAAGTATCAAGGCCCACTTTGTAATCATCCAGAAACATTCAAATGCATAGTTTAAAGGACAGATTAAAATTGAATCTATATCATATGGAAAGATCCCACTTTTTCAAAAACCACTCAAACAAGCTCAACTTTCAAAACCCAAGCATCTACAGACTCACCAGCACCAACCTAGCACACCCACCAAAAATCTTTTCAAAATTCAAAACTTGAATTCTTGCGGCCATTTCATCAAACACCTTGCAGATACAAATCAAACAAAATCTAAACACTATTTGGAGCAGTGATTTGAGCCTAACTTGTTCCCTCTATGGACACCACTAGCCTTAGTAGATCATCTAACAACCTAAACTAATCTCTAGCTCTACTGTAAGATAGCCATTGTCATCAATGGTGAGCAGGCCGAGTGCACCCTTGCCACCCACATGTTGACAGCGAGCTAGGAGAAGCACCAAGCCTAGCCAACCTGTCTGGGAGCAAGCTAACACCCCACCGCCACTCCCTGTCCAGCGCTCTAACCTTGCCATCCCCTGGACCACACACACATACCATGCCAAGCTCGCCAACAACCATGCCGAGAGCGCGCCCCGTACGCCACGCTCGATAGACGCCCACAGACCACGCGCCTCCCTCGCCGCGTGCATATGTGATGACCATCGTCCCAGCAACCCCGCAGACACGCTCGTTCGCCGCCGCGCGGACCACGCACGCTGTGCGCCATAAAAACTTCCGTCGGGCACGCGCAGAGCACCGCCGCGTTCCGACCAATCCGCACCGCCCCACGCCTCGCCACCACGTCATTGAGCTTCCCTAGGGAGCACAGCACCGCCCCCTACCGTCGCCCACGCCGATAGCGCTCTGTGCCGTCGACCACGATGAGCTCAGCTTGCGCCTGTCGGTCTCCTCTCGCCACTATAAATAGATGCCACCCCCAGCCGAATTGAGCACACCACCTCACTCCACTCTCACCCAGAACCACCCCGCCTTAGTCCCGAAGCAAGGCGAGAAGCTCATCACCGGAATTTGGTCGGAGCCCGCCGCCTATGGAGAAGAAGGGATCCAGCGATTGGAGCCGCCCCAGGAGAAGCTGCCGGTACGAGGAGGTTCGCCGTTGTCGACTTCGTTCGCCTCGCTCGCCGACCCTCACTGAGTCGGTGAGCCCCGATGACCCCCCACCGCGTTAGGTTTACATCTGCCTACGCCGGACGTGGACGATGAACCAAGGCCGTTAGATTAGAACAAGATCCCACGGCTCACATTGCCCCGTACTACTTCGCACCCCCTCGTCTCACTGACGCGTGGGGACAACAACTTAACCGGCCCGCGTAAGAGCTGTGTTTACAGCCACCCAAGATCGTTTCCTACAGCCCTGCTTTGAATTTAACTTTTTCCATTTTAATTCAAACACAGTTCTGTACCTAGTTTCAAAAACCAACCCAGCTCAATTCAGTGAACCAAATTGAATGAAACCAATTTTGTTAGAAAGGTCTTGAAATGCTGAATCCAAGCCCATTGGATTTAAATCATTTGGATATGTAGATCATCCTTGGTAAAAATAACAAGGCAGAACCTTTTCTGCATTCAAACATTTTTCAAATTTAAACCATAAAAGCTTTTGAGTTGATTCCAACTCTCAAAAATCACATTTTATTATACCTTTCAGAATATATAAAAACATTTAGGTTTACTTACAGAAATATTGTTCAAGTAATAAAAGAATGCCACATAGGCATTTCTAGTCACTTTATTTAATTAAAATAAAAAGGATAAAACCTTATTAAATTGTGACACCACTTTAAATCACATTCCCATGGACTAAAATATGTGGTGATGACATGTGTAAATATGATCCCATGTTTGGTTTGGAGAATATTAAATCTTAAGTAGTTTTTTTCAATGAGTAGAAATTACTTTTCTAAAAATAAAAGGAATTAAACCAAGCTTTAATCTTGTAATGTTAGTGATGATGCTAGATTATCTATAAGACCCTTTTATGTGATGATAGCAAGTAGTTAAGTATTGTTTGGTGATTGTGTACCTCGTATTTATTCATAGACGCTAGTACCGACCAAGGATACGAGTAGGAAGGAGGATACTACGAAGAAGAAGCCGAGGAGAACTTCAACCACTGCTCTGCACAAGGCAAGCCAATACTTGCAAGCTAACACTTGCAATTTAGCAAGCTTATACTGATATTTGTGCAAGCTAACACTTGCAAGATACAATACCTATGCAAGCCAGTACTTGCTTGTTACTATGCCAACTATATGCCTTAAGCATATATGATCATAACCACTTGATAAACCAATATTAGTTTTACTTACAAGCTTTATACTTTATTTCTTTATCAAAGCTATTACTTAGAGTTTACTTAATTGAATTGTAGATACTAGAAAGATAATTGAAGGTTGCATAAAGAGCATAAAATTTGGCCTAAGCTAGATAATATTTATGTCATCCTAAGGCATGAGATTGAACTTAGTTAAACTCCACTAGTTTACCACCCCTCCTTAGTACTTACCCCCACTTGTAGATGCTAGTGCTAAGCATAAAACTTGATCAACTTAGATGGGAATACTTGGTGGAAAAATGGCTATGAAAACCTTGGAATGATTGATCATTCTGTTGAAATATTTTGGACATGTGTTTCCGAACACCAGATGATTATGGTGATGAAAATGTTCAGGCATGAGCCTTAGCCCTTTATAAAACTGATGGTTGTCTGGATGCGATACCATTCCAATTTTACCGTACAACCACAATACCCGAGAATTGGGTAGGGCTTGACTGGAAACTTATATACCTTAGTATTAGTTCCCTCACGGCCAAGATCTGAGCTGAGGCTACCTTGTGAAGATTATCCACCTGTGTAGTACCCAAGATGACAGTTGGTCATGGTTGGGAGGCCAAACTCACAGGAGAGGTGCTTATACTAGGGCGTGTAATTGAAAGGTTAGGATTGATTATCCGCATACTGAGTATGGTGAATTCAGGATTTGTTCCTGACGGATGTATCGAATGTTGTGGTGAAAATGTACAATCTCTGCAGAGTGTCAAACTATTCTAATAGCCGTGTCCGTGGTTATGGACAGTTGGAGTGGCCATACTGTTCCCCCGTCATATGTTTTCAAAATGACTTATGAAATGAATTGAGATTTTGACTTGACCACAACAGAGTTGTGATATGAAATTCAAGTTCCCACTTAGGTGTTATAAAACTTCAACTAACATTCTTTGCTTCTGAACTTAGTAGATGTAAATCTGGCTTTTTGCAAAACAACCCTAGAGCTTAGTGTCTTATTACAAAAACCCCCTACACTTGTTAGTATTAGTTTGCGAGTACTTAAAGAGTACTCAAGGCTTTGTCCCTGGCTATTCCCGTGGCCATACTATGAAGAGGAATACCTGGAGGATGGACCCCAGGAAGGTTACGACAACTAGGATCATCTCCCATCACAAGATTGCTGTGACCCGAAGATGGAGTCACGCCATCGCTATTATTACGTATTCTGCTGCTTGAGTTGTATTAAGAACTGGATCATGAGATCCTTATTTGTGTAAGACCTTATGTATGGATTGTAATGGATGATGTACTGTGGTATCCAATTCTATTATGTCTCGCAAAAATGGTAATCCCGGGATTGCGATGTATGGCATAACAGGCATCTAGGATTAAAAATCCGGGTGTTGACAAGTTGGTATCAGAGCCATCCGGACCATAGGAGACCCTAGTTAGACTGGACGTTTGGAATCAAAAACTTAGTTTCAAAACCAAAGGAAGAAAATATGTACAAAAACTTATTCTCATTCTTACCTCTTAGACTCTTTCATAAAAATTCACGCTAGCAAATATTTACAAAAACTTATTCTCATTCTTACCTCTTGGACTCTTTCATAAAAATTCACGCTACTCAAAAATTATTTCAAAGCTTACATCAAATTTTGCAGCCTAGATCACTTTTAGTAAAACTCACAACTACGTTAGTGCACAAATGTAGTGAGTAGTATTCGGTCCCACTGTATCGTAGTTTCCATAATGGTTCTTAAAACCATCTGTTTTCCTTTGTTGTGGTGTGTGTTTGTATCGAGTGCTATGAATGAATGAATGAAAAGAAAGTTGCTAGAAAATCTGAGTGAAACTTTAAAAACTTTTCAAAATCCCAAAACCTTAGAAGCTTCCCTCTTTTCTCATGATCTATCTCAATCTTCAGATGCCACGCGGAGGAAGTGGTTCATCCCCGAACCCGATGTTGCAGATCCTGCAAATGTTGGTTTCTGACCGCGAAGCTGAAAGGACCGAACGTCAAGCCAATTTAGCTACCCTTCAACATATAGCCCAGCTATCCCACAACAATCAAGGCCACAAAAACCAGGACAACCATGGATCTAAGCTCAAGAACTTCCAGAACACCAACCCACCTGTTTTCACTAAGTCGGAAGAGCCCCTAGATGCCGACGATTGGGTGCAAACCATGGAAAACAACCTAGAAGTCGCCGGAGTGGAAGGTAACGAGAAAGTTCTGTTCACCACCCATTATCTAGCCGGAGATGCCAGAGCATGGTGGAACAGTGTTCGTGCCATGACCGGAGGACAACTGATGAGCTGGGAGGAATTCAAAGTCAAGTTCAGCAGAACCCATGTGCCACCAGGTTTGATCAAGAGGATGAGAGATGAGTTCAGAGAACTGAAGCAAGGAAGGATGACCGTAGTGGAATACCGTAACGAATTCTTGTCATTAGCTAGGTATGCCCCGGATGAGATCGACACCGAAGCCAAGAAGAAAGAAAGATTATTGAATGGTCTGCACGATGAGATGCAGACGGTATTAGTCAATATCCCCTTTGCTGATATTGAAGCTCTTGTCGACTCTGCCATCCAGATGGAAGGACAGATCAACCAAGCCAACGAGAACCGCAAACGTCGCATGATACATCAGCCAGGAACCCATCATACCCCAAAGTATCGCCCTAACCCATCTCCAGGATTTTCCCCGAGAACCAACAGACCCCCGATAAACCGTCCGACCTATCCCAACCGTGGAAACCCTAGGCCCGGAGGAAATCACAACAACCCCAGCAACTCTAGCAGTTTCAACCGTGCCCCACCTAAGTTCAACAACAACAATGCTACCGCCAACACCAACATGCCCCGAGGATGAAGCAACGATGTGCTCAGAAGAAAGGACAAGTCGCAAGTGACTTGTTATGATCAGAAATAAGGGTCACTACTACAACGAGTGCCCCAACAAGAAGAATGCCGCAGCCCCAATACCAATGCCCTCATTCAAAGAAGTCGTGTTCACCAGAAGAAGGTTTTCCCCAGGGAATTCACTCAACCGCAATGGCAGTCTTTTTCTCATACATGCTGAAGAAGCTCAGGAAGCGCCAGACGTCGTGCTGGGTATGTTTTCTGTTAATTCAGTACTTGCTTGAGTGTTGTTTGACTCTGGTGCATCGCACTCATTTGTCACCGAAGAATTTGCATGCACTAGTAAGATTCAACCAACAAAACTGAAGCATGTTATGATCTTTCAAATTCCTGGTTCCACCACCAAGGCTAGGCAAATTTCCAAAGCCGTCCCTATCCGAATCCATGGCATAGGTTTTTATGCTAACCTGATAGTACTCGGAACTAAAGATTTGGAAGTAGTACTAGGAATGGATTGGATGTCCAAACATAAAGGATTGATTGACTGTGCCAAGAAAGCCATAACCATGACCAGTATAGCCGGAATATCAGTTGAGCATATATCTGAAACCTTACCTCGTCAATTCAAGTGCAACAAGGGTATATCCCAACCTACCATTGACCAAGTCCGGATAGTCTGCGAATACCCCGATGTATTTCAAGATGTTTTGCCCGGTATGCCCCCAGATCGGGATATCGAGTTTATCATTGAACTAATCCCCGGAACATGACCCATATCCCAGAGACCCTATAGTATGAACCCGTCTGAACTAGCAGAACTAAAGAAGCAACTGGATGCCATGCTGGAAATTGGATTGATTCAACCTAGTGCGTCACCATGGAGATCACCTGTCTTGTTCGTGGACAAGAAAGATGGAGGTAACCATTTGTGTATGGATTATCGGAAATTGAATGACGTCACTATCAAGAACAAATACCCATTTCCCAAGATAGAAGATTTGTTTGATCAGTTGACCGGTGCCAAAGTGTTTTCTAAGATTGATCTTAGAACCGGTTATCATCAACTCAAAATTCGTGCAGAAGACATTCCAAAGACTGCCTTTACCACCAGATATGGATTATACGAGTATACCGTTATGTCCTTTGGATTAACCAATGCCCCCGCTTATTTCTTATTTCATGAATCTCATGAATAAGATTTTTATGGACTTCCTGGATAAGTTTGTCGTTGTTTTCATTGATGACATTCTGATTTATTCCAAATCGGAAGAAGAACATGAGCTACACCTAAGGACCATTCTTGGAACCCTTAGAGAGCATCAGTTGTATGCCAAGTTTAGCAAATGTGAATTCTGGTTACAGGAGGTAGGATTCCTCGGCCACATTGTATCAGCCGGAGGAATTGCCATCGACCCTGCAAAGGTGAAAGATGTAGAAGATTGGCAAGCCCCAACCACTCAAACCCTAGTTCGTGCATTTCTCGGATTAGCGGTATACTACCGCAAGTTCGTAGAAGGATTCTCGAGTATCGCCAGACCCATGACCCAATTGCTAAAGAAGTACAAGAAGTTTGAATGGACCGACAAATGTGAAGCGAGTTTTCAAAAACTCAAGAGTAGATTGATTTCAGCCCCAATCTTAATCATGCCGGATATCACGAAGCCCTTCGACGTGTATTGTGACGCATCCAAGATCGGTCTCGGATGTGTGCTAATGCAAGAAGGCAAAGTTATATCTTATCTATCTCGACAATTTAAACAACATGAGCAAAATTACCTAACCCATGACCTCGAACTCGCAGCTGTAGTTCTAGCCCTGAAGACATGGAGGCATTACCTGATGGGAAATCGTTGTGAGATTTATTCGGATCACAAGATCCTGAAGTATATATTCACTCAGAAGGAGTTGAATATGAGGCACAGAAGATGGATTGAGTTAATCAAGGATTACGATCTGGACATTCACTATCACACTGGTAAAGCCAACGTGCTAGCTTACTAAAGAAACATCGGATGCGCCCTCGCTTGGAGAGGCTGCACCCGACGCTCAAGAAACGTTCGGATGATGTCCACGCCGTTCACCTCCTTCTCCGGAATCAGCTAGAGATCCTCCACCCGACGGTAAAGGGCCTCTATCTCCGCCACCTCACCGTCCAAGATTTGGTTTTTCCAAGATCTCTTCTTCTCAATCATTTGGGAGGGGTCAAAGGGAACAAGACCAAAATCTTGCCCGGGCACTACGGAGTCGCGGATATAAAACCATCGCCTCCGCTAGTACTGGACAGATTCAGACATGGAAAAAGAAAAGAAGAGAAGATTGGGACTAAGGGAGATGATGCAACCCCCAATGGGATACACACCATCCGAACTAGATTGCCTCTTCACGGAATAGAGCTTCCGGAAGAGGCCAAAGTGCGGCTCAATGCCAAGCCATCACTCGTAAAAAGTGATAAAACACGCAATGTGGAGAAGAGAATTGGGAGACAGATGATGAAGCTGAATCCCATAGAAGAAGAGCAGTCCACGGAGGAAGTTGTGGACCGGAAAAGAAAACTCACGCAAAACGAAGGCGAGAAACATAACCCGATACCCAGATGGGGGACGGGGGATTACCTCATTGCCGGGGAGTTTGATGGCCTCCCTATCTTGCGGGATCAGGCCCCGCTCACGAAACTTGCGGAGATCGCTCTCCCGCGTCTCTGATCGCCGCCAGCCACCATCGGTGACGCGAGTAGCTAGGCCATTATGCAGCAACTTGTCCACAAGAGACACATGAAGAACTCAAACTTATCACATGTTTCAATTGCAAAGAACCAGGACATTATGCAAGCAATTGTACAGAAAAGATGAAGAACAAGATAAACAAGCCTATGAAGGATCTCAGCCTTGTCACATGTGTCAAGTGTGGAAATAAAGTACACTATGCAGATGTTTGCCCAGAGAAGTTTCCCCAATATCCCAAGCAAGCCAATATGTAATTTAGTTGGAAATTTTTTTAAGGGTGGTAGTGCCCTAGATGCTTTGAGCCTACTTGTAACCCTAGCCTTCCCCAAATCTCGGGACTAGATTTATTTTAAGGGTGGTAGCCTGTCACATCCCAAGATTTTCCAAATCTTGTAATGTGAAAAATAAATGAATAAAATAAAACTTTGTTGATTTTCAGGGTGAGAAGAAACTTTTGAATCCAATTGGAAACTTTCAAAACCTATTTGGATCAAATAAAATCCTAAAGGGATTTAAAAAGATAAATAAACAATAAAGTTAAAATATTTGGAATTACTATTTTGGATCTTTTAATAAAAAGATTTGGTTTTCAAATGAAAAGGTAGAAATTTAAATAAGGATTATTTAGAGCCAAATTAAACCTTGGCCAAGTTTTTGAAATAAAATATTTTGTTTTGATTAAAAGAGTAAAACTTTATTTAAATAAAATAATGAGGATTTATTAATATCTAATTTTATTAAAACAAAGGTTTTACCATTTTAATTAAACATCAAAAAACTTATTAAATTATTTTAAATAAGTTTCCAAGTGTTTATTATTTTCAAATAAAACCTACTGAATGGTTTTGGTACTATTTTAGTTTTCAAATAGAGTTTTAAAAATAAGTAAATCGAAACCCATTTGAGTTAATAACTAAGGTCCATTTATTTAATTATTAATGGGTCCTAAAGAGAATAACATTATTTTATTTTGTTTTGGACTTTGGTTTATGTTGTTAAAACAGAACCAAATTCAATTGCAAAGTGTGGTGGAAGATTGAATTGTTTTGAATGTTTGATTTGTTTGTTTGAAATTCAATCAGGAAATTCAAACAGAAAAAGGGAAAAGTTTCAGAACAAAAAAAATGTGCAAAGGACACAGCCCAGCCGGCCAGCCCAGCAAGCCCACCCCACTCTCTCTCGCGAAACGTTTTCTCACTCAAACACGCACCCGCAGAGCGACAGACAGATGGACCCCATTTTCCTTCTCCCTCTCTCGCTGCCAGACGGCCCCACCACTAGCTCACTCTCTTCTTCCTCGCGCAGACGTCGCCCTGCCATTGCAGTCAGTAACGCCGGCGTTCAATTCGCGTTAAAGACCGCATTACTCCACCCCGCGACCACGCCCATTTAACCGCCCGCGTCTTACCTCTCTTTCCCCCCAGACCCCGCACCACCGGAGCCACCAGGCTGCTCCCATTTTTCGTTGCACTACCGCTGTCTCCGGCAAGTTCCGCGAACAATTCCGGTGAGTACACGCTGCCTCCTCCTATCTAGTTCACGCTCACTGGATCTCCATCACTTTGCGCATCCACTGACCCCAGCCACACTTCCTCTGGTGACCCAGAACGTCGGCAACCACCTCGACTAAGCGCCGTCGCGTCTGCTACTTTCTCCGGCAACCTTCCCTGGTAAGTCCCGACCGCCCCGACACTTCCTATTGACGCTCACTTCATTAGTAGATCAAACCGCTTCTAACTGTGCCCCTGCCTTGCCTCGGGGTGAACCGAAGCGCCGCCCTCGACGACCTCCAGAGTCGTCTGACGCCGACGACGTCTCCGGCGAGCGATTACTCCTACTCCAGTGCGCCCCTCGCCAGACCAACACCACCTCGAGCTTCATCTCGACCTCGCGAACACGGTGAGACCCTCCTCTGTCATCCTTGCTTCCTGTAACCGCCGATAGCACATCGTCCGACCGTGCGCCGCCGCGCAGCGCCGCCAGTTCTTGGCAAGTTGATATGAGCTGTTCGATCCAGATCGCAGCGACACGATAGAACCACTTAACGACGAAGGGGCACGCAATCTGAACCACGCGATCTATTTAGATCCAACGGATGTAGTTGCGCGATCCGTGCGAATCGGTACCGACCAGTCATATTACGCCGCGTGGCACCAGTTCTGTTTAAAACAAATTTTGAATCTGATTAGAATGTGATTTTGTAAACCTTGTAACTTTTGATCCACACGTCCAAAATTTGCAAACTTTATATCAATGGAATCAGTGGAACAAGCCCTAGCCAACCATGCAATTTGTTTAGTAAAAAGCTTCTGGTAAAATGATTGTTTTTGCAGAAACATTTGTATGATTGTTTAGGTTAGAAAAATTATTCCAAAATGATTTTAAGGATGAAATCTTTGAAAATTGGTTTGTGGTGAACCTACTAACCCTAGGAACCAGATTTTGGATTTAAAATTGTATTTGGTGAAGATTAGGATTGAATAATTGAATTAGCCCATTTCTAGTCAAATAAAAATATTGGTTTTGCTATGGAAATGATTTTTTGAACAAAAACCTTTGGAAAATGTTTTGATTCAAAGCTACTGACACTAAACATCAAGTTTTGTGAACTAAAAACTTATTTGGAGAACAATGTAAATTTTTTGCTTTGCTAAAAACAATTTCAACCACATGAAATAATGATTTGATTTAAAAATGATCTATAGATAAAACCCTTTTGCAAATGGTTTTGCCACTTTGGAAAATGACCACTTTGAACCTTACAAAGTTTAGAGCCTAGTATAAACCACCTTTGCAAATAAAAATATTTTGCATGCTTGCATGCATGACTTGGTTTCTATGATTTTGTGTGTGATTAAGTTGTTTGAAAATTTGTTTGAATGCTAGTTGAATTTGTGTTTGCTTGTTTGATTTGTAGTGAAGCTAGAAGAGTGTGATATTAGCAAGCTCAAGAAGTGAACCAACATTCCCTACCAAAAAGGCAAGTTACACTATCATCCAAAGTCCTACTATTTTCATTATACTTAGTGGATTTTGAAACATGCATGAAAAGGATTTCTATACTATATGCTATGCTAAATCCTATTAGGATACCCTTATACATTCCTTAGTGAAAACAATGTAGTTGCAAAATGCTTAGCCAAGCTATATATTTTGAGAAGAGATACATGTTGAGATTTTATGAAGTTGAGAAAAGACTTATGTTTTATATAATAAAACAAGTACTCAATGAACCACCTGGGTGGACAAGGATACTCAAGTTTTTGGACAAGGTGGCAACAAGAGGAACCATTTTTATATGGAAATCTCTTTTTGTTGTGCACTAGATGAAAACCACCCAGGGACTTAGAGATTGAACATGTTTCTCCAACAGTGGCTTCCGTGTACAGTCACATGCTATAATGGCTCTAGCTTAGTCAAGTACATTGGGAAGACCCATGCATTGGTCTTCAGGTTAATTGAAAATGAGGGAACTCGGAACCCTACATGGGTGCCTGAAGTCAAGCTAGCATGGTGTATGGGAGGACCTTATGGAAAGACTTTGTCACATTCTCAATCTACCAGTACTCCATCTTGGTGAGTACTTATCCAGCGGCCACTGGTGGCAACAAGATGAGAGTGTGTCATGTGGGTAAAGTGTAAAACTTCTGCAGAAGATAATCAAATTCTAAGTACTTAGCCGTGTCCCAGGTTATGGACAATACTGAGCAACTAAAGGCTTGAAGCTATGGGAAATCTCGACATTCCAATTTCTAAAAGAAAAACTTTAAAGTGACAACAAAAGGCTTGAAGCACTTGGGGGTTTACCAAGGAGCTCAAGAGATTTGGACAAAAACTTGAAGCACTTGGGGATTTACCAAGGAGCTCAAGAGATTTGGATAAAAACTTGAAGTACTTGGGGTGTACCAAGGAGCTCAAGGGATTTTGATAAAAACTTGAAGCACTTGGGGATTTACCAAGGAGCTCAAGAGATTTTGACAAAGACTTGAAACACTTGGGGATTTACCAAGGAGTTCAGAAAGATTTGACAAAAGATCAAAACTTTTTTGAAAAGATAGGATAAATTATTGCTTTCTGCAAATGAGCCTAAAACCCTACTTAGCCAAATATGCATGTATTGATAGGATCCACTTATATTCTACTTAGTAGTGAAACTTGCCAATACAATTCAAATGTATTGACCCTTGTGGCTGTAACTTGTAATGTTGCAGGTTTGATTGATATTAGTGAAGTTGATTGATTAGGATTACAAGTCTACAACCAACATGTTTGCCTGTGGCACTTTGAAGATGAAGGACCCCATGCTTATAGTTATTCTGCTGCAATGTAATGTAATAGCCAAAAGAGCTATGTAAGATGTAATAAAATTATGTTACTCCTGGTTATAAAGTTATATTATGACCTTTGTTTCTTGATATTACATCTTAACTGTGGATGCTAGCTATTGATCCAGGGACTAGCATTGCAATCACATGGATCCTTTTCCTTTACAAAGGAGGGACCTTACAGATGGTATCAGAGCATTGTGTTTCCTGTAGGATTTGTAAACCTAGGATTGGACAAAAAAAAACCTTAGAAAAATAGGAGTTGTATTGGTTCCAAAACTTATTTACAAACAATCTTGTAAACTCTTTCCTCAACCATTTTGGTTTCAACTCTACATCTCTTCTATTTCAAACTTGATGGACAAAGCCTATCCCATGGCCAAAGACTTCACCATGTGCAAAGGACTTTATCAACTCTAATGACTTCAACATCTTGTACTCTAATGACTTCAACACCTTCAGCATTCTCACCAAGGACCTCAACCTTGGATATCACTAAGGACAAGTGAGACAAGGAAATCTTGCTCAAGATTTGGAGACTAAGGAAACACAACTTAGAAGGAGCCATCCTCACCTTTGAAGTTTTTGTGACCAAGAGTTTTTCCAAGGAAACCATGATCACATGCCAGAAGGAATCAACCAAGAAGGATGGAAAGATCACAAGTGAACCATATAGATGGACCACCATATTTTAGTTAAGTCAAAAACACCAACTTATGTGGTGTAACAAAAATATTTTGTTGCCTAAAAATGTGTTTGAACTTCATTGTTGAGTGAAATGTTGTTTGTGATTGCTTGCACATTGCTTGAGTGAATTGTAATGAGTGTGATTAGAACTATTTCCTTAGAAATATCTTGCCTATTCTAATCTCAATTCAACCCAAACAGATGACTACTCCAAGAGACTCCAACATCAAGGTTGATGACAACAACACCAACCAAGAGGACCACATGGAGGAACTCATAGCAACCCAAAACCAGTTGAACCAAATGACAGTTCAGTTCATAGCCAACACCAGTGGGGAAGATCCAACCCTGCAAAAGTTTTTGGAAGACCAAGCCCAAATGTTGCATAAGGTGACAGATCAAATGCTCAACATGGAAAGCAACTTTTCCAAAGGAGACAAGGATGTTATTCTAAAAGGAACCAAAGCTTGCAATATTTGTGGAGACAAGGATCATACTTCCAAGGAGCATGGAGATCAATGCCCCAACTGTGAAGAGAAACATCCAATTGGACAATGTCCCACCTCTCAAGCTACTTGCTACCTATGTGAAGGGAACAACCATGTCCCTATCCAATGCCCCATCTATTCCATAGTTGAACAAAGGAAACAAGGTGGAGTGCAACAAATGATTGAAAACTGTCAAGAAGGATCCAAATCTACCAAGAAGAATGAAGACAAAGGAAAAGCTCCACTTATACCTCCATGCAATACAACCCAATTTAAAGGACCAAAGAAGAGGCATATGAATTATCCAAGGAGCAATAGAAGGTCAAAGAAACAAGTAGACATTCCTACCTATAAGTTAACATACGAACAACATGAACTAGATGCACTCCTAGCTTTGGAGAAACCCAAGAAAAAGAAGGACAAAAGCCATGTACAATGTCATCATTGTAAAGAAATGGGACACTATTCCAGTGAATGTCCAGAGAAACAGAAGTATAAAGAGATTGGCCAAGTATGGTGCAACAACTGCAAAGAGCTAGGCCATTATGCAGCAACTTGTCCACAAGAGACACGTGAAGAACTCAAACTTATCACATGTTTCAATTGCAAAGAACCAGGACATTATGCAAGCAATTGTACAGAAAAGATGAAGAACAAGATAAACAAGCCTATGAAGGATCTCAGCCTTGTCACATGTGTCAAGTGTGGAAATAAAGGACACTATGCAGATGTTTGCCCAGAGAAGTTTCCCCAAGATCCCAAGCAAGCCAATATGTAATTTAGTTGGAATTTTTTTTAAGGGTGGTAGTGCCCTAGATGCTTTGAGCCTACTTGTAACCCTAGCCTTCCCCAAATCTCGGGACGAGATTTATTTTAAGGGTGGTAGCCTGTCACATCCCAAGATTTTCCAAATCTTGTAATGTGAAAAATAAATGAATAAAATAAAACTTTGTTAATTTTCAGGGTGAGAAGAAACTTTGATTCCAATTGGAAACTTTCAAAACCTATTTGGATCAAATAAAATCCTAAAGGGATTTAAAAAGATAAATAAACAATAAAGTTAAAATATTTGGAATTACTAGTTTGCATCTTTTAATAAAAAGATTTGGTTTTCAAATGAAAAGGTAGAAATTTAAATAAGGATTATTTTAGAGCCAAATTAAACCTTGGCCAAGTTTTTGAAATAAAATATTTTGTTTTGATTAAAAGAGTAAAACTTTATTTAAATAAAATAATGAGGATTTATTAATATCCAATTTTATTAAAACAAAGGTTTTACCATTTTAATTAAACATCAAAAAACTTATTAAATTATTTTAAATAAGTTTCCAAGTGTTTATTATTTTCAAATAAAACCTACTGAATGGTTTTGGTACTATTTTAGTTTTCAAATAGAGTTTTAAAAATAAATAAATCAAAACCCATTTGAGTTAATAACTAAGGTCCATTTATTTAATTATTAATGGGTCCTAATGAGAATAAAATTATTTTATTTTGTTTTGGACTTTGGTTTATGTTGTTAAAACAGAACCAAATTCAATTGCAAAGTGTGGTGGAAGTTTGAATTGTTTTGAATGTTTGATTTGTTTGTTTGAAATTCAATCAGGAAATTCAAACAGAAAAAGGGACACAGCCCAGCCGGCCAGCCCAGCAAGCCCACCCCACTCTCTCGCGAAACGTTTTCTCACTCAAACACGCACCCGCAGAGCGACAGACAGATGGACCCCATTTTCCTTCTCCCTCTCTCGCTGCCAGACGACCCCACCACCAGCTCACTCTCTTCTTCCTCGCGCAGACGTCGCCCTGCCGTTGCAGTCAGTAACACCGACGATCAATTCGCGTTAAAGACCACATTACTCCACCCCGCGACCATGCCCATTTAACCGCCCGCGTCTTACCTCTCTTTCCCCCCAGACCCCGCACCACCGGAGCCACCAGGCTGCTCCCATTTTTTTGTTGCACTACCGCTGTCTCCGGCAAGTTCCGCGAATAATTCCGGTGAGTACACGCCGCCTCATCCTCTCTAGTTCACGCTCACTGGATCTCCATCACTTTGCGCATCCACTGACCCCAGCCACACTTCCTCTGGTGACCCAGAACGTCGGCAACCACCTCGACTAAGCGCCGCCGCGTCTACTACTTTCTCCGGCGACCTTCCCTGGTAAGTCCCGACCGCCCCGACACTTCCTATTGACGCTCACTTCATCAGTAGATCAAACCACGTCTAACTGTGCCCCTGCCTTGCCTCGGGGTGAACCGCAGCGCCGCCCTCGACGACCTCCAGAGCCGTCTGACGCCGCCGACGTCTCCGGCGAGCGATTACTCCTACTCCAGTGCGCCCCTCGCCAGACCAGCACCACCTCGAGCTTCATCTCGACCTTGCGAACACAGTGAGACCCTCATCTGTCATCCTTGCTTCCTGTAACCGCCGATAGCACATCGTCTGACCGTGTGCCGCCGCTCACCGTCGCGTAGCGCCGCCAGTTCTTGGCAAGTTGATATGAGCCGTTCGATCCAGATCGTAGCGACACGATAGAACCACTTAACGGCGAAGGGGCACGCAATCTGAACCACGCGATCTATTTAGATCCAACGGATGTAGTTGCGCGATCCGTGCGAATCGGTACCGACCAGTCATATTACGCCGCGTGGCACCAGTTCTGTTTAAAACAAATTTTGAATCTGATTAGAATGTGATTTTGTAAACCTTGTAACTTTTGATCCACAAGTCCAAAATTTGCAAACTTTATATCAATGGAATCAGTGGAACAAGCCCTAGCCAACCATGCAATTTGTTTAGTAAAAAGCTTCTGGTAAAATGATTATTTTTGCAGAAACATTTGTATGCTCGTTTATGTTAGAAAAATTATTCCAAAATGATTTTAAGGATGAAATCTTTGCAAATTGGTTTTTGGTGAACCTACTAACCCTAGGAACCAACTTTTGGATTTAAAATTGTATTTGGTGAAGATTAGGATTGAATAATTGAATTAGCCCATTTCTAGTCAAATAAAAATATTGGTTTTGCTATGGAAATGATTTTTTGAACAAAAACCTTTGGAAAATGTTTTGATTCAAAGCTACTGACCCTAAACATCAAGTTTTGTGAACTAACAACTTATTTGGAGAACAATGTAAAATTGTTGCTTTGCTAAAAACAATTTCAACCACATGAAATAATGATTTGATTTAAAAATGATCTATAGATAAAACCCTTTTGCAAATGGTTTTGCCACTTTGGAAAATGACCACTTTGAACCTTACAAAGTTTAGAGCCTAGTAGAAACCACCTTTGCAAATATAACTATTTTGCATGCTTGCATGCATGACTTGGTTTCTATGATTTTGTGTGTGATTAAGTTGTTTGAAAATTTGTTTGGAATGCTAGTTGAATTTGTGTTTGCTTGTTTGATTTGTAGTGAAGCTAGAAGAGTGTGATATTATCAAGATCAAGAAGTGAACCAACATTCCCTACCAAAAAGGCAAGTTACACTATCATCCAAAGTCCTACTATTTTCATTATACTTAGTGGATTTTGAAACATGCATGAAAAGGATTTCTATACTATATGCTATGCTAAATCCTAATAGGATAACCTTATACATTCCTTAGTGAAAACAATGTAGTTGCAAAATGCTTAGCCAAGCTATATATTTTGAGAAGAGATACATGTTGAGATTTTATGAAGTTGAGAAAAGACTTATGTTTTATATAATAAAACAAGTACTCAATGAACCACCTGGGTGGACAAGGATACTCAAGTTTTTGGACAAGGTGGCAATAATAGGAACCATGTTTATATGGCAATCTCTTTTTGTTGTTGTGCACCATGAAAACTACCTGTGGACTTAGAGATTGAACATGTTTCTCCAATTGGCTTCCGTGTGACCACATGCTATTATGGCTCTAGCTTAGTCAACTACATTGGGAAGACCCATGCATTGGTCTTTAGGTTAACTGAAAATGAGGGAACTCGGAACCCTACATGGGTGCCTGAAGACAAGCTAACATGGTGTATGGGAGGACCCTATGGAAAGACTTTGTCACATTCTCAATCTGCCAGTACTCCATCTTTGTGAGTACTTATCCAGCGGCCACTGGTGGCAACAAGATGAGAGTGTGTCATGTGGGTAAAGTGTACAACTTCTGCAGAAGATAATCAAATTCTAAGTACTTAGCCGTGTCCCCGGTTATGGACAATACTAAGCAACTAAAGGCTTGAAGCTATGGGAAATCTCGACATTCCAATTTCTAAAAGTAAAACTTTTAAGTGACAACAAAAGGCTTGAAGCACTTGGGGGTTTACCAAGGAGCTCAAGAGATTTGGACAAAAACTTGAAGCACTTGGGGATTTACCAAGGAGCTCAAGAGATTTGGATAAAAACTTGAAGTACTTGGGGTGTACCAAGGAGCTCAAGGGATTTTGATAAAAACTTGAAGCACTTGGGGATTTACCAAGGAGCTCAAGAGATTTTGACAAAGACTTGAAACATTTGGGGATTTACCAAGGAGTTCAGAAAGATTTTACAAAAGATCAAAACTATTTTGAAAAGATAGGATAAATTATTGCTTTCTGCAAATGAGCCTAAAACCCTACTTAGCCAATTATGCATGTATTGATAGGATCCACTTATATTCTACTTAGTAGTGAAACTTGCCAATACAATTCAAATGTATTGACCCTTGTGGCTGTAACTTGTAATGTTGCAGGTTTGATTGATATTAGTGAAGTTGATTGATTAGGATTACAAGTCTACAACCAACATGTTTGCCTGTGGCACTTTGAAGATGAAGGACCCCATGCTTATAGTTATTCTGCTACAATGTAATGTAATAGCCAAAGAGCTATGTAATATGTAATAAAATTATGTTACTCCTGGTTATAAAGTTATATTATGACCTTTGTTTCTTGATATTACATCTTAACTGTGGATGCTAGCTATTGATCCAGGGACTAGCATTGCAATCACATGGATCCTTTTCCTTTACAAAGGAGGGACCTTACAAGTCTTTACCTCACCGTCAAGCTCCATCAAAGTATTTTCTGGCACCGTTACCCCACGTCAACAACAAGTCAGAAGCTCTTTTCTGGCACCGTTACCACTTGTATTTCACTATCTCTTCGCCGAACTAGTGCACCTATACACCTGACAAGTGTATTGGGTGTGTTGGGGACACAAGAGACTTCTTGTATCTTGATTGGAGGGTTGCTTGAGAGGGAATACCTTTGACCACTTACTCCTTGAGTTCGATAAATCTTGGGTAATCCACTTAAGGGAAACTTGTTGCTGTTCTACAAACCTCTGCACTTGGAGGCCCAGCAACTGTCTACAAGAATGCGTAGACATCATCACATAATCACTATTGATTAGAATAACTTGAAGTTAATAGTTTCCATGAGGATATAGGGATGAAAATATGATGAAACACATACCAAGAAACACTCACACACACATAAGATCCAAAAGATGAGCAATACAACATTCAAACAAATTGGAGCTTGTATGAGCAAATGTGTCACATAGGAGCTAGATAATTATCAATATCAATTCTAAGTGACGCAACCTCGAATTTTCACATTTTCTAGGCTTGTAATATGCACTAAGCATATGACTCCCCCATAATGTGATAAACCATAAATCTCAACATGACGCAAAAATATCCAAATAGAGATAATTAATGGACATTATAGAACTTAAATTTCTCATGAGAAACATACCACATAGATACTACATAATATTGCAATATCAATACTAGGTGGTATTCCTCATGTACACACATTTTTAGGATTGTGGAATGCCTAAGCATAACACTCCCCCCAAATGGGATAGTCCATCAATATCTCACAAGAGCAAAATAGGATACCAAATATAATCAAGAAAGGCTCCAACTCAAGAAATACAAATACATAGTGTGCCACCCAACATCCACAAATATACTTGATAACTCAAGATAATTACGTGGAAGGAACAACATGTACACAAGCATGCAAGGTACAAAACTAACACATGCACAAGGGGTCGAGTAACTTTCAACGCAATGAGTTGAGCACATGTTACCGCAAGGAGGAACATTGGAAATATGATAGAGGCAATATAATCCATATGACTTGGTTTGACAAATATAATGTATGACGATCCCTCAATTCTTCATAATGTAGCCAAGTCTCCAATGCTCTTCAAAACACACCTATTAATCAAGTTTTGGCTTGTTGGTCCCCAAACAAGTTGGGTCCTAAGAAGTTAGTTCCAATAGGCTTGGCAACCCAAATGGTTCTTTTCTTGACACCACATTGGGCACCAACAAACGTGGAAAACATGTTGCCAACCTCATCCTTATGAAGTGAATAAGCATCATCAATCAAGATAGGATGGAATGAGGAGTTACCCATGGTGCATGAGGAAGAAATGTTCCCTTTCTTGCAGCAAACGTAGCAAGTTCTTCTCTTGCCATCTTTATTTTTGGATAAAGAAACAACTTGAGTAAGAGCTTGAGTCTTCTTGAGAGGAGGCCCATCTCTAACAAGATATAGAGCTTGAGGCCGCTTCCCTTGTTGCTTCTTGCCAAGGGGCTTCATCTTTAATGGGCAATGTTTGACATAATGCCCTTCTTCCTTGCAATTTAACCAAACAATGTTGGACGGATTCTTGACTTGATATTGGTCATTCTTCTTATTGCCCTTGTGCTTCAACTTGATAGTGGACTTGTTCTTGATATTGGAGTTGAATCCAAGCCCACTCTTGTCATTGGGGGATTTTTGCACACTCAAGATGTTGTTGAGTGTGGTCTTCCCTTTATGACCCCTTTTCAAGTCACTCTTAAAAGAAGTGACTTGAGCCTTGAGCTATTTAATTTCCTCTACATGGTTAGTGTGAACAATAGTACTAGAGGAAGTGGATGCTACATTGTTAGTGAAGGGTTCGCAACATAGAAAAAAATTTCCTATGATGGGAACAACTATGTACCAAGATCTATCTACTAGATACAAGCAATAGGTGGATATACATCCATAGAATACATATCCTCGAAGACCGAATAGCTTTAACGAGGTTATACTCATAGATGATGTAGTCAAACGCTTACTGATCTCAAGATCGAGAAGAAGTCCATACGGTCCAGCAGGTCCATCACCATCTAGTCTAGCACCGCAAAGCAGTGGTGCATCCGTGATTGCACAGACGTTCGGGGTACCCTGACAACCTCTGCGCGCTCGCTCCAGCGAATCAGCAAAAGAAACAAATCCTTCTAGAAAAAAGCCACTGGGAACATGTATCTCGCTGATCCAAGACCATGGGGAAATTCTAAAGGAGGGAGAGAGATCCTTCACGAGGAGGTGTGGTATGAGAGGAGGAGAGGGAGGCCCTTTATAGGGAGAGGAGGGCACCCAAGGGGCATGGCGCCTAGCCATGGTGGCTGACCCCACCTCTTCCACATTCATGTGGGTGGAGCTCCAACTCAAAATGAAAAGTCTCCGCTCCCATAAAAATGCCTCCACTCAAAAATCCACTCACATGCATTAAATTTCCACCAAATTTAATGCAAGCTCTCATTTAAATAAAACTATTTTATTTATTTATTCAGAATTTTGTTCATTACTCTAATTAACAAACATTCACATAAAACCACTTATAACATTTCAATTTCACATGCAGAACCAATTTCAACTGAAACAGTTCCGGTGTCTAGTGAAATAAATTCCTGCACTTTCCTTTTTCTTTCTCTGGCATATTATTTGGTACAAATGGTGTCGGTATCCCTTAAGTGTGTCACCCTATGGTTCATGAATAATATAGACATGATCGAGACCCTCTCCGATCAATAATCAGCAGCGGAACCTGGAGATCCTTACTGACTCCCACACATTCAACGATGACTTTTGTGATTGTGTGAACCTTATACGCATGTAACTCAATCCCTTTGTCTCGCGATATATTACATGTCCGAGATTCGATCATCGGTATATCCATACCTAGTTTGATCTCGTTACCGACATGTACTCTTTTCTTATTCCCGTGATATAACATTCTAGTGATCAAATCACTTGCTTGCAAGCTAATTAATGTGATATCACTGAGAGGGTCCAGAATATATCTCTCCGTCATCGGGATGGACAAATTCCACTCTTGATCCATGAGCCTCAACATAACACCTTCGTAGCAATATAAACACAATGACCTTGATTGTAATGCTATACTTCGGATGAATGTTCATCACATCATTCCAATAATGTTATGACCTTGTTATTAACAACATCCAATGTCTATGATCAGGAAACCTTTGATCATCTTGTTAATCAACGAGCTAGTTTATAAGAGAGGCATAACTAGGAACTTTCTATTTGTTTATTAAACACACACGTATTAACATTTCCGTATTAATACAATTATAGCATGCAAAATAAATATTTATCATAAACTTGAAATGTACATAATAACAACTTTATTATTGCCTCTCAAGGCATATTCCCTTCAGTCTCCCACTTGCACTAGAGTCAATAATATAGTTTGAAAACTCTTTGTGTATTGAATACCTATGGCTTTCTGGTGTTCCATATACGCGATTGCAAGTGGTTAACATAATCTATGGATCTGATGCTTTCAGGTCCATGTGTATTTGCATGTCTTTGTGTCTTCACGCATCACTCATTATCCAATGAGATGGCATTGTATAAATTTGGTATTTTGATGAGACCTTTAGTTCCTTGGGGTTAAATCATGTTGATATTATTGTCGTATAATATATCTTTAGTGTTAGCCCATTGAGAACCACACCTTAGTTTGATAACAAACTGTAGCATCCCAGTTGTCTAACATCTGTAATGCTACTGGATCTAGTAATAAAATGGCCACTTCCTACATATAATTGTTGCATCATCATCATATCATGCTCATGTCATCATGCTACCTTGCATCTGAGCATCATACAAAACCCTTGTGTTTTGGTTCTTATCTCATATGCATTACTATTTGTATTTGCCTCTTGATATTGTAGTTGGATCTTGATATATTGTTCAAATGCCCAAGTTGAGTTGGGGGCATATCTTTTATTGACTCCACCACCTTTTCTTCACCACCTTATAATTCCACCATCCAATTAATATGAGCTGGCATTTATTTGAGTTTACCTAGCTCATGTGGGTTGGGTGGATCCAATACCAATCCTTTTGCTTGGCCCTTACTCCAACTTTGGAGGATGCAAATAAATAAATGCCATGAGATATTGTTTTGTTTTCACAGGATAAGACCTAGCATTTAATGCATTTGCATGGGCCATGCAAGAACCACCTCATCTTTTTCCCTCTGTTTTGTTTTCTTCAAGCCTTGGTTCCATGTGAAGGTTTCCTAATTTTACAAATGTTTTCTTCTAAATTGCAAAAACCCCATATCTTCTTAATCTTGTAAAATGCCCCACTTGGCTCATTCACAAGCCATGTATGTGGCATCTCCTTATCCTCCATCTATTTTGCCCTTGCCTCCCCTCTTAGTCAAGCCCCCTATTCAAAACCTCCTGGTAAAAAGGTTCAAAAGATTTTGAAATTATAAGCTGGTTTGAATTTTGTAATAGAATAAAAAGAACAAACAAATAATTAATAAACAAAAGAAATAAAAGGGGAAACCAAACCTGGCAGCAGCCCTTACACCCAGCCAGCAAGACCTTAACTAGCTCCTCCTCCGCCCATCTCGGCCCACTTCCTCACGGCCTTCCAGCCCGTACCCTTCGCCACCCGGCCGTCGCCACTGCCTCTTCTCCGTTGCCCTCCTCTCACGAAGACACGCAGACGGAGGCAGTCTTGGCAGTCGCCGTCCCCTCCGTCAGCCGCGTCACCCACCTGCTCCTCTTCTTATCCCCAAGCCGTGGAGGCCCTGCAACCCTAGCCTCCCTCTTCCCCTCCTCTCCGCCATCCCTGTTCCCTGTCCTTCTCCCTCCATGAGCAAAGTCAGTCGGAGCAGCTGTCGCCATGGTCGCCGGTGAGCACCGCTGAAGCCGGGGATCACTCGCCGCGTCTACGCTGATTGATTCCCTCGAGAGAAGCTGCACATCTAGGAGCCTCTGCTTCCTCTTCTTCCGACCAAGTGCAGGAGCAACACCGCCGTCGCCATCCTCCACTCCGACCACCCCCGTCGTCGATTCCTCTGGGAATCGATCGAGGAGCGCCTCGTGTTCCCCTTCCCTTTTCCCCTCCGTTCTGCATCAGGCCTTTGGTTTTGCCGTCGCCCGTCGGAACCCTTTGCCTTGTAGCTGGCATCCGCTTAGCTGATAGCGACTCTGGCGGCGTTACATCCTCTGTTCCTAGCGTGCTCGCGACCCCTGTAGGTTGACCCCGGCGCCAAATCTTTTACTCATGCGTAGAGGGATCTCCCAGCTTTCTGTAGGATCAAGCAACGCTTGAATCGGAGCAGTAGATCTCTCGGGATCATCCTCCGAAGTCGATGCGATCTCGTAGAACATCTGTCAGGAATTCAGTGAACTGTGCCTGCAGTTTTTCTCCTAAGTTCAGCTCCTTGCCCCGTCCGCTGTAGTTCTCCGATGGCAAAGCTCCAAACACTAAAGATGTAGCTCTAACTAATCTCTACATTTTATGTTTTTGTGGTTTTCCCTAATTCGCAACAGTTTGCTCGGCATCGTCGACCGAAGTAGGGCCGACTAGCATTTTTGCGCCCTCGTTCAGTTCACAGTCTGAATCTAGACTCTGGCGACTGCACATAACCCTCCCCTTTCGAGAAGCTCAACCCGGTCCCCTATAGCCCCACCGTGTATGCGTTTTATAAAAGGCTCACACTTTTCCTTCCTCAAACCGCATCCCTCCACCTCGCCCACCGGCACCTCTCGCCTCCAACAAGACCTGGCCCCACAGTGGGTGGTTGTGGGTAGAATCTGGCTGGGTGGCAAAAGTCTAGAACTTTTTCTGAATTAAAATTCAAATGTTTTTAAATCTGTTTAAATATGAATTAAATCATAACTTTCAAATGGTTTATATTTTGAATTCAAACTTAATATGAAAAATGTTTTATTTTTGAATGTTAATTCAAATCTTTAATCAAATATTTTCAGAGTTAATTTAATTAGTCAACCTTTGACTTTGACCCTAATTAATAATTTTGACTTTTAATAAATTTAAATTCATAATTCCAAATAATACAAATAATATATGTTTTTGAATCAGAAAAATGTGAGGAATTCAAATATGCCATTCAAAATATTATTTGGACACTTTAAATTTCAAGTTGAATTAAATTACAACAAAATGCCCCTGGACCTTAATAAATTAATAACTTTTGTTTTAAAACTCCGAATTTAACAAATGATATGTCTAAAATGATCAACTCGACGAGACCTTTCTGTTTATGTTATCCATGACTTCAAGTGCAGCATGCATCATATAAAAATATAGTGTACAGCAACTATCATGACAATAAAATGTGATCAAACACCCAATAAAAATGTTATTTCCTGTATCCTACACCTCACCCATGCCATGCTACTTTATTGACATGCAACTTGTGCATCATTCATCATGGCATGATTGTTTGCTTGACGCATTTTATTCCTATGCTTGTGCACTTTATTTATGTTGGCCCTTGTTTGTTTGGTTCTTCTTCGAATAGACACTGAGCAGGGGATATATCAAGAGAACCAGGAGCACTACCTGCATCCGCTCTCGCTTCAACTGAGCTGCCAGGCAAGCACTATCACATGCTTGCATACATACAGTACCTATTGCCTCTATCTTATTCTTGCATCATGGAGTCGCGATTGCATTAAACTGAATCCCAAGTATTGCATAGCTTTACTTTTAAACCCCACCAAGCTTGTTCCTCCATCCCATGAGCCATTACTACAGGAGTTGTTTGAGCCATGCGAGTCGTAGAACAGCATGTGTAGGGTATGTGAGAGTCTGATGGATAACGAGGTACCTAAACAACTTAACCTGAGTAGTAATGGGATAACTAATGAAAGAGGCACCGGTGAGCAATATCTGCTATTTGGTTTTTCCTGCTCACTTGTGTCCCGTAAGACCCCGAGTACTTGATTCCTGTTCCAAGATTATTCGCACTATCCACATCCGGAGGCTTATGGGACCCCCAGGCGAGCTTGATTCAGTCTTATTTCTTGGGGCCACAAACTAGTTTGAGGTTTTACTTACTATCCTGTACTTATGCCATGCTTTACCGCTTTATTATGATTGTGCGAGGAGCACCTGTACTGTTTAGGATCGTGGCACGATTCCGCGGTATCGACAAGCCCAGTTTTGGGTTCCCAGTCGTTCTGAGTCCCACAACCTTGAGTCCGTCTCGAGCCCGGCCGTTCTTGGTCCACTTAAGGGTGCCCCCCTGAAATATTTCTGAATCCTGTGATTGCTTTGTCGTGAAGGCCTCGTTGGGTTTTGATTTGGTTTTCCGAGGTTGATCGAGTGTGTGTTGCTATTTGTGCACCCCTGCAGGGTAAAACTTTCTGAAAGTCGTGTCCGCGGTTATGGACGACTTGGAGCACAGTTTCTCGATGATAGACAAGCATAACTAAAGTACCGCTTTAATCTGACTAAGTAAATGACTAGTAAATAGTGCAACACTCATGGAATGGTTAATAAAATTGCCAACGGATGGGGGGTTGTTTGTCCGCTTCCTCGTTGGTAAGCGAGGAGGAGGATGGATCGATGAAATTCTTATTAACTGTTGTCATTAATTCACGGACATCCGTCTATCTTGATTAGGCGGATGGTTAGCGAGTATCTATAGAACTGTTAGGGTTTATCTTTTGCTGCAATTCGTCACCCAGTTGTGTCCCTTTAGAGGCATAAAGACTTCTTGAGTAACCTTAGGGTCTCACGATAAATTATTGGTTCGGATGAAGGTACACTCGCAGGACGGATCTTTGGGTGGAAGAGGCGATGATGTGGGCAACGATCGTCGGTGTAGAGATTCCGGAACGGGATCCGTGAGATCTGTGGGCGGGGTGTGCTTATTTCTGTGGCATCTTATGCCGATTTGCTTCTTATCCGTACTCGGACTTTGTTCTTCCGCTTCCGCTTGATACTCTGATGTGTGATGTATGAGGAAATATCCTAAAATATTATATCTATCTAGGTCATTTGAATCTTGCCGTATGGCGTTGCTATATTTCCTTTCTTTCTAGATGGAATGGCTCTGATGTACTTTTGTATGGTGGCTTGCATACATACTCATTTGTGTATGTAGTTGATCCCTTCGCCTGCCGATTACGCCGCCCGTACAGGTCCCGATGAATTGGAAGTGGTTGGGACGGCCGAAAGGTCTACCCGTGAGTGGCTTTTGGGCCCCACCGTACTATTTCAACCACTACCGTTCATCCAGGCTTGTATCTAGGAGCGTAATTCACCGAGGTAGTTACAATTGGTATCAGAGCCATCCCGCCCTTCAGGGTCTCAGCCAAATGGTCGTTGTCAGTCTAGCAAATATTTTGGTAGTTATGTATACTAGGAAAAAACAAAACGCGAGAGTAGGACTGCTTCCACTTTTCTTCTTACCCACCCACCCACCCTTTTCTGGTAAGGAAGTGTAACGTTTTCAATCCTCTCCTTAAAATTCAAACTAGGATTCACGTGTTCTGGGTTTCCGTAGTACCATAGGTTGTGTGTGTGTGTGTGTAATTCCTTATCTATCTGTTGCATCCAAGTTGTTATCTAATCAGCCTTTGGTTATCAACTGTTGGTACATTCCATACCGACAGGCTTTTGCAAACCGACGCGATCTATCTGATTCGTTGTTTACCGACGCAATCCGTCTTACTCTTTGTATCCGACGTTATCTTGTTTGGGGTGTTCGTTTCCGTAGTTACCAATCTTTAGGTTCGTCGTGAGAAGAAGGGGTTAGGATATGTGTTCCACTTGTTCTTGTGCGGAGTAATGATTTGAGTGCGGGATGGAGTCGCGACCATACCACTACTCGTATCATTCGCTTTTGTATATTGAATTGGTAGAGTCACTAATCTTGATTCGTTAAGTTATTTTGCGCATCTATTGGTATTTTAATGCCGAAATTTGTGGAAAATTTTTCTTTGATATTTGTGTACCACACTCCTTTTCAGTCGTGTGCGATATGCTTAATATCTTCTAGGTGCTTTGAACTTTGTTGATATTTTAATATCATCTTAGTAAATTGTATCCTTTAATCTTGGTTAATTCTATCTTGGTACTATTTTGGATTATTATTATTCTCCATTATAGTACTGACTTGTGTTTTATATCAATCACAGGATGGCTCCACCACGCCGCTCGATGAGGACATACCACAATCTGGGTTCGCGTTGTCAAACATCGCCAATGCCTTAGCGGCAATGCAGCCAGAACCAGCGCTTTGAGGAAAGTGTTCGGAGGAAGAGTTTGCTCCACTACCTCCACCTCCCAAGCGAGGAGACATCAAAAGCTTCCTGAAATTCAACCTCGCCAATTTGATGTTTCGATCGACCCTTTGGATGCGGATGATTGGTTGCGTGAGATGTCAAGGCTACTCGAGGCTGCGATGTTCTGAGCAAGAGTGGGTAAAGTGTACTCACCTTACGAAGGGGGATGCACCTCTGGTGGGAGAATTACACGAAGGCAAAGCTGCTGGTTTCAGCCTACTTGGGAAAGGTTCCTTTGGAGCGTTCAAAGCGATGTCTGTCGAAATTGTCATGGAGAGGATGAAGGAAGCTTTTCTCAACCTCAAGCAGGGAAACGATAATGTCAACACCTATATCAGGAACTTCATGAATCTTTCTCGTTATGGTGGCGATGAGATATCTGATGACAAGAAGAAGCAAAAGAGGTTCAGGCAAGGGCTCAATGCATCGATCAAGTATGCAATCACACATGCAAGGCCGACATCTTTCACGGAACTTCAAAGACTGACTCTGCAAGAGGAAGCAAGTAGGCAAGTGTTTGAGGAGTCCAAGAAACACAACGTGATGCATCAAGCTCTTGACTATGGCAGCTCCTTCTAAGCGGCGTGTCGGGTTCCTAACACCCCACCGTCGCTCCGGCTCCACCAAGACACGCAAGATACGCGTCAAGGCCACTAAACTCCATCCTTGCTGCTCCGGGGCTACAACCACTACCCTGGGCGCTGGTGGAGTCCAGCTACGTTGCTCCACGTCCACACGGTGCTTGTTTCACGTGTGGAGACCACAGGCATCTCAGCTGGGCTCCGTTGAAAAACAAAGCTCTTCCTCCACCCCGCCAAGATCTGCGGCAAGCTCTCCTTTGGTTCGTGCACCACCACCTCGGGCTCTCAACATCAACACCAAGCCGGGTCTCTTGTTGCTCGTGCTAACTGTGTCAACACCGCTCAAGCATGCACACAGGTTGTGATGGGTATGCTTCCGTTAACTCATCCACCTGCGAGTTTTGTTTGATTACGGTGCATCGCATTCTTTTGTTTCTCACAAGTTTGCAAATGAGAATGTGTTAGCTTTGGATCCTCTCCTTAAGAAGTTAATGGTCCTATCTCTGGTTCAAACACGAGGCTGCTTATATCAGCCATGGCAATCAAATTGAGATTGGTGGCTCTTCGTTCTCGGCGTCCTTAATTCTTACAGGTAATTCGACATTGATGTCATCTTGGGCATGGATTGGTTGACAGCAAATGCGAGATGTGATTGATTGTCTTTGAACGCTCGGTTTCTCTGAAGATTCTGAAGGCCATATAGTCTTTTCTCCAAGTCGACTCCTGCTTTGTCGACTTTTCTCTTTGGCGGCTCGAATGTTGATGCTATGGAAGCTATTGAGAGTGTACCGTGGTCTGTGAGTTTCAGGATGTCTTTCCTGAAGAGTTGCCGGGTATGCCTCCGGATCGTGAGGTTGAGTTTGTAATTGAGCTTGAACCTGGAACGGCTCCTATCTCCAAGCGGCCGTATAAAATGGGTCCTTCTGAGTTGGCTGAACTCAAACGTCAACTTGATGAACAAGAGAAGTTGGGTTCATTCAACACAGTGTTGGGCCACGCAGAGATAAAACAAAAACTTTTCCTCTAACGCGGTGATCCCAAGACCTAGCTGAGGTAGAAGGCCACGAGATTTACCACTAGACGCAGCGGCATGATTCTGCGATGAAGCGCGGCGATTGATGCGATGAAGTCCTCACGATCCGATCGTCTCCGGTGCTGATCGCATGCACCTCTCTTGGTATCCACATCGCAAGAGGAGGGGCGCCGAATCGCTAGGTTCAATTCGGTAATTTGGACCTTGTGGAGCTAGGGTTTCAACACATGGAATGACCTAACGAACAACGATTAACCTTTCGATTCTTGTGCTCCACTATATATAGGGAGTGAACGTGGGCTCTGCCACACGACCCATTCACTAAAGCCCATATAACATTAGTCATCGTGAGTCCAACTCACTAACTTCAGTCCTAATCTGGTTTAGGTCCAACCCAACCATTCTGATTCGATCCAATCCGAACTTGCTCCCGCTCTTAAGTGTGTGACCCACAGGCTCATGGTTACTTGGACACGATTAGAGTCCAACTCACAATCGATCAATCGGCATCGGCTCCTAGCGTAACGCATCGATTCCCAAGTACCAAAGAGTCATGACGACTTGCCTTCCAATGCGACTTACGCCCCGAGTCCCTTTTGCCTCACGATATACCTTGTCAGACTATAGGCGAAAATATGTCATCCCTTAAATAGTCCGACTCTCTTCTCGATCCGAGATAAGTGATTCGCCCGACTAACTCTTAGCCGATCGCCTCGGTTAACACTTAACCGAGTCGTGCATGGCCATGCTTTCCGAATCATATCTCACGAGGGCCCAGAGAATATCTCTCCGAGTGGAGGGCAAAATCCCATCTTGGTTATTCACATCACGCAGCTTGATTCTCGATCGACCGAACCGCCTTTATGACCGCCCGATTCACGGATCAGCGTTTGTGGAACCTAAGTCGGTGATCCTCAACTCGGACTATGCAACAACCTCAGGTCTAAGGATTACATTGATTGAGATATACAAATGGCACTTAGTTCGTTGTACCTCAATATGGGTCAATCCGACTCGCTAAACTCTTTAGCCTAGTCTGTGTAAGTTGGAATAGCATCTCCATGCCCATGACAAGTGGAACCGAGTCATCAAGCCAACTTTCACATTGGTCTAAGTTGTGTGTCCAGCACAACCTCAATGACCAAGGATATTTAGTACAAACAACATGAATGCATAGTTCCACAATTGAATCACATATTCAATGATACACATCAGATGTTTATACAAGGACTACTTAATAACTTTATGAATACAATGGGAAATATCATCATACATGATTGCCTCTAGGGCATATTCCCAACACACAGTACTTCCTCTTGGGGTAGCCCAACAATCTTTGTGAAGAAGCGTGACAGGACTGATAGACTTTGTGTTGACTATCGGGCTCTCAATGCTAAAACCATCAAGAACAAATATCCCCTTCCGCGGATTAATGATCTCTTCGATCAGCTAGCTGGAGCTGTGGTATTCTCTAAGCTGGATTTGAGGAGTGGTTATCACCAAATCAAGATTCGCAAGGAAGATGTGCCTAAAACAGCTTTCACCACCCGCTATGGCCTGTATGAGTACACGGTCATGTCTTTCGGTCTCACCAACGCACCTGCTACCTTCTCGAGGCTTATGAACTCGGTTTTCATGGAGTACCTTGATAAGTTCGTTGTGGTCTATCTGGATGACATCCTAGTCTATTCCAAGTCCAAGGAAGAGCATGAAAACACCTTGGTGTGTCCTAAACAAGCTTCGTGAGAACCGCTTGTATGCAAAGTTCTCAAAGTGTGAGTTTTGGCTGCCTGAAGTAACCTATCTTGGTCATGTCATCTCTGCCAAGGGCATTGCAGTCAACCCAGAAACCGTGAAGACAATTGTTGAATGGCTTCCTCCTGTTAATGTCAAAGAAGTGCGGAGTTTTCTTGGTTTGGCTAGTTATTGCCGTCGCTTCGTTCAGAACTTCTCGAAGATAGCGAAGCCTCTTACCGATCTCCTCAAGAAAGGCAAGAAATACCTTTGGACTCCTGCATGTCAAGCAAGCTTTGAGACACTCAAAGAAAATCTCACTTCCACACCAGTCTTGGTTCCTCCGGATACATCTAAGCCTTTCCAGATATTCTGTGACGCCTCTTTGCAAGGATTGGGTGCGGTCCTTATGCAAGAGAAACAAGTGGTTGCTTATGCCTCTCGACAGTTGAAGACGCATGAGATCAACTATCCCACACATGACCTCGAGCTCGCAGCAGTTGTCTTTGCTTTGAAGCTATGGAGGCACTACTTGCTTGGCAACCGTTGTGAGATCTTTTCTGACCACAAGAGTTTGAAGTATATCTTCACCCAGCCTGATCTTAACCTTCGGCAGAGGAGATGGATTGAAGCAATCAATGATTTTGATTTGACCATCAACTACACTCTGGGCAAAGCGAATGTCATGGCCGATGCTCTCAGCCGCAAAGCTTATGTCAACAACCTCATGGTGGAAGAGCAACAGCCTCTCTTGTGCGAGGAATTCCGTCAGCTCAACCTGGAAATTGTGGAACAAGGGCATATCCTGAACCTTCTGGCTACTCCTCTCTTGGAAGAAAAGATTTGCTCTCGTCAGCTTGGCGATCCACACACCAAAAAGATCATCTCCAAACTTTAGCTTCCGAAGTATGAGTCCTTCCACGTTGATGATCAAGGCACGCTTTTCTTTGAACACCGGATGTTTGTTCCAAACTACCCGGGTTTAAGAGAGCAAGTTCTCAAGGAGGCGCACGATTCTGTTCTTTCTATCCATCCTGGCAGCACAAAGATGTACATGGACTTGAAAACACAATATTGGTGGCCTGGTTTGAAACGGTATTGTGCCAAGTATGTCTCGGAGTGTGATGTATGCCGCAGAGTGAAAGCTGTCCATCAGAAACCTTTCGGTCTTCTACATCCATTGAAACCCCCAGAATGGAAATGGGAGAAAGTAGAGATGGACTTCATCACTGGTTTTCCAAGGTCGCGGAAGGGCAACAATGCAATCTTTGTTGTCATCGACAGGCTCTCTAAAGTGGCTCATTTCTTCCCCGTCAAGGAAACAATTTTTGGAATTCAGTTGGCTGAGCTCTACATCAACAGAATTGTCTCTCTGTATGGGGTTCCGCTTGAGATCATTTCAGATCGTGGGAGCATCTTCACTTCCAAGTTCTGGGAGAGTTTCCAAAATGCTTTGGGAACAAAGTTGAACTTCAGCACTGCTTACCACCCTCAGTCGCAAGGACAAGTTGAAAGGATCAATCAGATTCTGGAGGATATGCTTCGTGCTTGCGTTATCTCTTTTGGCATGAAGTGGGAGGAATGTCTTCCTTATGCTGAATTCTCTTAAAACAACAACTTCCAGAAAAGTCTGAAGATGGCACCATTTGAGGCTCTCTATGGTCGCAAGTGCAGAACTCCGATTGGTTGGTCAGGTGCAGGAGAAAGAATATGGTTTGGCCCTGACATTGTAACTCAAGCGGAAGAGAAGGTACATATAATTCTTGAGAACCTGAAGATTGCTCAAAGTCGTCAGAAGAGCAATTATGACAGGAAGCACACGGACATGGTGTATGCCCCTGGTGATCTCGTTTACCTTCGTGTCACTCCCATGAGAGGCACACACCGCTTTTGCATCAAAGGAAAGCTGGATCCTAGATACATCGGTCCTTTCAAAAGTCGGTGTAGAAGAGGAGAATGTGCTTATGCCCTTGAGCTTCCGGAAAAACTCAAAGTCCATGATGTTTTCCACATCTCTCAACTCAAGAAGTGCTTCAAAGATCCCGGCAGGACCGTGGATCATGAGCTAATCGATCTCCAAGAAGACCTGTCTTATCAAGAACACCCCACAAAAATCCTTGAGACCGCAGAAAGAAGGACTCGCAACAAGTCCATCAAGTTCTGTAAGGTGCAGTGGTCACACCATTCTGTTGATGAAGCCACTTGGGAGCGTGAAGATGAACTCCGTGCCAACTATCCTACCCTCTTTGTGTCTTCTTATTCTTCCTAGAATCTCGGGGCGAGATTCCTGTTTAGTGGGGGAGAGTTGTAGCATCCCAGTTGTCTAACATCTGTAATGCTACTGGATCTAGTAATAAAATGGCCACTTCCTACATATAATTGTTGCATCATCATCATATCATGCTCATGTCATCATGCTACCTTGCATCTGAGCATCATACAAAACCCTTGTGTTTTGGTTCTTATCTCATATGCATTACTATTTGTATTTGCCTCTTGATATTGTAGTTGGATCTTGATATATTGTTCAAATGCCCAAGTTGAGTTGGGGGCATATCTTTTATTGACTCCACCACCTTTTCTTCACCACCTTATAATTCCACCATCCAATTAATATGAGCTGGCATTTATTTGAGTTTACCTAGCTCATGTGGGTTGGGTGGATCAATCTCAATCCTTTTGCTTGGCCCTTACTCCAACTTTGGAGGATGCAAATAAATAAATGCCATGAGATATTGTTTTGTTTTCACAGGATAAGACCTAGCATTTAATGCATTTGCATGGGCCATGCAAGAACCACCTCATCTTTTTCCCTTTGTTTTGTTTTCTTCAAGCCTTGGTTCCATGTGAAGGTTCCCTAATTTTACAAATGTTTTCTTCTAAATTGCAAAAACCCCATATCTTCTTAATCTTGTAAAATGCCCCACTTGGCTCATTCATAAGCCATGTATGTGGCATCTCCTTATCCTCCATCTCTTTTGCCCTTGCCTCCCCTCTTAGTCAAGCCCCCTATTCAAAACCTCCTGGTAAAAAGGTTCAAAAGATTTTGAAATTATAAGCTAGTTTAAATTTTGTAATAGAATAAAAAGAACAAACAAATAATTAATAAACAAAAGAAATAAAAGGAACCAAACTGGCCAGCGTGACCCTTACACCGCAGCAACCAAGAACTAGCTCCCTCCTCCGGCCCATCTCCCGGCCCACTTCCCTCAGCCTGCAGCCTTCGCCACCACGCTGCCGCCTGTACCTCTTCTCCGTTCGCCCCTCCTCTCTGAAGACACGCAGACGAAGGTGTGTGGTCAAATCCCTCCGTCGGCCCAGCGTCACCACCTCCTCTTCTTATCCCCAAGCCGCGAGGCCCCTGCAACCCTAGCCTCCTCTTCGCCTCCTCCGCCGCCATCCCTGTTCCCTCCTTCTCCCTCCATGAAAGCAAGAAGTCGAGGAGCTGCCAGCTGTCGCCATGGTCGCCGTGAGCACCCAAGCCGGGATCACTCGCTGCTCACGCTGATTGATTCCCTTGAGAGAAGCTGCACATCTAGGAGCCTCTGCTTCCTCTTCTTCCGACCAAGTGCTTGAGCAACACCGCCGCCGTCCTCCTCTCGACCACCCCGTCCTTGATTCCTCACGGAATCGATCGAGGTGAGCGCCACCGTGTTTTCCCTTCCCTTTTCCTCCGCTCGCATCAGGCCTTGGTTTTGCCGTCGCTGCCGTGGGAGCCACCCTTTGCCAGCAGCATCCGCTTTAGCAACATGGCCTCTGGCGCAAGACATCGCCCTCTGTTCTAGCGTGCTCACACAGCAAGTTGACCGGCGCGCCAAATCTTTTACTCATGCGAGAGGGATCTCCCAGCAGGATCAAGCAGCGCTTGAATCGGAGCGATAGATCTCTCGGGATCATCCTCCGAAGTCGATGCGATCTCGTAGAACATCTGTCAGGAATTCAGTGAACTGTGCCTGCAGTTTTTCTCCTAAGTTCAGCTCCTTGCCCCGTCCGCTGTAGTTCTCCGATGGCAAAGCTCCAAACACTAAAGATGTAGCTCTAACTAATCTCTACATTTTATGTTTTGTGGTTTTCCTAATTACAGTTGCCTTGATCGTCGAAATCAAGTAAGTCGACAGCGATTTATGCGCCCTCGTTTGGGCCATGTCAGTCTGAATCTAGCAGCTCCTGGCAGAATTGCACATAACCCCTCCCCTTTTCGAGAAGCTCAACCCGTGGTCCCCTATAGCCCCACCGCCTTGTAGGCGTTTTATAAAAGGCTCCACACTTTTCCTTCCTCAAACCGCATCCCTCCACCTCGCCCTCTGCAGCCTCGCCTCTGCCAGTCAAGACTGGCCCCACAGTGGGTGGTTGTGGGTAGAATCATTTTGGTGACAAAAGTCTAGAACTTTTTCAATTAAAATTCAAATGTTTTAAATCTGTTTAAATATGAATTAAATCATAACTTTCAAATGGTTTATATTTTGAATTCAAACTTAATATGAAAAATGTTTTATTTTGAATGTTAATTCAAATCTTTAATCAAATATTTTCAGAGTTAATTTAATTAGTCAACCTTTGACTTTGACCCTAATTAATAATTTTGACTTTTAATAAATTTAAATTCATAATTCCAAATAATACAAATAATATATGTTTTTGAATCAGAAAAATGTGAGGAATTCAAATATGCCATTCAAAATATTATTTGGACACTTTAAATTTCAAGTTGAATTAAATTACAACAAAATGCCCCTGGACCTTAATAAATTAATAACTTTTGTTTTAAAACTCCGAATTTAACAAATGATATGTCTAAAATGATCAGCTCGACGAGACCTTTCTGTTTATGCTATCCATGACTTCAATTGCAGCATGCATCATATAAAAATATAGTGTACAGCAACTATCATGACAATAAAATGTGATCAAACACCCAATAAAAATGTTATTTCTTGTATCCTACACCTCACCCATGCCATGCTACTTTATTGCCATGCAACTTGTGCATCATTCATCATGGCATGATTGTTTGCTTGACGCATTTTATTCCTATGCTTGTGCACTTTATTTATGTTGGCCCTTGTTTGTTTGGTTCTTCTTCGAATAGACACCGAAAGGTGGATATATCAAGAGAACCGGAGCACTACCTGAATCCGTCTCTCGCTTCAACTGAGCTGTGCAAGCACTATCACATGCTTGCATACATACAATACCTATTGTCTCTATCTTATTCTTGCATCATGGAGTCGCGATTGCATTAAACTGAATCCCAAGTATTGCATAGCTTTACTTTTAAACCCCACCAAGCTTGTTCCTCCATCCCATGAGCCATTACTACAGGAGTTGTTTGAGCCATGAGTCGAGAACAAAGATGTGTAGGGTATGTGAGAGTCGATGGATAACGAGGTACCTAAACAACTTAACTCGAGTAGTAATGGGATAACTAATGAAAGAGGCACGGTGAGCAATATCTGCTATTTGGTTTTTCTGCTCACTTGTGTCCCGTAAGACCCAGTACTTGATTCTGTTCCAAGATTATTCGGCTATCCACATCCGGGAGGCTTATGGGACCCCCGAGCCGAGCTTGATTGATCTTATTTCTTGGGGCCACAAACTAGTTTGAGGTTTTACTTACTATCTGTACTTATGCCATGCTTTACCGCTTTATTATGATTGCGAGGAGCACTGTATTTAGGATCGTGGCACGATTCCGATGATATCGACAAGCCCAGTTTTGGGTTCCCGATCGTTCTGCCGTCCCCACAACCTTGAGTCCGTCTCGAGCCGGCCGGCCGTTCTTGGGTCCACTTTAAGGGTGGCCCCTGAAATATTCTGAATCTGTGATTGCTTTGTCGTGAAGGCCTCGTTGGGTTTTGATTTGGTTTTCGAGGTTGATCGAGTGTGTGTTGCTATTTGTGCACCCCTGCGGTAAAACTTTCAAAGAAGCGTGTCGCGGTTATGGACGACTTGGAGCACAGTTTCTCGATCATAGACAAGCATAACTAAAGTACCGCTTTAATCTGACTAAGTAAATGACTAGTAAATAGTGCAACACTCATGGAATGGTTAATAAAATTGCCAACGGATGGGGGGTTGTTCGTCCGCTTCCTCGTTGGTAAGCAAGGAGGAGGATGGATCTGATGAAATTACTGTTATAACTGTTGTCATTAATTCACGGACATCCGTCTATCTTTGGTTAGGCGGATGGTTAGCGAGTATCTATAGAACTGTTAGGGTTTATCTTTTGCTGCAATTGCGTCACCCAGGGTTGTGTCCCCTTTAGAGGCATAAAGACTTGCTCAGTACCCTTAGGGTCTCACACGATAAATTATTGGTTCAGATGAACAGGTACACTCGCAGGACGGATACTGGGTGGAAGAGGCTGATGATGTGGGCAACGATCGTTCAGTGTAGAGATTCCGGGAATGGGGATCCGTGAGATATGTGGGCGGGATGTGCTTATTTATGTGGCATCTTATGCCGATTTGCTTCTTATCCGTACTCGGACTTTGTTCTGCCGTTTCCGCTTGATACTCTGATGTGTGATGTATGAGGAAATATCCTAAAATATTATATCTATCTAGTTCATTTGAATCTTGCCGTATGGCATTGCTATATTTTCTTTCTTTCTAGATGGAATGGCTCTGATGTACTTTTGTATGGTGGCTTGCATACATACTCATTTGTGTATGTAGTTGATCCCTTCATTGCCGATTACGCCCGTCTGGTCGATGAATTGGAAGTGGTTGGGACGGCCGAAAGGTCTACCCGTGAGTGGCTTTTGGGCCCCACCGTACTATTTCAACCTCTCCTGTTAATCCAGGCTTGTATCTAGGAGCGTAATTCACCGAGGTAGTTACACAAACTACTTGACACAAATGCCCTCCTTTGCTGCTATTACAGCAGTCATATACTTATCCCTTTTTGTTGTAGTATCCGTCACAATGTCTTAACTTTGGAATTCATCCAAATTCGTCATGAAAACTTCATTTCATTTCATTGTGCCACCCATAGTTTAAATTGAGATAAACTTAATATGTATCTTGTGACAAAACTAGTGTCATTTTACAGTGAACTTTTTGTCTCTTATACAAATAGAATATATTCTTAATTCTTCCAAAAGATTATAAGAATATGTTTACTATCGTCCAATGATCATTTTATGATTCATTCTGGTATATGCTCATAACATTTAGAGCATAGGACATATCTGTATATGTACATATCATGGTATGATTGATCAAAACATTCTTGTGATTTCACTCATCAAGTGTCAAAGCACTTGAATCTTGTTTCACTTATCAAGTGTGGATACACTTGAATCTTGATTCAATTATTTTCCATGCGAGAAGAATCTTTTCTCATCGTTTCTATATTGAACTCCTTCAATATATCATATATGTACATTTGACACGACCATATTAGCGTCATAGTCTATCCATGTAGATATTCATGCTAAATATTTGGGTTTTGCCTAAGTCTTTCATCGAAATGAAATTCTTAACCTTTGTCAATAAAAGATACATCATTTCCAATCAACAAGATGTCCTCCACATAATGCATTAGAAATATGTCTCAACGCTCTCACTTAATTTCTTGCAAATGCAAGCATCTTCATCGTCTCCTGATGAAATTAAACTTCTTTAATAGTTTCATCACGGTGAATATTCCAACTCCGTGATGCTTACTTCAACCATTGAAGTTTGCATGCCCTTTTAGCATCCTTTGAAGGATTTCGCAGCATAGTAAATCAAAAAAAATTCTACGGATGCGAACGGGAAAGCCAAGATCTAATCTAGGATATGCAAACAACGAGAGGGGATAGATGAGATCTTCATACCCTTGAAGATTCGCACAGCGGAACGTTCGACGGAATGTGGGTGATGTAGTCGTACTCGCTTCTCCTCCTCGTGATCCGATCCGATCTAACACCGCAAGTGGTGATGCCTCCGAGAGATGCACACGTGCGGCACCTAGACGTCTCCTACTTCCTCGGTCCAGCAAGTATGGTGGAGAGATGGATTGGATCTACAACGCGACGGCGCGGTGCAAGTGGTGGAGAGTTTCTGCAGCAGGGCTTCGCCTACGTGCAGTCGGGAGGGAGAGAGAGAGAGAGAGGAGGGCAGCAGGGCGGCTAGGGCTTGAGGAGGAGGTGTAGGAGGGGGTGCACCCTAGACCTCTTTATATAGAGGGGTGGGCGGTCATCCCTTGCCCCTCCCCCAAGCCCTAGGGCCGGCGGCCAAGGAGGAAGGAGTGGGGGGCAAGTTCCCCCCTTATAGAAGCTCCCCTAGGGTTTTGACCTAGGTTGGCCGTCTGGGCCCTATGGGGCCTTGTGCCTCTGGCCCAAAGCGGCCAGGGCACTCCCTCATAGGCCCATGCCCCCTCCCGGCAGGTGGGGCCACGTTGGTCCCCCTCCGGAAGGTTCTATAAGCTTCCGATACAATACCGATTAACCCGAAACAATTCCGAACTCCAAAAACTGCATTGCCTTATATGAATCTTATTCTCCAGACCATTCCGGAACCTCTCGTGATGTCCCGGATCCCATCCGAGACTCCAAACAAAAACTCATAAACCAATTATCCAATCTATCCTAGCGTCGAGACACGTTAAGTGTGTGACCCTTCGGGTTCGAGAACATGCAGACATGATCTTCTATCAATAATCAGCTGGGTGCAGAAACCCATATTGACTCCCACACATTCATCGATGATCATATCGGATGAACCACGATGCCAGGATTCAATCAATCCCATATATATATTCCCTTCGTCTCGCGATATTTTACTTGCCCGAGATTTGATCGTCGGTACCATCATACCTAGTTCAATCTCGTTCACAACAAGTACTTTACTCGTTCCGTAATCCGATATCACTTTGTGATTAACTCCTTAACCACATGTTTACAAGCGGTGTTGATATCGATTACCGAGTGGGCCCGAAGTATATCTCTCCGACTTGGGAGGGACAAATCCCATCTCGATACATACAACCCAATGGTTTTTCGATCACCTGAGAGACACCTTTATGATCACCCTCTCATAGGATGACGTTTGATGACCTCAAAGCTTTCTTCCGATACTAGGGAGTTGTATTATCTCATGGTCTAAGGAATACAATATTTGACATAAGAAAAGCTTCACAAAGATGAACACGATGACACGATCTAATTGCTTCGCTTAGTTTGGGTCTGTCCATCATATCATTCTCCCAATGATATGATCTCATTATTAATCGACAACTCATGTCTATGGTTAGGAAACCTTAACCATCATTAATCAATGAGCTAGTCCATAGAGGCATACTAGGGACACGGTGTTGTTCACAAACCACACAAGTATTAAAGTTTCCGCTTAATACAACTCTAGCATGGAATATAAACTTTATCATGAACAAGAATTATAATAATAACATCTTTATTATTGCCTCTAGGGCATAATTCCAACAGTCTCCCACTTGCACTAGAGTCAATAATCTAGTTTACATCTCGCAACAATCTAACACCCATGGCACTAAGGTGCTGATCATGTTTTGCACGTGGAAGAGGTTTATTCAATGGATCTGCGACATTCAGATCTATATGTACTTTGCTAATCTTCAGATCTCCATCTGCTATATAATCTCGAATTATATGAAACTTGCGGTTGATATGCTTGGTCTTTGGATGATATCTTGGTTCCTTAGCTAGTGCTATGGTGCCAGTGTTGTCACACAATATATCCAGTGGGTCCAAGGCACTTGGAACCACGCCAAACTCAGTGATGAAGTTCCTGATCCAAACTCCTTCACTTGACGCTTCTGCAGCAGCCATGTATTCCACTTCTACTGTAGGTCCCGCGATCACGCTTTGATTGCAGCTTCTCCAGCTCACAGATCCTCCATTCAAAATATAAACGTACCCTGTCTGAGATTTAGAATCATCCTTGTCGGTGTTGAAACTAGCATCGACGTAACCCTTTACGACGAGTTGTTCATCACCTCCATAGACTAAGAACATTTCTTTAGTCCTATTTAGGTACTTTAGGATGTTCTTCACGGCTGTCCAGTGTTCCACTCCTGGATCACTTTGGTATCTGCTCGTCAAACTAAGAGCATTGGACACATCCGGTCTAGTACACAGCATGGCATACATGATAGAACCTATGGCCGAGGCATAAGGCACTTTGATCATAGCTTCTATATCATTTACCGTAGCTGGACACTGAGCCTTGCTCAATATCTTACATGACAACATAGGCACTGAACCTTTCTTTGCCTTATCCATTCTGAACCTTTTCAGAACTTTGTCTAGGTATGTACTCTGGTTTAAAGCTATCAGGCGTCTTTGTCTATCTCTATAGATTTTGATGCCCAACATATAAGCAGCTTCACCTAGGTCTTTCATTGAAAAACACTGTTGGAGATATGCCCTAGAGGCAATAATAAATGTTGTTATTATTATATCTTTGTGTTTATGATAAATGTTTACATTCATGCTATAATAGTATTAACAAGGAAACATTGATACTTGTGTGATTTGTAAACTTAATTTGAAGTCCCTAGTATAGCCTCTATACATCACTAGCTTGTTGGTTGATAAATGATTGTGGTTTCCCTATCATGAACATTGAGATGTTATCAACAACAAGATCATATCATTAGGAGAATGATATGGTGGACATACTCCTATAGATAAGCGTAGCAAAAAGATCAAGTCATTTTAATAGTTCAATTGCTATATGCTTTCTGATACATAGTAACCTAATTCCTTCGACCATGAGATCATACATATCACCTTTACCGGATGGATGCTTTGATGAAATCAAACACCACACCGTAACTGGGTGGCTATAAAGGTGGCATTGAGTGTTCGGAAAGTATTGGTTGAGACACATGGATCAATAGTGGGATTTGTCCATCCATATGACGGATAGATATACTCTGGGCCCTCTCAGTGTAATGTCATCCAATTAGCTTGCAAGCATGTGACTGGCTCACAAGGGATCACATATCACGGGAACGAGAAAAGAGTACTTATCGATAACGAGGTTGAACTAGGTATCTTGAGATCTTGACGATCATAACCTCGGATAAGTAAACTATCGTGAGACAAAGGGAAATTGGTATCGTATGTAAGTGGTTCATTCGATCGCAAAGTAATCGTAGAAATATGTAGAGCCATATGAATTTCCAGATTCCTCTATTGGTTATTGTTCGGAGAAGTGTCTCGATCATGTCCGCATAATTCACGAACCGTGGAGACACATAAGGATTGACGTTGTTTGAGTAGTTATGGTATGATGAAAGAGACGAATGTTGTTGGTCTCGGATGGGATCCGGGATATCACGAGGAGATCCGGAATGGTCGGAGAATAAGATTCATATAAGGAAAGTCCGTTTGAGTTCGGGAATGATTAGTGTTTTCATCGGGAATGTTCTAGAAGGTTCGGAATGTCCGACACTCGGAGGAAGGGGTACATGAATGTGTCATTGCAAGTTGGAATGATTGCATCATGTACTAAGTGTCATCGCTGTTCCAAATAAAGGATTAATTCAAATCCTAGTTTGAAAAGTCAAATAGCTAGTTTGAAAAGTCTAACGGCTAAAATTGGAAAGAGGAAAAGAGGAGGAAGTGGGAAACCGAGTTGGGAGGGAATCCCTCCTCCAACCGGCGGCGCCCCTCCAAGCCGAGTTGGGGAGGGACTCCCCTCCCTCCCCCTTGGCCGCCGGCCCCTCCACCTATATAAGGAGGCGGGGCTCCTCTAGCACACACAAGTACCTCTCCTCAAACCCTAGCTTGGCCTACCACCATAGCCGCCGCCCCTAGGGTTTTGCCCTAGCCACGACTTGGGGTCCCGGAACCCTATCCCGGCTCTAGCATCCTCCTTGGTGTGTCTAAACCCTAGAACACCGAGGACTCTCTCATACTCCACCATACTCGCTCGGCAAGGCGAAGCCTGCGAGATCTCCCTCTACTTGGTACCACGTTGTCTTTGCCGGAATCACGAGAGAGTACTACAACCTCCATTTTCTTTGGAACAAGGAGAGGAAGGTCTTCGTCAATCCGAGCGTGTGACCGATTGGAGCTGCTTGAGCAGCGCTTGGGAAGGATCGTCTCACGCGATCTTGAGATCGGGAAGAATGACTACATCACCCACGAGAATCCGCTCTCGTTAAACGCTTTGGAATCTTCGAGGGTAAGTTATTCCATCGACTCGTTGCTACAATCTAGTAGATAGATCTTGGCTTGTTTGTTTGTATCGATAGAAAATTTTGTTTTCCATGCTACGAAACCCTACAGTGGTATCAGAGCCGTGTCTATATGTAGATCTGTTGCACGAGTAGAACACAATGGTCATTGTGGGCGTTGATGCTTTTATTGTCGATTGCTTCTTGTGTACTTTGCATCTTGCGGTTTGTTGGGATGAAGCGGCCCGGGCTAACCTTACATGACATCGTTCATGAGACTTGCTCCACGCTTGACATGCAACTTGTATTGCATAAGTGGCTTTATGGGTGCTGTTTCTCCTAGCATAGTTAAGATCCAATTTACAACGGGTGATTAACAATACTAGTATCAATGTTGTGGTTCATGTTAAGTAAGTTAGAGCGACACTTATTGAAAGCCCCAAACCACGTAAAACATGCAAAGAAAGTAGAGGCGTCTAACTTTGTTTTGCGGGGTGTCTGATGATGTGATATGACCATGATTGTGATTATATTTGATGTATGCAATGTTCCTTATTGTAAGTTGGCAACCGGTAGGAGCCATATGGTTGTCTTTAATTTATGTTAAGACTCGCGTGTCTATTCAAAGTAGTTGTAATAGTTGAAGTCGGTGGACGACAACCATGGAGAAGCGTCATTGACCTTGATGCAATGCCGGTGATGATGGAGATCATGTTCGTGCTTGAAGATGGAGATCGGAAGCACAAACAAGAAAGGCCATATCATATCACATATTATGAATTGCATGTGATGTTAATCCTTTATGCATCTTGTATTTCTTAGTAGACGACGGTAGCATTATAAGATGATCCCTCATGCACATGAATTTCAAGTCATAAAGTGTTCACCCTTAGTTAGCACCGTTGCTAAAGCTTGTTGTTTCAAGCACCACGTGATGATCGGTGTGTTAGATTCGCAAGTGTATACAACGTGAGCAAGCCAGATTTGCTCATGCGGAGGCGAGGTTTGATCTTGTGAGCCTAGCATGTCGGACATGGTCTCGTAACACGGATCACCGAAAGGTAAAGCATGAATCATATAGTAGATATGATGAACATGACGATTGTTCGCCATTGAAACTATATCAACTCTCGTGATGATCGGTGTTGATGTAGTGGATTTGGTTCATGTGATCACTAAAACAATGTGAGGGATGTTGTTTTGAGTGGGAGTTCACCTAGATTAACTTTATTATTAATTTCAACTCAATTTGTCATAAACTTAGTCTAAACTATTGCAAATATGTTGTAGATCAATGGCAGCCCCTACCATCAATTTTAATGCGTTCCTAGAGAAAGAAAACTTGAAAAACAATGGAAGCAACTTCGCGGATTGGTTCTGCAATTTGAGGATTGTCCTCACAGCTGGTAATTTGACCTATGTGCTGGATGCACCGCTGGGTGACCGACCTGCAGCTGATGCTTCCGATGAAGTAAAGAATGTTTACCTCGCTATCTTGTATGGTTTGGAATCGGAGCTTCAGAAAAGGTTTGATAATTCAGACCCATATGATATTGTCGAGGATCTCAAATTGATCTTTGAGACTCATGCGGCAATTGAAAGTTATGAGGCTTCTGAAAATTTCTTTAACTGCAACATGGAAGAGGGCAGCTCTGTCAGTGATCATGTGCTTAAGATGTCTAGGCACGCAAACAAACTTCAAAGCTTGGGTATAGTGATTCCTAATGCTTTGGGGATTTACCGTGTCCTCCAATCACTACCACCAAGTTACAAGAACTTTGTGATGAAATACAACATGCAGAACATGAACAAGCACTTGCCAGAACTGTTTGCTATGTTAAAGTCTGCAGAAGTGGAGATCAAGAAAGAGCACCAAGTGTTGTTGGTCAATAAGACCACCAAATTCAAGAAAGGCAAGTCTAAGCAGAAGGGACACTTCAAGAAGGGTGGTAAGAAAGTTACCACGCCGGCGAAGAAGACCAATGCTGGACCTAAGCACGATCTTGAGTGCTTTCCTTGCAAGGGAGAAGGTCCTTTGGGCGGAATTGCCCAAAGTACTTGGCGGATTTGAAGAACGGCAACATCAAGAAGAAAGGTATATCCGATATATACATGTTATTGATGTGTATCTCACTAGTACTCGTAGTAGTGCACAGGTATTTAATCTTGGTTCGGTTGCTCATATTTGTAACTCGAAGCGGTCTTTGCCGAATAAGCGGAAGATAGCGAAGAACGAGGTGATGCGTGGGAAGCAGATCAAAGGTTGATGTGATCGCGGTGACACGCTACCCCTTCATCTACCATCGGGATTAGTTTTATACTTAAATAATTGTTATTTGGTGCCTGCGTTGAGCATGAACATTATATCGGGATCTTGTTTATTGCGAGACGGTTACTTGTTTAAGTCCGAGAATAATGGTTGTTTGATTTATATGAGTAATATGTTTTATGCACATGCACCTTTGATAGATGGTCTATTCTTATTGAATCTCGATAGTGGAAATACACATATCAACAACATTGAGGCTAAACGTTTGAAATCAAGCGATAATTCGACCTATATGTGGCACTGTCCTCTTGGTCACATTGGAGTGAAACATATGAAGAAACTCCATTCCGATGGACTTCTTGAATCACTTGATTTTGAATCACTTGAAAGATGCGAAGCATGTCTGATGGGTAAAATGACTAAGACTCCATTTTCTGGTATGATGGAGCGAGCTACGAACTTATTAGAAATCATACATACCGATGTGTGTGGTCCAATGAGTGTAGCATAGCGCGGTGGTTATCGTTATGTTCTTACCTTCACGGATGATTTGAGTAGATATGGGTATATCTATTTCATGAAACATAAGTCCGAAACTTTCGAGAAGTTTAAGGAGTTTCAAAGTGAGGTAGATAATCAACGTAACAAGAAGATTAAATTTCTACGTTCTGATCGTGGAGGTGAATATCTAAGTTACAAGTTTGGCGAGCATTTAAAGAAATGCGGAATACTTTCGCAGTTGACACCGTCGGGAACACCACAGCGTAATGGTGAGTCCGAACGTCGTAATCGAACTCTCTTAGATATGGTTCGTTCTATGATGTCACTTACAGATTTACCGCTATCATTTTGGGGTTATGCATTAGAAACAACCGCATTCACTTTAAATAGGGCACCGTCTAAATCCGTTGAATCGACACCGTATGAATTATGGTTTGGGAAGAAACCTAGATTGTCGTTTCTTAAAGTTTGGGGATGCGAAGCCTATGTAAAGAAGTTACAGCCGGACAAGCTAGAACCCAAAGCGGAAAAATGCTTCTTCATAGGATACCCAAAGGAAACTATTGGGTATACCTTGTATCATAGATCCGAAGGCAAAATCTTCGTTGCCAAGAATGGATCCTTTCTAGAGAAGGAATTTCTCTCGAAAGAAGTGACTGGAAGGAAAGTAGAACTCGACGAGGTTGTCGAACCTTCCCTTGAAATTGCGAGTAGCGCATCACCGGAAGAAGTTCCTGTGGTGCCTGCACCAATTAGAGAGGAAGCTAATGATGGTGATCATGAAACTTCGGTTGAAGTTGCTACAGAGCCTCGGAGGTCAACGAGAACTCGTACCACTCCAGATTGGTATGATCCCGTTATGAGTGTCATGTTGGTGGACAACACTGATGACCCTGAGACATATGAGGAAGCAATGACGAGCCCAGATTCCAATAAATGACAAGAAGCCATGAAATCCGAGATTGGATCCATGTATGAAAACCAAGTATGGACTTTGGTGGACTTACCGGATGGCCGGAAGGCTGTCAAGAACAAATGGATCTTCAAGAAGAAAACAGATGCTGATGGTAATGTTACTGTCTATAAAGCTCGACTTGTCGCAAAAGGGTTTCGACAAATTCAAGGAGTTGACTACGATGAGACTTCTCACGATGCGAAGCTAAAGTCTGTGAGGATTATGTTAGCAATCGCTGCATATTACGATTATGAGATATGGCGGATGGATGTCAAAACAGCATTCCTCAATGGAGACATTGATGAAGAGTTGTATATGATGCAACCCAAAGGTTTTGTCGATCCTAAAGATGCTAACAAGGTATGCAAACTTCAACGGTCCATCTATGGATTGAAGCAAGCATCCAGTTGGAATCAACGTTTTGATAAGGTGATCAAAGTTTTGATTTTATACAAACTTATGGAGAAGCTTGTATTTACAAGAAAGTGAGTGGGAGCTGTAGCATTCTTAATACTATATGTGGATGACATATTGTTGATTGGGAATGATGTATACCTTCTTAATAGTGTCAAGGAATATTTGAATAATAGTTTTCAATGAAGGATCTTGGCGAAGCAGCTTACATATTAGGCATAAAGATTTATAGAGATAGATCGAACGCCAAATATCATTGTCACAGTACATATTTGGACAAAGTTCTAAAGAGGTTTGGAATGGAAGATAGCAAGAAAGGGTTCTTGCCCATGTTGCTCAATCTGAACTTGAGTAAAACTCAAAGTCCGACATCGGAGAAGATAGAGAAAGGATGAGTAAGACTCCCTATGCCTCGACCATAGGATCTCTAATGTATGCCATGCTATGTACTAGACGGACATTGCATATCCGTTAGTTTAACTAGCAGATATCAAAGTGATCCAGGTGGATCATTGGACAGTGATCAAAAACATCCTTAAGTACTTGAGAAGAACTAAGGATATGGTTCTTTCTTATGGAGGTGATGAGCACTGGTTGTTAATGGTTACCGATGCTAGTTGGAACACCGATCCGGATGATTCTAAATCACAACTGGATACGTATTTATTTTGAATGGTGCAAAGATTAGCTGGAGGAGTGCAAAGCAAAGCGTTGTGGCGAGATCTTCAATCGAATCGGAATACATGGCTTCGGAGGCTTCACAAGAAGCGATATGGATGAAAGAGTTCATTCTGAGCTAGGTGTGGTTCCTAGTGCTGGACCCAATGTCTATCTCTTTGTGATAACATGGGCCATAGCCAATGCGCAAGAACCAAGGTCACAAGAAGTGAAGCACATCAAGCTACGTTTTCACGCTATTCGAGAACATATCCAAGATGGGGATATAAAGATTTGCAAAGTACACACAAATCTGAATGTGGCGGATCCGTTGAGTAAACCTCTCCCGAGGGCAAAACATGACCAGCACCAAACTGCCATGGGTGTTCGGTATATTACCATGTAATCTAGATTAGATGACTCTAGTGCAAGTGGGAGATTGGAGATATGCCTAGAGGCAATAATAAATGTAGTTATTATTATATCTTTGTGTTTATGATAAATGTTTACATTCATGCTATAATAGTATTAACAAGGAAACATTGATACTTGTGTGATTTGTAAACTTAATTTGAAGTCCCTAGTATAGCCTCTATACATCACTAGCTTGTTGGTTGATAAATGATTGTGGTTTCCCTATCATGAACATTGAGATGTTATCAACAACAAGATCATATCATTAGGAGAATGATATGGTGGACATACTCCTATAGATAAGCGTAGCATAAAGATCAAGTCATTTTAATAGTTCAATTGCTATATGCTTTCTGATACATAGTAACCTAATTCCTTCGACCATGAGATCATACATATCACCTTTACCGGATGGATGATTTGATGACATCAAACACCACACCGTAACTGGGTGGCTATAAAGGTGGCATTGAGTGTTCGGAAAGTATTGGTTGAGACACATGGATCAAGAGTGGGATTTGTCCATCCATATGACGGATAGATATACTCTAGGCCCTCTCGGTGGAATTTCATCCAATTAGCTTGCAAGCATGTGACTGGCTCACAAGGGATCACATATCACGGGAACGAGAAAAGAGTACTTATCGGTAACGAGGTTGAACTAGGTATGCAGAGATACCGACGATCATAACCTCGGATAAGTAAACTATCGTGAGACAAAGGGAAATTGGTATCGTATGTAAGTGGTTCATTCGATCGCAAAGTAATCGTAGAAATATGTGGGAGCCATATGAATTTCCAGATTCCTCTATTGGTTATTGTTCGGAGAAGTGTCTCGATCATGTCCGCATAATTCACGAACCGTAGGGAGACACACTTAAGGATTCGACGTTGTTTGAGTAGTTATGGTATGATGAGAAAGAGACCGAATGTTGTTCGAAGTCTCGGATGGGATCCGGGATATCACAAGGAGATCCGGAATGGTCTGGAGAATAAGATTCATATGAGGAAAGTCCCGTTTCGGAGTTCGGGAATGATTCCGGTGTTTTCATCGGGAATGTTCTAGAAGGTTCCGGAATGTCCGGCACTCTGGAGGGGAAGGGGTACATGAATGTGTCATTGCAAGTTGGAATGATTGCATCATGTACTAAGTGTCATCGCTGTTCCAAATAAATGATTAATTCAAATCCTAGTTTGAAAAGTCAAATAGCTAGTTTGAAAAGTCAAACGGCTAAAATTGGAAAGAGGAAAAGAGGAGGAAGTGGGAAACCGAGTTGGGGAGGGAATCCCTCCTCCAACCGGCGGCGCCCCCTCCAAGCCGAGTTGGGGAGGGACTCCCCTCCCTCCCCTTGTCCGCTGGCCCCTCCACCTATATAAGGAGGGGCAGGGCTCCCTCCTAGCACACACAAGTAGCTCTCCTCAAACCCTAGCTCGGCACCTACCACCATAGCCGCCGCCCCCTAGGTTTTGCCTAACCACGCCGACTTGGGGGTCCCGGAACCCCAGCCGCGGCTCTAGCATCCCTCCTTGGTGTGTCTAAACCCTAGAACACCGAGGACTCTCTCATACTCCACCATACTGCCTCCAAAAGCGAAGCCTGCGAGATCTCCCTCTACTTCCGGTACCACTGGTTGTCTGCTGGAATCACGAGGAGTACTACAACCTCCATTTTCTTGGAACAAGGAGAGGAAGGTCTTCGTCAGTAAGGCGATGTGACCGATTGAAGGGAGCGCCGAACGCAGGAAGGATCGTCTACGCGATCTTGAGATCGGGAAGAGTATGACTACATCACCCACGAGAATCCGCTCTCGTTAAACACTTTGGAATCTTCGAGGGTAAGTTATTCCATGCTACGAAACCCTACAAACACTTGTTCAAATAACTCTTCACATCGTTAAGCATGTTAATGTCATTTCCAATAAACAATATGTCATCCACATATAGTACCAGAAATGTCACTGAGCTCCCACTCACTTTCTTGTAGATACTAGCTTCGTAGAAATTTGGAACAAATCCAAAGCTCTTGATCACTTGATCAAAACGAAGGTTCCAACTCCGAGATGCTTGCTTCAGTCCATAAATGGAACGCTGAAGTTTGCATACTTTATCAGCATCCTTAGGATCGACAAAACCTTCGGGTTGCATCATATACAACTCTTGATCAATGTTGCCATTGAGGAACGCAGTCTTGACATCCATCTGCCATATTTCATAATCATGAAACGCAGCAATTTCTAATAAAATCCGAATGGACTTAAACATCGCTACGGGAGAGAAAGTCTCATCGTAGTCAACACCTTGAACTTGTCGAAAACCTTTCGCGACAAGTCGTGCTTTATAGACGGTAACATTACCATCCGTGTCCATTTTCTTCTTGAAGATCCATTTTCACTCAACGGCCTTTCGGTCGCTAGGAGGGTCCACCAAAGTCCATACTTGGTTTTCGCTCATGGATCCCAATTCGGATTTCATGGCCTCTAGCCATTTCTCGTGCAGGCTCATCATCGCTTCCTCATAGTTCGCAGGTTCATTGTCGCTACTAACAAGACAGTTAAGATGGTTGCATTACCACTCGAGAGGCACGACCTTGTCTACTGCGACGCTCGAGTAGCATCGTCCGAAGCTTCATGATCCTTGTCATTAGCTTCCTCTATTGTTGGTGCAGGCGGAACTGGAACAATTTCAGGTGCTGTGCTACTCTCCAACTCAATAGAAGGTTCAACAACCTCGTCTAGCTCTACTTTCCTCCCACTCACTTCTTTCGAGAGAAACTCCTTCTCAAGAAAAGATCCGTTCTTAGCGACAAACACTTTGCCTTCGGTTCTGTGATAGAAGGTATACCCAATAGTTTCCTTAGGGTATCCTATGAAGACACATTTCTCCGCTTTGGGTTTGAGCTTGCCCGGCATCAACTTCTTGATGTAAGCTTCGCATCCCCAAACTTTAAGAAATGACAACTTAGGTTTAGCACCAAACCACAGTTCATACGGTGTCGTCTCAACGGATTTAGATGGTGCCCTATTTAAAGTGAATGCAGCGGTTTCTAATGCATAACCCCAAAATGATAATGGCAAATCAGTAAGAGACATCATCGATCGGACCATATCTAATAAGGTTCGATTCCGGCGTTCAGGCACACCATTGCACTGTGGTGTTCCGGGTGGCGTGAGTTGCGAAACGATTCCGCTTGCTTTAAGATGCGTGAGAAAATCATAACTCATATATTCACCTCCACGATCGGATCGTAGAAACTTAATTTTTATGTTACGATGGTTCTCCACTTCATTCTGAAGTTCTTTGAACTTTTCAAATGTTTCAGATTTATGTTTCATTAAATAGATATACCCATATCTACTTAAGTCATCGGTAAAAGTGAGAAAGTAGCGATATCCACAGCGTCGAAACACTCATCGGTCCATACATCGGTATGTATGATTTCCAACAAGTCATTGCTCGCTCCATCATTAGGAGAGCAGGGTTTTCATCATCTTGCCCATGAGGCATGGTTCGCATGTGTCAAATGATTCAAAATCAAGAGACTCAAAAGTCCATCGAATGGAGTTTCTTCATGTGTTTTACACCAATATGACCTAGCAGATTGCCACAAATAAGTAGTATTATCACTATCTACCTTGCATCTCTTAGCCTCAATGTTATGGATGTGTGTTTCATCCCTTTCGAGATTCAGAAGAAATAAACCATTCACAGCAGTTGCATGACCATAAAAGATGTTACTCATATAAATATAACAACCATTATTCTCAGATTTAAATGAATAACCGTCTTGCAATAAACACGATCCAGAAATGATGTTCATGCTCAACGCAGGCACATAATAACATTTATTGAGGTTTAAAACTAATCCGGAAGGTAAAACTAAGGAGAGCGTGCCGACGGCCATCACATCAACTCTTGATCCGTTGCCAACGCGCATCGTCACCTCATCCCTCGCAAGCCGTCGTCTATTCCGTAGCTCCTGTTTCGAGTTACAAATATTAGCAACTTAACCAGTATCAAATACCCAGGCACTACAACGAGGGCTAGTAAGGAAAACATCAATAACATGTATATCAAATATACCTTTGATGGTGCCAGCCTTCTTGTCCGCTAAGTACTTCGGACAGTTGCGCTTCTAGTGACCCTTGTCCTTGCAATATAAGCACTCAGTGTCCGGCTTGGGTCCAGACTTGAGATTCTTCTCAGCAGGGGCAACGCACTTGCCGCCGCCTTTATTGAAGGGATTCTTTGCACCCTTACCTTTCTTAAAGGTGGGGGGCTTGTTGACCATCAACACATGATTATCCTTTTTGATGTCCACCTCCGCAACTTTCAGCTTAGCGAAGAGCTCGATGATCATATCAGTTGAACCAATCTGATTGTGAGTCACTACAAAACTTTTGTAGCTGGGATGGAGTGATTGCAGAACCCTGTCAATCTTGAGCTCCTCTGGAATCTTGCAGTCCAGTTTCTCAAGGCGTTGAGTGTAGCCCGACATCTTTATGGCGTGCTCACTAACAGAACTCCCTTCCTCCATCTTGCAGTTAAAGAATTTCTCAGAGATCTCATATCTCTCAGAACGGGCCTGAGTCTGAAACATAGTTTTCAGCTCCTCAAGAATCTCAAAGGGCCCGGGATAGTCTTCAAAACGATTTTGAAGGTCCGATTCCATAGCAAACAACATGGTGCTCTTAATCACACCATAATCATCTTTGCACGACTGATAGACAACTTTCTCATCAGCCGGCGCATCTACAGCAGGGGCGTCACCTAGCGCATTCTCAAGGACATAGTCCTTTTGACCGCCAGAGAGAATGATTCTCAGATTGCGGAACCAGTTGGTGAAGTTAGACCCATTGTTTCTAAGCTTTTCTTTCTCAGCAAAAACGTTGAAGTTGGACTTAGCCATTTGATCTACAATGTTTGCAAGTACAAATTAGACTATGTTCATGATAACTAGTTCAACTCTAATCAAATTACTAGATGAACTCCCACTAAATTCAACATCCCTCAAGTTTTTTAGTGAACATGATCCAAATTCACCACACCTAATCCGATCTTCACGAAAAGAGATGTGGTTTCAATGGTGGACAACGAAGTGTCGATCATATCATTCATATGACTCATGCTTAACCTTTCGGTTCTTGTGTTCCAAGGCCATGTCAGTACACATGCTAGGATCGTCAAGTCAGACCCAAGTATTTCCACGTGTGCAAAACTGGCTTGCACCCGTTGTATGTGAACGTAGAGTCTATAGCACCCGATCATCACGTGATGCTTGGACACGACGAACTTTCGCAACGGTGCATACATGGGGAGAACATAGTTTTATCCTGATATTTAAGTGAGGAATCATCTTATAATGCTACCGTCGCGATCTAAGCATAATAAGATACATAAAAGGATAAACATCACATGCATATAACTTTATGTGACATGGTATAACCAATCTTCGCGCAATGATCTCCATCTTGTGCGTGCCGGCATGATCTCCATCACTCCACCATGATTGCCTCCACCACGAATAGCAACTACAACTATTGCTAACTACTTAGCGATAAAGTAAAGCTATTACATGGCGTATAAGAAGCTAACACACAGGTCATACACAATTATAAAGACAACCATATGGCTCCTGCCGGTTGTGTACTCATCGACATGCAAGTCATGAAACATGATCATTGCATACAACATACACATCACATCTTGGGCCATACCATATCACAGAAAACACTCCCTGCAAAAACAAGTTAGACGCCTCTACTTTGTTGTTGCATGTTTTAGTGGCTTATGGGAGTAGCAAGCTAAGAACGATTCTTACCTATGGAAAGCCACAACGGTGATATTATGGTTGCCAAACTCCGATGTAAATCCCATGACAACTATAGTGAGAGAAACTGGCATCCACCAGCCGCATGTGTGGAACAAGGAACACGTCAAGTGCGGAGCCGGTCTCGCGAACGAGGTCGCGTAAGGTTGGCCTGGACCGCTTCGATCTCACTATCCCGCGTCATAAGAAGAACACAAACAAGAGGCTTGCAACAGAAAACATCAACACCCGCAACAACCATGTTGCGTTCTACTCGTGAAACACATCTACGCATAGATCTAGCTCTGATACCACTGAAGGGTTTCGCAGCATAGTAAATCAAAAAAATTCTACGGATGCGAACGGAAAGCCAAGATCTAATCTAGGAGATGCAAACAACGAGAGGGGATAGATGAGATCTTTATACCCTTGAAGATTCGCACAGCGGAACGTTCGACGGAACGTGGGTGATGTAGTCTTACTCGCTTCTCCTCCTCGCGATCCGATCCGATCTAACACCGCAAGTGGCGATGCCTCCGAGAGATGCACACGTGCGGCACCTCGACGTCTCCTCCTTCCTCGGTCCAGCAAGTATGGTGGAGATACGGATTGGATTTACAACGCGACGGCGCGGTGCAAGTGGTGGAGAGTTTCTGCAGCAGGGCTTCGCCTACGTGCAGTCGGGAGGGAGAGAGAGAGGAGTGCATCAGGGCAGCTAGGGCTTGAGGAGGAGGTGTAGGAGGGGGTGCGCCCCCAGCCCTCTTTATATAGAGGGGTGGGCGGCCAGCCCTTGCCCCTCCCCCAAGCCCTAGGGTCGGCGTCCAAGGAGGGAGGAGTGGGGGGGGGGCAAGTTCCCCCCCTTCTAGAAGCTCCCCTAGGGTTTTGCCCTAGGTTGGCCGGCTGGGCCCTATGGGGCCTTGTGCCCCTGTACCAAAGCAGCCAGGGCACTCCCTCATAGGCCCATGCCCCCTCCCGGCAGGTGGGGCCACGTTGGTCCCCCTCTGGAAGGTTCTAGAAGCTTCCGGTACAATACCGATTAACCCGAAACAATTCCAAACTCCCAAAACTGCATTGCCTTATATGAATCTTATTCTCCGGACCATTCTGGAACCTCTCGTGATGTCCCGGATCCCATCCGAGACTCCGAACAAAAACTCATAAACCAATTATCCAATCTATCCTAGCGCCGAGACACGTTAAGTGTGTGACCCTTCGGGTTCGAGAACATGCAGGCATGATCTTCTATCAATAATCAACTGGGTAAGTGCGAAACCCATATTGACTCCACATTCATCGATGATCATATCGGATGAACCACGATGCCGATTCAATCAATCCCATATATATATTCCCTTCGTCTCGCGATATTTTACTTGCGAGATTTGATCGTCGGTACCGTCATACCTAGTTCAATCTCGTTCACAGCAAGTACTTTACTCGTTCTGTAATCCGATATCACTTTGTGATTAACTCCTTAACCACATGCTTGCAAGCGGTGTTGATATCGATTACCGAGTGGGCCCGAAGTATATCTCTCCAACTTGGGAGGGACAAATCCCATCTCAATACATACAACCCAACAGGTACTTTCCGATCACCTGAGAGACACCTTTATGATCACCCTCTCATAGGATGACGTTTGATGACCTCAAAGCTTTCTTCCGATACCAGGGAGTTGTATTATCTCATGGTCTAAGGAATACAATATTTCACATAAGAAAAGCTTCACAAATATGAACATGATGACACGATCTAATTGCTTCACTTAGTTTGGGTATGTCCATTATATCATTCTCCCAATGATATGATCTCATTATTAATCGGCAACTCATGTCTATGGTTAGGAAACCTTAACCATCATTAATCAATGAGCTAGTCCATAGAGGCATACTAGGGACACGGTGTTGTTCACAAACCACACAAGTATTAAAGTTTCCGCTTAATACAACTCTAGCATGGAATATAAACTTTATCATGAACAAGAATTATAATAATAACATCTTTATTATTGCCTCTAGGGCATAATTCCAACATCCTTTTAATTAACAAAACCCTTTGGATCATGTCATGCACACGTCCTAGGTAACGATTCTATTAGAAGAACTTTGTTTTGTTTATTCATATACCATATACCAAGATTACATGTAGTGGTTGCTACATTAATTCGTTCAGACTAAATATCGCTATGAAAGATCAAATATTGTCATAGTCAACTCCTTGAACATTGTCATAAAGTAATTTATGATATGTCGACTATTTCATATATGTGAAACATCCATGTCTATTGCTTTATAGATCCAAATACGACCGATAGGTTTTTACACCTTTCCGAAGGGTCTTCAAAGTTCAAAAAACTTGATTTCTCGTGTATGAAACTATCACGGATTTTATGGCTTCAAACCATTTGACGGAGTCAGGGCCATCATCGCTTCTTTGCATGTAGTCGGTTCATCACTATCAAACGACAATAGTTTACTCTCAAATCTCAACATTTGATTGTTTATCTGACCTACTTGGTTCAATAGGAACATAGATCTTCGTGACCACAACCTTTGAGGCACGTGAGCCATGAGCATTGTTGCTGCCTCCGAAATGTTTTTCGGTGCCGCGCAACTCAGCACATATAGCTAAGGTTCGTTAACCTTGTTAAAGTTATATTGTTCTCCCACTTAACTTTTGCGAAAATTCCTTTTTCAAGAAACTTGACGTTCTAAGCGACAAACCCTTTTGTCTTTGGTGTTATGGAGGAATACCCAATGGTTATTCGAAATAACCTACAAAGACATGCTCATCCGACTTTGGTTGTAAACATCTTACTTATGCTTAGCATACCAAAATTTAAGAAAGGACAACTTGGGTTCTATCCCAAACCATAACTTACATGGTGTCATTTCAACGGATCAAGATGAAGCTCTTTTTAGTGTGAAAGCGGTAGCCTCTAAAGCTTTCATCTTTTAAAACATAATGTTTTATAAATAACACCTCTGATCCAACCATGTTAAACAAGGTTTCATTACAAATCTCAAACACTCCATATTCCTATGGTGTTTCGAGAGATGCAAATCTAGGTGTTTTGCTAAACTTGCAACTCAAATAAATCCCTATATGATAAAATCATAAATTATTTATTTTCTTGTTACAATGATTTTCCACTTCATCTTGAAAGTCTTTGAACATTTTCAAATATTTCATACTTCTTTCTCATTAAGTGAACATTCACTCAAATTTCCGGAGAAAGCATATGAAGTTGAAATCCATCGCTTACGACTATACATAATGGGCTACATACATCGATATGTATAAATTCCAATAATTTAGTCGATCGTTCTTCTTTGGCCTTTGAACGGAGTTTTAATTATCCCGAGGAAAGTCTCACAAGCGTCATTTGATCAAATCAAAGACTCCAAAATTCCATTAACATGGAGTTTCTTCATATTTTCTTTCCAATATAATTTAAACGGCGATGTCACTTCGTAAGTGATCTTTCAATTATTTGTCTTGCGACATTTTAGCATTAGGTTTTATGGATGTGATTTATCCAACTAGATTTGTAAATCATCCATATTATATGGAATACGGTAATTATTTGAACAATATTTGTTCTCATAATACCTGATTTAAATAACTATTATTAAAACAAATCTTGAAGGCAAGCTTTGATGTCAATGAGAAATACAAACAACAGTTTGTTTGTTTTCGATGAACATCATCACATATTCTCTTGCTAGTTACTTAGGCCATTGTTGTTCATGAATTACGTCGTGCTGTATGAAATTTCACACCAACCAATTCGGTATTCAATACCCAAGAACCACATTGTTTAATAAGCAAAGAATACAACCATAACGTGTATATCATCTATATACCTAAACTAGATATTTCCAATCTTTTATTTTCTACAAATATGTTTTATAGATTCTCTTTCAGCATTTCCTTTCCTTTTAAAAGAATCTATCAACATCAAAAGTGGCGCCATATACATGACACATAGTCCAAAGCATGTATATTCAAATACTAATACCTTTGGACTTGCACTTTGAAGTAGATCACCATCATCAATTGATTGACGTTCTTTCAAAATCCATTCTTAATATTTTAGTGTAGTAAACACTTTACATACATCTTCTATTCATCCTTATCATGACGATTTTCATGATCAAGCTAATGTATCTTATAAAGGCGAATCGTGAGTATAATGTTACTTTCCAAAAACTTTTTGGATGATTCAGATGTCTAGCATCTCCAACCTTTGCAAATTCTCATCCAATATGAGAACATATATTATACTCTGTCCCATTTCAACCAAAACATTGTTTTATATATCGTTATATCTGCCAGACATGATGGTTTCTGAAACAATTCTTTCAGCTCCTAGATAACCTTGATATTTAAAAACAATCAAGAATCATGGAGGAAAACATGATACTTAAGATACTAACACTGGAATTGTTACTCTCGATTTAATACTAATCATTAATTTTCACGGAGTAAACAAAGTTTGGTGAAAGTTTGCAATAGGACTTTAAACTTTAGATTGACACTCAACACAATACGATACCAGTTCGTAAAGTAAATATCCATAATTCTATAGTTCTATTATCTCAATTACAACTAAGCATAAGGTGATGAACGAATTCCAATGACTACAACAAATTATGCAAATTCACTTTAATTTAATTTATGATAAATTGAGTTCTAGTAATCCAAATTAGAAATGAACTCCCACTCAAAAACGACACCCCTCATGTATTTTTGGTGATTACATGAACCGAATCCACTACACCAAGTCCGATCATCACGTGAGTCGGTGTAGCTTCAAAGACGAGCATCAAATGGTCATCATATCAAAACATATGACTCATGCTTAACCTTTCGGTCCGTGTTCCGAGGCCATGTCTGTACATGCTAGGCTTGCCAAGTAAGAACCTTAGTATTCGCGTGTGTAACTGTCTTACACCCGAGATATGCTCGTGGATTCAAATACACCCGATCATCACATGATGTCTTGAAGCGGTGAAACATTGTAGGTGCATACTTAAGGAAGAACACATTCTTATCTTGATATCTAAACTAGGGATCATATTATTATGCTAATAAAACGCCAAACAAGCAATATAAGATGCAACAAACATCACATGTGAAAAGTGAAATGATATGGTTCTTGCACTTGATCTTCATCATGTGCATCGTGGTATGATCTTCATCATTCCTTTATGTGTAAGGCCAAGGTCTATGGAACTTACACGTTATATGTGTTGTAAGAGTATCAACTTATACTTTTACTTACAACATCACCATATCATGACACTAGCCCAACAATAATCTAAATTAGACGCTTCTAATTTATCCATTGCAAGTTTTACGTGGCTTAGGGCTTTCGAAGATAGAACCTGAAAGAACATGTGGGCACCCATGTGTGGTTTTGGTAATTAATGACAATGTCTATGGACTGATGCGTGTATCAAGTTGTACTTGTAGGAATTGTCCATAGGCAATGCTTGAACCATATGTTGGCTTCAAGGTTTGGAGAAGAAGAAAGTGAAGAGGATCAAGTGGTGACCAAGGTGTTCAAAGAGTGATCCACATATTGGTCTTGTGAGAGTTGAGCCTTTTGCAAGGGTGTCTTGAATAAGAAGATAGAGTTCATCATATGTATCTTCAAGGCATAATCCAAATGGTGTTATAAGTAATGTTGTGCAAGCTAAAGATGTGCCATATCTATAAGATATCATGCTTGAAGCTTGCCATCCTCGGTGATCATGGATCAATGAAGACAAGGTCAATGTAAAGGTTTCCCCATGACGTATGGGGGAGCAACTTGTAGGGGTTCGTAGCATGGAAAACAAAATTTTTTTACCGCATGCACACAAACAAGCCAAGATCTATCTACTAGATTGTAGCAACGAGTCAATAGAGGAACTCACCCTCAAAGATTCCAAAGCGGTTAACGAGAGCAGATTATTGTGGGTGATGTAGTCGTACACTTGCCAATCTCAAGATCGCGTAGACGATCCTTCCTTTAACGTTCAGGCGCTTCATGATCGGTCACACATTCGGTACTCGATGAATACCTTCCTCTCCCTTGTTCTAGCTAGGGTTTAGGTGTGAGGGTAGGGGGCTGTTGGGGGGGTGACCCGGATAGGAAGGGGCGGGGAAGACGAAGGAAGTTCCCGTCCCGGAGTTACAGTCTAAATCAGCCGAATCCTGTAAAGGTCGGCCGAGGTTAACAAGAGCAGGACCCTTATGAGAAAATCAAGGAGTTACCCGGCCGACATACTGTGTAAGTCGGCTGGGTCAGCCCGAATAATCTGAATGCAGGTGAAGGCCAAGGCGAGTTAAGCGAGACAGGGCCGAATGATATGAAGCTTGCAGGAGAAGGAGATGCCTATAGTCAAACTCTAGTCACGGGCTAGGAAGAATCTAAGGAGAGCCAAACACAAAGTACAAGGCGCAGAGCGACAGAAGGGAAGAGGGAGGTCACGGAGGTGGCATCCACAAGCCGAGGCGTGTAGGTCCTCGAACCTTGCCGTCATTAGAAGGCGACACGGAAGGAGGCCACTACAGTCGGAGGTCAACGCCGCCTGAGCGGCGACAGAACGGACGGTCCGACCTACGCTACAACAACACTCGCCTCACCGGCAAGCGCCGCAGTGACTGGCGAGTCGACTTTGTCGCCAACGCCGGGCACGCACAACGCGATCCCAAGAGCTTTCGCCGCGACGGAGGACAACGTCGCGACGGCGGTAACTACAAGGCCAAGCCAAGGTTCGACCCCACAGCCCTCCTTAACCAACCTTGTGCGTTTCATAGCAGGGAAGGGAAGCCTGCAACGCACACAACCGCCGACTGCCACACCCTCAGGGAAATCGAGAAGGCACGGCGAGCACGGGAGGACCCCGACAACGACCCGCCAAACGGCGGAAAGTTCGGCAAAGTGGCCGGCTCGCTCCATACCTTCACAGGCTTCAACACGAAGCGCGAGAAGAAGGTCATCGCCCGCGCCGTCGCCGTCAACGCGGTGGCTCAGGTGGACGTTCCCCAGTTCCTCAACTGGTCGGAGCAGCCCATCACCGGAGCCGCCAGACCACTCGCCACGCATCGAGTACCCAGCCGAGTCGCCCGGTAGTCAAGCCCAAGATCGGCGACTCACGGCTCCCCAAGACATTGATGGACGGCGGCTCCATCAACATCACATCTGGACACCTTCAGACTACGGCTCCGCGATCGATGATCGAGACAACCCACACCACGTTCCATGGCATCGTCCCCGGTCGGAAGGTGTACCCGATCGGCAAGGTCACGCTGCCAGTCACCTTCGGCACACCAGCAAACTTCCGCACTGAGCGGATCGTCTTCGAGCTGGTGCCCTTCGACAGCCCCTACCACTGCGTCCTTGGGTGCCAGTTGTTCGCCAAGTTCATGGCAGCGCCACACTACACGTACAACGCGATGAAGCTCCTCGGGCCGTGCGGCGTCATCACCATCAACGGCGACCCCGACATGGCTGCCGAGTGCGAGGCCAAAGGAGCCGAACTCGCAGATGCCGTTATCGCGGCAGAAACCAATCACGCCGATGAGCTCGCCAAGTACGCGAGCGGGGTCAACAACGACGACCCCACCATACTCAAGAAGCCCAACTCGGAGGGCGCAAACACCTCAACCTTCGAGGCAACAACGCACACCCGCACCGTCGAGCTGGTCCCAGGTGACTCCAGCCAGACGGTGACGATCGGGACGGGCATGAGCCCAGCCTAGGAAGGCGCGCTCATCGAGTTCCTCCGTGAGAACAGGGACATCTATGCATGGAAGCCCTCTGACATGCCTGGTGTCCCTAGGGAGCTCGCTGAGCACAAGGTAAACGTTGACCCCAAAGTGCGACCCGTCAAACAGTCGCTGCGGCCCTTCAATGAAGAGCACCGCCGAGCCATCGCCGAGGAGGTGCAGCGTCTACTCGCTGCAGGCTTCATCCGGCCAATCAAGTACTCCAAGTGGCTGGCAAACCCGGTCCTGGTCGAGAAGAAGAACGGGACCTGGAGGATGTGTATCGACTACACAAACTTGAGCGCTTTGCCCAAAGGCGATTCGTCCTCCCGCGGATCGACCAAATAATCGATTCCACCGCGGGCTCGGAGTAGCTATGTTTCCTCGACGCCTACTCTGGGTATAACCAGATCAAAATGGCTGTTGAGGACGAGGAGAAGACGGCGTTCATCACGCCATTTAGAGCCTTCTGCTACACCGCCATGACCTTTGGCCTCAAGAACGCCGGGGCGACCTACCAGCGGTGCATGCAAGAGTGCCTCGCGAGCCAAATTGGCCGCAACATCCACGTCTACATCGATGACGTGGTCGTAAAGTCCACTCGCCAGGGTGACCTACTCGCCGACCTAGCGGAAACGTTCGCCAACTTGAGAAAATACAAGATAAAGCTTAACCCAGGCAAATGCACCTTCGATGTACCAGCAGGAAAACTACTGGGGTACGTCGTCTCCAAGAGAGGGATCGAGGCGAACCCCACTAAGATCGACACGATCGCCCGACTCGGCAAACCCGAGTGCCTGCGCGACGTCCAGAAGCTGGCGTAGTAGCGGCTCTCGATCGCTTCATCCCGTCTGGGTGAAAAGCGATGCCCTATACTGATGCGCAAGAACCCCACCTTCCAGTGGGACAAGGAGGCGGATGACGCGCTTCGCGAACTCAAGAAGGTGCTACTCGCCGCACCGCTACTCGCCGCCCCCGCCGACAAAGAACCCATGCTGGTTTACGTCACGGCCTCCGAGCGCGTCGTCAGCGCCGTCATGGTCGTTGAGCGACCGGAGGAAGCAAAGGAGCGCCCAGTGCAGCGACCGGTGTAATACATCAGCGAGGTCCTCACCGAGTCGCGCCAGCAATACCCGCAGTACCAGAAGCTGGTATACGCGGTCTTCAGAGCACAGCAGCGCCTGCCGCACTACTTCCAGGAGCAACGATAACGGTTGTTTCCTCAGCACCGTTGCAGGACATCATCCGCAACCGCGAGGCGACCGGACGGGTCGCCAAGTGGGACGTCGAAATCGGCGTCCACAACATCAAATACGAGCCATGAAAAGCGATCAAGTCACAGGCCCTAGAGGACTTCATCGCCGACTGGGAAGAGGCCCGAGCTGCAGAAGCGCCATACCTCCATTCTGGAGCACCGCACGACGACTCCAAGAACACGGACGGAGCAGGCGCAGGGATCGTGCTAACTTCACCAAAGGGAGACAAGCTCCGCTACGTCCTCTGCCTCGACTTCACCCCTTGCACCAACAACATGGCCAAGTACGAGGCCTTACTCCACGGCATGCGAGCTGCCAGGGAGATGAACGTCAACCGCCTACACTGTTACGGAGACTCCGACCTCGTCGCTGGACAAGTCGCCAGCACCTGCGGCGCCGTCTCCCCCACCATGGCGGCATACCGCCAAGCAGTGGACAAGCTGGGCTGACACTTCGCAGGCTACTCCGTCGAGTGGATTAACAGGCGGAAGAGTGAGGAGGCCGACGCACTCTCTCGCATCGGGTCGGCTCGACTCGCACCACCCGCCGACGTCTTCCTCGACACAATCACCAAGCCATCAGTCTCCCCCCCGAGGGAGATCGACATTGGAGTCCCGCTACAGCCGGACGCAGCCTTGGTCGCACTCGTCACCGAGCCAGATGACTGGACCAGGCCCTACATCGCCTACCTAGAGGCCGGAACCTTGCCGGCAAATGAGACGGATGTGAGGATGATCGCACGCCGATGCAAGTCCTACACCATCATCGACGGCGAGCTCCACAAGCGCATCGTCACCGGCGTGTTCCAACGCTGCGTCCAACCCGCCGAAGGACGCAAGATCCTCCACGACATCCACTCCGGTGACTGCGGCCACCACGCAGGCGCCCGCTCTCTAGTCGCCAAGGCCATGCGGCATGGATTCTACTGGCCCACCGCACACGCCGACGCCGTCGACATTGTCCAGCGGTGTGCCGGGTGCCAGAAGTACGTCAACCAGACGCACGTGCCGAGCTCAGCGCTCAAAACAATCCCCATCACTTGGCCATTCGCCGTGTGGGGCATGGACATGGTAGGACCCTTCAAAAAGGCTCCCTCTGTCTACACCCACCTCCTGGTCGCGGTCGACAAATTCACAAAGTGGCTGGAGGCCAAGCCAGTCTGGAAATGCGACGGGAAGACCGCCACTAAATTCCTACGCGAGCTCATATATCGCTACGGGTTCCCAAACAGCATCATCACGGACAAGGACACCAACTTCGCCAAAGGAGCCATGGCCGAATTCTACGAAGAGCACCACATCCGGCTCGACCTCGCGTCGGTCGCCCACCTGGAATCCAACGGCCAGGCAGAACGGGCCAATCAAAGCACCCTCCACGTCCTGAAGCCGCGACTCCAAGTACCACTCGAGCGCACCGCCGGGTGTTGGGTCGAGGAGCTGCCCTCCGTCATCTGGGGGATCCGCACCTCGGTCAACAGGTCGACAGGCTTCACCCCCTTCTTCATGGTGTACGACGCCGAGGCAGTCATGCCCACCGACCTCGAGCACGACTCGCCGCGGGTCGTCCACTACACGGAGGCTGCAAACAAACTCGCCCGCCAGGACAGAGTCGATCAACTCGACGAGGCACGTGACCTCGCTCGGTCACGCACCGCCATCTACCAGCAGGGACTCCGCCGCTACCACAGCCGGCGGGTGAAAACTCGCACCTTCCAAGAAGGCGACCTGGTGTTGCGCCTCATCCAGGACAAGAAGGGTATGCACAAGCTCTCCCCTCCGTGGGAGGGACCATTCGCCATCGGGCGAGTACTCGGCAACGACGCCTACTACCTCATCGACGTTCACGGGGATAGCGAACTCGACGTCAAGCGACCATGGAATGTAAACCTCCTACGGAAGTTCTACCCCTAGAACCCCACATATGTACTCTCCAGTCGCTATGAAATAAAAATAATCGGTTACCGCAAATTGTGCCTACTCTCCGTGTCTTGTGCCACTCGCACTCGTAGTAACAGCGTCAAGCTAACCGCAGAAGTCAACCTTTGGTCAAGCGATCGGCACGGCTAAGTAGTGCGATGCAAAAGCACTGGGTCACCTCAGGTTTTACATCGTCCACGAAAAATGCCTACCCGGAGCCCCATTGGAGTCGCCTAGCCCGACTGGCTCTACGAGCCAAGACAACTGCCTTCGCTTCTCACAACAACCACGATCCTCCGCATCCTCGACATAGCGACTCGAACGGCCACGTACCACGCTCGGGGACTGACGACCAGTTCAGCACGAGCGGCTCGGGAAAACGCCAAGTATGAGAGCATGCCCAGGACTCGCCACGCGACTGACCCAACGGGCCAGGCAGGAGTAATGCGCTCAAACTAACGCTCCAAGTCCTCACCCACCCCCGAGTCGCGCCTAGAACAACCAAGTACCACGCTCGGGGACTCGGCCACCCGACCTCGTTCGCGCAAGGGAAAACGACGAAGTACAGAGCGCTCAAGGGAGTCGCCTAGCGACTGGCTCTTCGAGTCTGGGAGAGTTGACCACAATAACAAAACATTCAAAAAACAACAAACATATCACACACGAGGTAAACCCCACAAAAGGGCGGACGCGCTCGGGGACTCGTTCAAACCTCAATCACAAAACACATGACAAATCCCAAAACAGATACGATGTCTCATTCAATAGCATGTCGCATTGTCTCAAATTACAAAATATGCCCAAACGGCAGACCTGCTACTAACGCCCCAGGGCAAACTATCCTATTCTACAGGCTTCGACGATGACTCGCCAGCACCCCGGCGATTGCGGATGAACGGCGTGTACGGGTTTGACGGGTACATCGTCAGCTCACCCGCCATCTCCGCGCGCAAGGGCTGCTCGACCTTGAAGTCCCGGTGCTGCGGCTCGGGGTCGTTGGGCGCGACAACCGTCTCCTGGTACGGAAGGAGGTCGCCCATTGCCCAGACACGCTCGGAGTACATCGCGGCGCGGTCCGTCAACTTGAGCATCTCGGAAAGCTCCATTGCGCCAGTGGACGACGGGTAGCCACTCGTCACGTCGTCGAGGTCGAAGTCCTCCGGGAAGTGAGCAAGTCCAAGGCTAAGTGTCGTCGCTGCCCCGCGCCGAAACGCTGATCGCGTCATGAACTCAACGACCGAGGGCGCCTTCTCCAAGTACCTCCACACCTCGACGAGTTCGCTGGGAATTACTTCAATGGGTGATATCTCCTGGAGGCAGGCTCGGATGCACGTCGCCGACAACGTCGCTGAGTCGACGAGCGTGGCCACACACTGCCGCGCGTCGAAACGAGCTCGCCTCTTCCGCGCTATCAAGGATGCGACCTGCGAATAGAAGACAACAATGAGTACGTCGGGCATCACAACATAACACATGTTATTGGCAGAGGCAGATACACTTACCAATCAAGGGGCGGGAGAGATCCGTGATGAAGCATTGAAGCGAAGTATAGTCGTCCTGAAGCCCAGCAACAAGGGCATCGGACACTTTACGATCCTCTGCGGGGGCGGTAATAGCGGCCTTGGCTCGCCCATCTGCCGAGTTTGCTTCCTCCTTCGCCTCCCTCACCTCGCTCGAAGTTGGCGATCCGCTTCTCGGCCGAGCTCGGTGCCGATTGAGCCGCCAACTCACCCGCTGGGACAAGCCTCGAGAGCCTCCTCCGCCTTGCAGCAACACAAGCCCCTTATTCGCCTCTTGGGCGGTGGCGGTTCCTTCTCCGCGATGCTTCACTGCAATCGGTCGGTGATTCACGTTCAGACCACGCACATCATTCAAACAGTTAATCAAAGCAACATCTTCAGCGCCCACCGCTGAAATTCAGTGCTTTTCGGGGCGGCAATCAAAAATTCCTAAGTGCCCACCCGCTGAAATTCAGCGGGTGCGCACTCGGGGACTGGCAATCAAAAAACTCCTAAGTGCCCACCTGCTGAAATTCAGCGAGTGCGCACTCGGGGACTGGCAATCAAAAAACTCCTAAGTGCCCACCCTCTGAAATTCAGCGAGTGCACACTCGGGGACTGGACGCGAAAAATAACAACTATACACCAAAAGAATCAGACCGCTGCAATACACCAACCTGATCCTCGGGGACTGGACATACCTGGATGGCTGCGCCAAGCATGCCATGAAGTTGTATCGCGTCCACGGACGCGAGGAGAGATGACGTGTGCCCACGACGCTGCTCGACTTCCGCATCGGCGACCCAGTGCGGCTCGAGCGAGTTCCACTCGTGGCGCTTTGGCCATGAAGCGCGGGAATGTCGCGATGGAGGCACCCGCACCAAAGGAGGTCGGCTCGGCCGCTCCAGGCGAGGGAGCGCCCTCCTTCGTGGATGCGGACGCATCTGTTGCGGGTTTAGTCGGCGCGACCGTCGTGTCGTCAAAAATAGTGACGACATCATCGCCCTTGGCCTTCTTGCCGCCATCCGTAGGGACGACGACCTCGTCCGCCTTCCTCTTACAGGAAGGATCCTCCTCGCTGAAGACGGGTGGCACCTTAGCCACGGTCGGTTGGCCTATCTTCTTCACTCCGGTCCTGTACATCAATCATGTAAGCAAGATAATTCAAGCTGCTATGGAAGACAAAGGTAGGTGAGCAAACTCACTTGGCGACTGGAATGAAGCGTAGCCCCGTGCGGAGGCCGGTCGGCTTCTCCAGTTCAGGGCCCAGTCGGCGGCTGAGCCCCATCTCCAGGACGTCGCGTGCCCAAGACACGGACGGATTCTTCGTCGTCGAGGCCGCAACGGGAGCCTCTGGGACATCTTCGGCAGGAGCTTCCCTGCGAGGCGAAGCAGCCGCAACCGGAGCATCCCCCAGCCCAGAAACTGGGGCAAATGGCGGAGGCATCGAAGCCAGTGGCACCTCGACAGTGGACATGTCCAGCGCGGCTGTCGTCGGTGGCGCCTCGTCCTTGGCCGGGCTGGGGGCGTCGGAGCTGCCCGCCGAGTGCGGTGGCGAGGCCGGCCTCATCGGCTTCGTCTTCTTCTTCGGAGGGGCCTTCGCCTCCTTCTCCTTCTTCTTCTTCTTCTTCTTCGACGGAGTAGCTCGTGGCGCGAGGTGGTCTCGGAAGTTCTTCATCGTCATCATGGCGCTCGAGGCTTTGCTCGCCTCAAGCTCACGTTGACGCTGCCCGTAGTCTTGTGGACCCGGTAGGCGACCTCCTCCTCGGACTCGTCGTCGCCGTCACTCTCGTCGCTCGGCGTCGCCCTTGGCGAGGCGACTTCGCCCATGTCTGGACGGACGAGCGAATTCTCGTCATCCAAGGCGGAGCCACCCTTCCACCACTTTGAATAGCTGCAATGAACGCATAAGATGAAATTAGAATGACTTGTTGCAAAAGCTGCATCGAATGATGCGAGGTGATTACCGTTGGGGCTGGACGCTTTGCGGTGTAGGGGGCGACCCCAGCCTGTGCGTCCAGGTACACCGCCTGGGTGATATTCTTCAGTGTTGCGGTGTAGTCCTCGAGCTTCCACTCGGCTAGGCTAGACTTCGTTGAGTCCTCCCGGCCCATGTATTGGTACATGTAGTGGTCGCGCCGAGCCAAAGGGACGAGCCGCCGCCCGAGCCAGCAGTTATATAAGTTGATCGACTGGAGGCCCTTCTTCTTCAAACCGCGGATGGTTTGGAGCATTTCATCCACGACCATCCGCTGGTCGCTGGGGAGCTTGCCGACTTGAAGACGCCGCGGTTCGGACCGGTTGGCGGAGTATCGTGGTATCGCCGTCTCGCCCTCCGGGGTCGCCTCGGCAACATAGAACCAAGACTTCTTCCAGTCGCTCGCTGCCTTGGCGGGCAGCATCAAGTCAAAGAATGAAGCCTTCAACTTCAGCTGGAATGTCAGGCCGCCCGTGGCAAGCATTGGGCCGCCCGCTTCCTCGCGGCTGATCCGTCCGTGAAACAGATCTTGCCACAGAGGGAAGTAGGGCCGGTAGACCAAGTAGCACTCACAGAACGCCACGAAGATGGCGAGCTGCTCGATGCTGTGAGGACCTAGGTCCGACGGCTGGATCTCGTAGTAGGCGCAGAAGCGCCGGAAGAACAGGGACGTAGGGAATCCTAGCCCCCGTCCTAGATGGCTGGTGAAGCAGATGAATTCCCTCTCGCACAGGTTCGAGGTCACCTCTCCGGCCGCGGGGATGCGCCAGCAGCCGGCGCGCAGGATTCCGGCCTCCTCAAAGGAAGCCAGTTGCGCCCTCGTACATTTAGATCTACCCCAAGGTTCGGTGGAGAGGGCCATGGCAGAAGGATTTGTGGGGGGTCGGAGGATTTCAGGTCGGCTGGATCGCGATGCGAAGGGAGGCGAAAGTGCATGCAATCAGAGGAAATGGCGAGAAGGTGGCTCTCTGATCGCCTGCCATTCCCCTTATATAGCAGTTGTTACCCGCCAAATCAGGGAGCCGTTACTACACGGTGATTACGCCAAAATTTACCGTTGGATTACCCCAACGGCTAGTTTGACCACGTTTAACGGTCCAACTTCAGCCACTCGGCTCGCCGACCCGATCACTATGACAGTGTTTCACCGACTCGACTCGCCAAAGCTGCGATCAGGATGAATAGTTTTCTCCTTTATACAGGAGCCCGCCGACGATTCGACTAGATGTCTACTCTGAAGCCGTATACTCCGACTGCCAGTAGCCACCTACGCCTAATCGACAACGGCCTCGGGGACTACTGATGGGGATGTACCTGCCGGGGTATACCCAGCAGGACGTTTCCGACTGGCCCAAGAACTGGCAAGTGGGCCTGCAAGACGGCGAAGGCCAAGGCGAGTAGATAGGCCCAATCGGATTAGGTTAAAACAAGTACCGAAGCCTTAACTGATTCGGTTGAGATATGTAAACCCTAGGGGAGGTGAGCCTATATAAACCTCCCTGCGGGGCGTGTAGATATACGTTCCATCATACACCCAAGCGACTCGCCGCCTAGCCGCCGAGCTCGCCCATTGTACCACCTCCATAATACGATCTAGCAGGAGTAGGTCTTTACCCTCCGGGGGGCCGAACCTGGGTAAAACCCTGTGTCTCCGCCCTCATCTCGCACCGCAGATGGCTGGCCGCCCTTGCCCCTCGTTCTACTACTCGCTGCCGATAGCAGCATCTGTCGTGACCATTCCCACGACATCAGGCGCATCCTAGCGAGATGACGTTTGATTCGGAGCGGGGGGAGAGTTGACGTGAGCAGGACTAGGAACTCTAGAATCTTCAGGAGGCGGAGGAGAAGGCGGCCGAGTCATGTGACTCGTCATGCTAGGACCACTAGGCTTAACAGAAAGAGGAGCCCTACAAAGGCAAAAAAGATTAGGTCAAAAGGCAGAAAGAGAGAAACAAGAAATACAAATAAAAAGCAACTCACCCAGTAACCCCGGGCATAGTTTTACGCTTCGGAGGGTGCTGGGCTGACTTCTTCATTCGTTTCTTGGGAGCGGCTTCCGAGGCACCAGCTGGAGCGCTACGTTTCCCCGAGGTAACAGGAGGTCGGGAGGCGAGAGGCTCGGCGTTGTGAACCTGACCGGCCGGATTAGCTGAGAAAGTAGAGGCCAGAAATGCATAAGAAATTGGCATTGTGGCAACTACCTCAAGAACTTGGACCTCGTCCGAATCACCTTCCTCCTCGTGGGCCGGGGTCTTGCCACGGGCACGAGCCGGAGCAAGGTCTGACTTGGGAACGAACTCCTCCGAGTCCGGCTCCCCACTGTCCGGAGTATTCCGATCCGCGGGCCACGGGAGAGACAAAACCTCGGCATCCTCACTCTTCTGCTCCTCAAACCTATGCAGGAAAATAAAGAGAGAAATTAACAAGAGAAATCACAGACCCAATTAAAAGGTAAAACACAACTGCAAGAACTTACTCTGGGAGGGGGATGCTCGCGGGTGAATGGCTTCATTCCCTAGGCCCAATCCTCAGGCATCTCTGTCTTAAAGATAGCCCAGACGCGCTTGAAGATAAGGTAATTGTCCGGCTCCACCGTTGAGACTCGGTTGGGATCAAGAGGACCGCTCATATAACAGAGCTTATGCATGCGTTTCTGGAATGGGCAAATTCGGCTGCTGACGAAGGTGGTCATCAGATCCTTGCTGCGTAGCCCTGAGCAGATCAGTTCCTTCAGCCAAATCTCAAAGGCCTCGGCCAGTGCATGACTCTTCCTCGGGTTATAAGTCCAGTTCTTCTTGGAAGGGGGGCCAATGGAAAAGGCAGGGAGCCCAATCCTGCCCTCCTTCCCAGAATTCTTGACATAAAATAACGATTTATGCCATTTCTTGCACGACTCTAGGCCAGCAACGCGAGGAAACTCGGATTTCCTCCGAGGTGTGATTGAAGCAGCTCCGCACTAGGTGAGCAGTTTCTCGGAAGGTTGAAGGGATTTGTCTGGGACAACATTGGAACGGATTTGAAAGAACTTCGACCAAACATGCACAGACGGCCATAGGCCGAAGTATCCTTCCGAAGTAGAGATAAAGGCGGAAAGAGAAGCGATGGAATTAGCCGGAAGATGATGCGGCTGCAGGCCGAAGTAATCAAGGAACTCCCTAGCAAAATCGCTAAGGGGGAGACCAAACCTGCGAGCTAAGTGTGACATAAAGACGACGTACTCGCCCTCGTTGAGAACGGGAGAAGATTCGCTGCCGGGTAAGCGACAGGCTACCTCGGCAGGAATCCGGCGAGTTCGGATTAACCACTCAACCTCTCGGCGGGTGATGGAAGAGCCCTGCCAGGATCCCCACTCGGGCCCAGACGCTGCATCGTCATCCTCAATAAGTGCACCGCTAACGGAGCTCGACATAGGGTCGCCGGAGGAATCTACGGAGGATGAACTAGCGGCGGAGCGAAGCCTAGAACTGCAAGGCCCCGTCGTGACCCTACAGCAGCAATGAGCGGAGAAGAAACCGCCGCGGGAATCTAAAGAGAAGTAGATGCGCCTAGAGGATAAACTAGGCAATGAGATCGGATAAACTCACCGGCAACGGCGCCGGAGCAAGTATGCGGGGACAAGGTCAACGGAGCAGAGCGATGGGAGCCTCGTCGTCGAAGACTCCGATGGGCGCACGGCGGCGGGAGCACAAACAGGGGCAGAAGCGAGAGGAGGGATAAGGGCAACGGTAAGTGGAGGAGAAAAGTAAATCCCCTGGCCCCGTGCCCCTCTTTATAACCACGCGACCTGAGTGGTAGTGGGATCGTGCGTGCGGAGGTTAACTGTATAGATCGTGTGTGTGGCACAACCACACGCCGCAGAGTGGAGCCACACCAACGACCACAGGATGCAAGAACCCTGACGGAAACGGTGCGCGAGGTGTTGCAGCGCCGACGCCGAGCGGCAGTAGCGATAATTATTGTGCTTTGTCGGTGGGCCTTGTAGAGGAACAAAAAACTAGAGAAACAATGATTAATGTGACACGTAGGACGAGGTGTACGCGAGAAGATACGCAGATACCTCGAACGAGGGAAAAGTAACTCGGAAACAAGGAGAAACGAATATTGTGAAACTGATACGGCCTAGCCGAGGTTATAGGCAGGACCATACCAGCTTCGGGGACTAATGTTGGGGGGGGTGACCCCGGATAGGGTAAGGACAGGGAAAGACGAAAGGAAGTTCCCCGTCCAGTTTCTGAGTTACAGTCTAAATCAGCCGAATCCTGTAAAGGTTGGCCGAGGTAAGCAAGAGCAGGACCCTTATGAGAAAAGCAAGGAGTTACCCGGCCGACATACTGTGTAAGTCGGCTGGGTCAGCCCGAATAATCTGAATGCAGGTGAAGGACAAGGCGAGTTAAGCGAGACAGGGCCGAATGATATGAAGCTTGCAGGAGAAGGATATGCCTATAGTCAAACTCTAGTCACGGGCTAGGAAGAATCTAAGCAGAGCCAAACACATAGGACAAGGCGCAGAGCGACAGAAGGGCAGAGGGAGGTCACGGAGGTGACAATCCTGAAGCCCGAGAAGTGCAGGTGGGGTCCTCTGGAACCTTGCCGTCATTAGAAGGGCGACACGGAAAGGAGGCCGCCGAGTTACTATATTGGGACAAGCATATTCCTCGAATATGCTTGCCACGTCAGCCCTAGAGGAGCCAAGGTTCCCCTTTATAAGGAGAGGCTTGGAATCATAGAAGGGCATCGGCTCATTTGGTACTGTTAGGCTGGTAAAGTTCTTCTTCTCCACTTGTATACAGCTCAAGAAGCACTTGTAGCCCAAGGAAGCAGAAATAAAGATCTTTACGTTAGTTTTCTGTGTGTAGAATCAACTACATCTTCCCTCCCCAGATCCCTCTAGCATCCATTGGCCCCGCACTTTATCCTACCCATGGCATCTGTCGTGCCACCACCACGACAGTTGGCGCCCACCGTGGGGCCAGCAGCGGTGCTAGCTGGAGTCATGATCCGGACGGGAAACTTCATCCACACTGGCGAGCGCGTTGTATCTGGCTTAGTCCGGAGATTTGATCTATGTGACTACGTCAGCGACAACGTAGGTAGCTTCAAGGGAAAAGCTCCTCTGCGCAACGGCGTCTTCATCAACTTGGGCATGCACCAGATCTACGTCGGCGTCGACACCTCCGGCGTTTATCCTCACCAAGTTGTTGTTCCGGCAGCGCTTCCGCAGTCGGTCACACATTCGGTACTTGATGAATACCTTCCTCTCCCTTGTTCTAGCAGGCAGCGGAGGTTGTAGCACTCTCCTCGTGATTCTGGCAGGACGACGGCGTGGTGTCGGAAGTAGAGGGGAGATCTCGCAGGGCTTCGCCTTAAGCCGGAGCGAGTATGGTGGAGTATGAGAGATGCCTTGGTGATCTAGGGTTTAGAGGGCACCAAGGGGAGGGTGTGGCCAGCGGCTAGGGCTTGGGGAAGCCCCAATTCGCCGAGTTGGAGGGTAAACCCTAGGAGGCGGCCGCACTTGGAGGTGGAGGCGCCAGAGCTAGGGTTTGAGGTGTGAGGGTAGGGGTTGTTGGGGGGTGACCCCGGATAGGGTAAGGACGGGGAAAGACGAAAGGAAGTTCCCCGTCCAGTTTCTGAGTTACAGTCTAAATCAGCCGAATCCTGTAAAGGTCGGCCGAGGTAAGCAACAACAAGACCCTTATGAGAAAAGCAAGGAGTTACCCGGCCGACATACTGTGTAAGTCGGCTGGGTCAGCCCGAATAATCTGAATGCAGGTGAAGGCCAAGGCGAGTTAAGCGAGACATGGTCGAATGATATGAAGCTTGCAGGAGAAGGAGATGCCTATAGTCAAACTCTAGTCACGGGCTAGGAAGAATCTAAGCAGAGCCAAACATAAAGGACAACGCGCAGAGCGACAGAAGGGCAGAGGGAGGTCACGGAGGTGACAGTCCTGAAGACCGAGACGTGCAGGTAGGGTCCTCTGGAACCTTGTCGTCATTAGAAGGGCGACACGGAAAGGAGGCCGCCGAGTTACTATATTGGGACAAGCATATTCCTCGAATATGCTTGCCGCGTCAGCCCTAGAGGAGCATGTTGGAGATATGCCCAAGAGGCAATAATAAAGTGGTTATTATCATATCTTCATACTTATGATAAATGTTTACATACCATGCTATAATTGTATTAACTGGAAACATTAATACTTGTGTGAATTGTAAACATAAAAGAGTCCCTAGTAAAGCCTCTTGTTAAACTAGCTTGTTGGTTAATATATGATCATGGTTTCCTGATCATGAACATATAGATGTTATTAACAAAAGGGTCATATCATTAGGAGAATGATGTGATGGACATACTCCTATAGTTAAGCGTAGCATAAAGATCAAGTCATTTAATATAGTTCATTTGCTATAAGCTTTCTGATACATAGTAACCTAATTCCTTCGACCATGAGATCATGTTAATCACCATCACCAGAAGGATGCTTTGATGACATCAAACACCACACCGTAACTGGGTGGCTACAAAGGTGGCATTGAGTGTTCGGAAAGTATGGGTTGAGGCACATGGATCAAGAGTGGGATTTGTCCATCCATATGACAGATAGATAATACTCTGGGCCCTCTCGGTGGAATGTCATCCAATTAGCTTGCAAGAATGTGACTGGCTCACAAGGGATCACATACCACGGGAACGAGAAAAGAGTACTTATTAGTAACGAGGTTGAACTAGGTATGCAGAGATAGCAACGATCAAAACCTCGGATGAGTAAACTATCATGATACAAAGGGAAATTGGTATCGTATGTAAGTGGTTCATTCGATCGCAAAGTAATCATAGAAATATGTGGGAGCCATATGAATTTCCAGATTCCTCTATTGGTTATTGTTCGGAGAAGTGTCTCGATCATGTCCGCATAATTCACGAACCGTAGGGAGACACACTTAAGGATTCGATATTGTTGAGTAGTTATGGAATGATGAGTAAGAGACCGAATGTTGTTCGGAGTCTCGGATGGGATCCGGGATATCACGAGGAGATCCGGAATGGTCCGGAGAATAAGATTCATATAAGGAAAGTCCTGTTTCGGGGTTGGAGAATGATTCCGGTGTTTTCATCGGGAATGTTCTAGAAGGTTCCGGAAGGTCCGGCACTCCGGAGGGGAAGGGTACATGAATGTGTCATAACAAGTTGGAATGGTTGCATCATGTACTAGGTGTCATCGCTGAGCAAAATAAAGGGATAAATCAAATCCTAGTTTGAAAAGTCAAACGCCAATTTGAAAAGTCAAACGGCAAGTTTGCTTGGTGAAGGGAGAGTAGGAAACCTACTTGGGAGTTCCTCTCTCCACCGCCGCCTTGAGGCCGAGTTGGGGAGGACTCCCACCCCTTGGCCGCCCTCCACCTATAAAGGAGGCAGGCCCTCTAGACCTGCACCTTGCCCCACCACCCTAACCCTAGCCACGGCCACCAAGTCGCCGCCGCCGCCCTAGGGTTTCCTCCTAGCCGCCGAGTTGGGGCCCTCCCCTTGCCCTAGCCGCCGGCCTAGCCCTCTCTCCTTGGTGCCTCTAAACCCAAGATCACCAAGGCCTCTCTCATAGTCCACCATACTGTAGGGGTTCGTAGCATGGAAAACAAAAAATTTCTATCGCATACAAACAAGCAAGCCAAGATCTATCTACTAGATTGTAGAAAGGAGTCGATGGAATAACTTACCCTCGAAGATTCCAAAGTGTTTAACGAGAGCGGATTCTCGTGGGTGATGTAGTCATACTCTTTCCGATCTCAAGATCGTGTAGACGATCCTTCCGGCCAAGGCTCCGCAGCTCATGGGTCACACGTTCGATTTCGACGAAGACCTTCCTCTCCCTTGTTCCAGCAGGCAGCGGAGGTTGTAGCACTCTCCTCGTGATTCTGGCAGCACAACGGCGTGGTACCGGAAGTAGAGGGGAGATCCCGCAGGGCTTCGCCTTAAGCCGGAGCGAGTATGGTGGAGTATGAGAGATTAGACACACCAATTAGAAGGTGTGGTCTAGGGATTAGACACACCAATTAGAAGGCTCTAAACCGCAGGCTAGAGCAATTAGAAGCTCTAAACCAAAACGGCTCTAAACCGGAGATTAGAAGATAGGAACTTTTGTGTCTACAGGAGGAGGCCCTGCCCCTCCTTTTATAGGTGAGAGGGGCGGCCAAGGGGAGGGGAGTCCCTCCCCAAGTCGGCCTTGGTTGGCGCGCCGGCTTGGAGGGACTCCTCCCCCAAGTCAGTTCCAACCACCTCTTGCATGTTTCCCACAGTTTCCTGTTTCCCACAGTTTCCTGCTTTCGCTTTTTAGCTGCTTGACTTTCAAATGGCAGTTTGACTTTTCAGTTTTGGAACAGCAAGAACACTTGTACATGATGCAATCATTCAATATGTAATGACACATTCATGTACCCTCCCCGAGTGCCGGACAATCCGAACCTTCTAGAACATTCCCGATGAAAACACCGTAATCATTCTCGAACTCCAAACGGACTTTCCTTATATGAATCTTATTCTCCGGATCACCTCGTGATATCCGGATCCCATCCGAGACTCCTAACAACATTCGGTCTCTTTCTCATAATACCATAACTACTCAAACAACGTCGAATCCTTATGTGTCTCCACGGTTCGTGAATTATGCGGACATGATCGAGACACTTCTCTAACAATAACCAATAGAGGAATCTGGAAATTCATATGGCTCCCACATATTTCTACGATTACTTTGATCGAATGAACCACTTACATACGATACCAATTTCCTTTGTCTCACGATAGTTTACTTATCCGAGGTTATGATCGTCGGTATCTCCGCATACCTAGTTCAACCTCATTACCGATAAGTACTCTTTTATCGTTCCTGATATGTGATCCCTTGTGACCCAAAGAAACATGCTTGCAAGCTAATTGGATGACATTCCACCGAGAGGGCCCAGAGTATATCTATCTGTCATATGGATGGACAAATCCCACTTGATCCATGTGTTTCACCAATACTTTCCAACACTCAATGCCACCTTTATAGCCACCCGATTCACGGTGTGGTGTTTTATGTCATCAAAGCATCCATCCGGTAAAGGTGATATGCATGATGTCATGGTCGAAGGAATTAGGTTACTATGTATCAGAAAGCATATAGCAATTGAACTATTGAAATGACTTGATCTTTATGCTACGCTTATCTATAGGAGTATGTCCACCATATCATTCTCCTAACGATATGATCTTGTTGTTGATAACATCTCAATGTTCATGATAGGGAAACCACAATCATTAATCAACCAACAAGCTAGTGAAGTATAGAGGCTATACTAGGGACTTCAAATTAAGTTTACAAATCACACAAGTATTAATGTTTCCTTGTTAATACTATTATAGCATGAATGTAAACATTTATCATAAACACAAAGATATAATAATAACTACATTTATTATTGCCTCTAGGGCATATCTCCAACAGCCTCCCACTTGCACTAGAGTCATCTAATCTAGATTACATGGTAATATACCGAACACCCATGGCAGTTTGGTGTTGGTCATGTTTTGCCCTGGAGAGGTTTAGTCAACGGATCCGCCACATTCAGATCTGGTGTACTTTGCTAATCTTTATATCCCCATCCTGGATATGTTCTCGAATAGCGTGAAAATGCAGCTTGATATGCTTGACTTCTTGTGTGACCTTGGTTCTTGCGCATTGGCTATGGCTCCCATGTTATCACAAGAGATAGACATTGGGTCCAGCACTAGGAACCACACCCACTCAGAATGAACTCTTTCATCCATACCGCTTCTTGTGAAGCCTCAAGCAGCCATGTATTCCGATTAGGTTGAAGATCTCGCCACAACGCTTTGCTTTGCACCTCCAAATTAAGCTGCACCATTCAAAATAAATACGTATCCATTGTGATTTAGAATCATCCGGATCGGTGTTCCAACTAGCATCGGTGTAACCATTAACAACGAGTTGTTCATCACCTCCATAAGAAAGAACCATATCCTTAGTTCTTCTCAAGTACTTAAGGATGTTTTTGATCATCCAATGATCCACTCTGGATCACTTTGATATCTGCTAGTTAAACTAACAAAGATATGCAATGTCGGGTCTAGTACATAGCATGGCATACATTAGAGATCCTATGGCTGAGTCATAGGAGTCTTACTCATCCTTTCTCTATCTTCTACGATGTCGGACTTTGAGTTTTACTCAAGGTCGTATTAGCAACATGGGCAAGAACCCTTTCTTGCTTTCTTCCATTCCAAACCTCTTTAGAACTTTGTCCAAATATGTACTCTGTGACAATGATATTTGGCGTTTCGATCTATCTCTATAAATCTTTATGCCTAATATGTAAGCTGCTTCACCAAGATCCTTCATTGAAAAACTATTATTCAAATATTCCTTGACACTATTAAGAAGGTCTACATCATTCCCAATCAACAATATGTCATCCACATATATTATTAAGAATGCTACAGAGCTCCCACTCACTTTTTTGTAAATACAAGCTTCTCCATAAGTTTGTATAAAACCAAAACTTTTGATCACCTTATCAAAACGTTGATTCCAACTTCGGGATGCTTGCTTCAATCCATAGATGGACCGTTGAAGTTTGCATACCTTGTTAGCATCTTTAGGATCGACAAAACCTTTGGGTTGCATCATATACAACTCTTCATCAATATCTCCATTGAGGAATGCTGTTTTGACATCCATCTGCCATATCTCATAATCATAATATGCAGCGATTGCTAACATAATCCTCACACTTTTAGCTTCACTCTTTGGTGAGAAGGTCTCATCGTAGTCAACTCCTTGAATTTGTCGAAACCCTTTGCGACAAGTCGAGCTTTATAGATGATAACATTACCATCAAAGATCTGCTTTCTTCTTGAAAATCCATTTGTTCTCGAAGCCTTCCGCCATCCGGTCAGTCCACCAAAGTACATACTTGGTTTTCGTACATGGATCCAATCTCGATTTCATGGCTTCTTGCCATTTATTGGAATCTGGGCTCGTCATCGCTTCCTCATATGTCTCAGGGTCATCGGTGTTGTCCACCAACATGACACTCATAACGGATCATACCAACTGGAGTGGTACGAGTTCTCGACCTCCGAGGCTCTGTAGCTACTTCAACCGAAGTTTCATGATCACCATCATTAGCTTCCTCTCTTATTGGTGCAGGCACCACAAGAACTTCTTCGGGGGCTGCGCTACTCGTAATTTCGAGAGAAGGTTCGACAACCTCGTCGAGTTCTACTTTCCTTCCAGTCACTTCTTTCGAGAGAAATTCCTTCTCTAGAAAGGATCCATTCTTGGCAACGAAGATTTTGCCTTCGGATCTATGATAGAAGGTATACCCAATAGTTTCCTGGGTATCCTATGAAGACGATTTTTCCGCTTTGGGTTTAAGCTTGTCCTCAGTAACTTCTTTACATAGGCTTCACATCCCCAAACTTTAAGGAACGACAATCTAGGTTTCTTCCCAAACCATAATTCATACGGTGTCGTTTCAACGGATTTAGACGGTGCCCTATTTAAAGTGAATGCGTTGTTTCTAATGCATAACCCCAAAATGATAGCGGTAAATCTGTAAGTGACATCATAGAACGAACCATATCTAAGAGATTTCGACACGACGTTCGGACACACCATTACTGTTGTGGTGTTCCCGGGTGTCAATCAGAAAGTATTCCGCATTTCTTCAAATGCTCACAAAACTCATAACTTAGATATTCACCTCCACGATCAGAACGCAGAAATTTAATCTTCTTGTTACGTTGATTCTCTACCTCACTTTGAAACTCCTTAAACTTCTCGAAAGTTTTGAACTTATGTTTCATGAAATAGATATACCTATATCTACTCAAGTCATCCGTGAAGGTAAGAACATAACGATAACCACCGCGTGATGCTACACTCATTGGTCCACACACATCGGTATGTATGATTTCCAATAAGTCCGTAGCTCACTCCATCATACCAGAAAATGGAGTCTTAGTCATTTTTCCCATTAGACATGCTTCACATCTTTCAAGTGATTCAAAATCAAGTGATTCAAGAAGTCCATCGGAATGGAGTTTCTTCATACGCTTCACTCCAATGTGACCAAGACGACAGTGCCACATATAGGTCGAATTATCGCTTGATTTCAAACGTTTAGCCTCAATGTTGTTGATATGTGTATTTCCACTATCGAGATTCAATAAGAATAGACCATCTATCAAAGGTGCATGTGCATAAAACATATTACTCATATAAATCGAACAACCATTATTCTTTGACTTAAACAAGTAACCGTCTCGCAATAAACAAGATCCCGATATAATGTTCATGCTCAACACAGGCACTAAATAACAATTATTTAAGTATAAAACTAATCCCGATGGTAGATGAAGGGGTAGCGTCACCGCGATCACATCAACCTTTGATCCGCTTCCTACGCCGCATCGTCACCTCGTTCTTCGCTAGCTTCCGTTTATTCGCAAAGACCTGCTTCGAGTTACAAATATGAGCAACCGAACCAAGATCAAATACCTGTGCACTACTACGAGTACTAGTGAGATACACATCAATAACATGTATATCGATATACCTTTCTTCTTGATGTTGCCGTTCTTCGATCCGCCAAGTACTTTGGGCAATTCCGCCAAAGTGACCTTCTCCTTGTAGTAAAAGCACTCAAGATCGTGCTTGGGTCCAGCCTTGGTCTTCTTACTGGCGTGGTAACTTTCTTACCACCCTTCTTGAAGTGTCCCTTTGCTTAGACTTGCCTTTCTTGAATTTGGTGGTCTTATTGACCAACAACACTTGGTGCTCTTTCTTGATCTCCACTTCAGATTTCAACATGGCAAAGAGTTCGCAACGCCTTGTTCATGTTCGCATGTTGTAGTTCATCACAAAGTTCTTGTAACTTGGTGGTAGTGATTGAAGGACACGGTAAATCCCAAAGCATTAGGAATCACTATACCCAAGCTTTGAAGTTTGTTTGCGTGCCCGGACATCTTAAGCACATGCTCATCGATTTGCCTTCTTCCATCTTGCAGTTAAAGAAATTTTCAGAAGCCTGATAGCTTTCAATTGCCGCATGAGTCTCAAAAATCAATTTGATATCCTCGACAATATCATATGGGTCTGACTCTTCAAACCTTTTCTGAAGCTCCGATTCCAAACCATACAAGATAGCACACTGAACTATGGAGTACTGATTCTTCCGAGCGAGGTAAACATTCTTTACTTCATCGGAGCATCACCGCAGTGGGTCACCCAAGTGAATCCAAAGACATAGGTCAAATTACCAAATGTGAGGACAATCCTCAAATTATGGAACCAATCCGAAGTTGCTTCCATTGTTTTTCAACTTTTCTTTCTCTAGGAACGCATTAAAATTGATGGTAGGGGCTGCCATTGATCTACAACATATTTGCAATAGTTTAGACTAAGTTTATGACAAATTGAGTTCAAATTAATTAATGAAATTAAACTAGGTGAACTCCCACTCAAAACAACATCCCTCACATTGTTTTAGTGATCACACGAACCAAATCCACTACATCAACACCGATCATCACGAGAGTTGATATAGTTTCAATGGCGAACAATCGTCATGTTCATCATATCTACTATACGATTCATGCTTTACCTTTCGGTGATCCGTGTTTCGAGACCATGTCTGTACATGCTAGGCTCGTCAAGATCAAACCTTAGTTTCTGCATGAGCAAATCTAGCTTGCTCACGTTGTATACACTTGCAGAATCTAACACACCTGATCATCACGTGGTTCTTCGAAACAACAAGCTTTAGCAACGATGCTAACTAAGGCGAACACTTTATGACTTGAAATTGATGTGCATGAGGATCATCTTATAATGCTACCGCTGCTACCAAGCAATACAAGATGCATAAAGGATTAACATCACATGCAATTCAATAATATGTGATATGATATGGTTTTCTTCTTTGTGCTTCCGATCTCCATCTTCAAGCACGAACATGATCTCCATCATCACCGCATTGCATCAAGGTCAATGACGCTTCTCCATGGTTGTCGCCCACCAAGCTTCAACTATTACAACTACTTTGAATAGACACTGGTCTTAACATAAATTAAAGACAACCATATGGCTCCTGCCGTTGCCAACTTACAATAAGGAACATTGCATACATCAAATATAATCACAATCATGGCCATATCACATCATCAGACACCCCCGCAAAACAAAGTTAGACGCCTCTACTTTCTTTGCATATTTTACGTGGTTTGGGGCTTTCAATAAGTGTCGTTCTAACTTACGAACAAGAACCACAACATTGATACTAGCATTGTTGATCACCCGTTGTAAATTGAATCTTAACTATGCTAGGAGAAACAGGCACCCGCAAAGCCACTTATGCAATACAAGTTGCATGTCAAGCGTGGAGAAAGTCTCATGAACGATGTCATGTAAGGTTAGCCCGGGCCGCTTCATCCCAACATACCGCAAGATGCAAAGTACACAAGAAGCAATCGACAATAAAAGCATCAACGCCCACAATGACCATTGTGTTCTACTCGTGCAACAGATCAACATATAGACACGGCTCTGATACCACTGTAGGGGTTCATAGCATGGAAAACAAAAAAATTCTATCGCATACAAACAAACAAGCCAAGATCTATCTACTAGATTGTAGCAACGAGTCGATGGAATAACTTACCTCGAAGATTCCAAAGTGTTTAACGAGAGGATTCTCGTGGGTGATGTAGTCGTATTTTCCGATCTCAAGATCGTAGACGATCCTTACGGCGCTGCTCCGCAGCGCTTGATCGGTCACACGCTCGGTACTCGACGAAGACCTTCCTCTCCTTGTTCCAAAGAAAATGGAGGTTGTAGCACTCTCTCGCGATTCCGCAAAGACAACGGCGTGGTACCGGAAGTTGAGGGGAGATCCCGCAGGGCTTCGCCTTAAGCCGGAGCGAGTATGGTGGAGTATGAGAGAGAGCTATTAGTGGTCTAGGGATTAGACACACCAATTAGAAGGCTCTAAACCGCAGGCTAGAGCAATTAGAAGCTCTAAACCAAAACGGATCTAAACCGGAGATTAGAAGATAGGAACTTTTGTGTCTAGAGGAGGAGGCCCTGCCCCTCCTTTTATAGGTGAGAGGGCGCCAAGGGAGGGAGTCCTCCCAAGTCGGCCTTGGTTGCCGGCTTGGAGGACTCCTCCCCAAGTCGGTTCCAACCACCTCTTGCATGTTTCCCACTTCCTGCTTTTCCACGCTCGCTTTTAGCCATTTGACTTTCAAACCGGATTTGACTTTTCAGTTTTGGAACAGCAAGAACACTTAGTACATGATGCAATCATTCAATATGTAATGACACATTCATGTACCTCCCCCGAGTGCCGGACAATCCGAACCTTCTAGAACATTCCCGATGAAAACACGTAATCATTCCCGAACTCCAAACGGACTTTCCTTATATGAATCCTATTCTCGACCATTCCGGATCACCTCGTGATATCCTGGATCCCATCCGAGACTCAACAACATTCGGTCTCTTTCTCATAATACCATAACTACTCAAACAACGTCGAATCCTTATGTGTCTCTCACGGTTCGTGAATTATGCGACATGATCGAGACACTTCTCCTAACAATAACCAATAGAGGAATCTGAAATTCATATGGCTCTACATATTTTTACGATTACTTTGCGATCGAATGAACCACTTACATACGATACCAATTTCCCTTTGTCTCACGATAGTTTACTTATCCGAGGTTATGATCGCTTGTATCTCGCATACCTAGTTCAACCTCGTACCGATAAGTACTCTTTTCGCTCCTGATATGTGATCCTGTGACCCAGTCACATGCTTGCAAGCTAATTGGATGACATTCCACCGAGAGGGCCCAGAGTATATCTATCCGTCATATGGATGGACAAATCCCACTCTTGATCCATGTGTTTCAACCAATACTTTCCGAACACTCAATGCCACCTTTATAGCCACCCGCCACGGTGGTGGTGTTTGATGTCATCAAAGCATCCATCCGTAAAGGTGATATGCATGATCTCATGGTCGAAGGAATTAGGTTACTATGTATCAGAAAGCATATAGCAATTGAACTATTGAAATGACTTGATCTTTATGCTACGCTTATCTATAGGAGTATGTCCACCATATCATTCTCCTAACGATATGATCTTGTTGTTGATAACATCTCAATGTTCATGATAGGGAAACCACAATCATTAATCAACCAACAAGCTAGTGAAGTATAGAGGCTATACTAGGGACTTCAAATTAAGTTTACAAATCACACAAGTATTAATGTTTCCTTGTTAATACTATTATAGCATGAATGTAAACATTTATCATAAACACAAAGATATAATAATAAATACATTTATTATTGCCTCTAGGGCATATCTCCAACACATACTCGCTCCGACTTAAGGCGAAGCCTCATGAGATCTCCTCTACTTCGGTACCACGTCGTCCGCCGGAATTGTGAGGAGAGTGCAACCTCCACCGCCTTTGAACAAGGAGAGGAAGGTCTTCATCGAGCAATCAACGTGTGATCGATCTGAAGCGCCGTTTAACGCAGCCCGGAAGGATCGTCTACACGATCTTGAGATCGGCAAGAGTACGACTACATCACCCACGAGAATCCGGTCTCGTTAAACACTTTGGAATCTTCGAGGGTGAGTTATTCTATCGACTCGTTGCTACAATCTAGTAGATAGATCTTGGCTTGTTTGTTTGTATGCGGTAGAAATTTTTTGTTTTCCATGCTATGAACGCCTACAGTGGTATCAGAGTCGTGTCTATATGTAGATCTGTTGCACGAGTAGAACACAATGGTCATTGTGGGCGGTGGTGCTTTTATTATCAATTGCTTCTTGTGTACTTTGCATCTTGCTGTATGATGGGATGAAGCGGCCCGGGCTAACCTTACATGACATCGTTCATGAGACTTGATCCACGCTCAACATGCAACTTGTATTGCATAAGTGGCTTTGCGGGTGTTTGTCTCTCCCATTATAGTATAGATCCAATTTACAACAGGCACTTGATAGTTCAAACATCAACGTTGTGGTTCTTGTTCGTAAGTTAGATCGACACTTATTGAAAGCCCCAAACCTCATAAAATATGCAAAGAAATTAGAGGCGTCTAACTTTGTTTTGCAGGGGTGTGCTGTGATGTGATATGGCCATGATTGTGATTATATTTGATGTATGCAATGTTCCTTATTGTAAGTTGGCAACCGGCAGGAGCCATATGGTTGTCTTTAATTTCTGTTAAGACCCGTGTGTCTATTCAAAGTAGTTGTAATAGTTGAAGCTGGTGGACGACAATCATTAAGCAGCGTCATTGACCTTGATGCAATGTCGGTGATGATGGAGATCATGTCCGTGCTTGAAGATGGAGATCGGAAGCACAAAGAAGAAAGGCCATATCATATCACATATTATGAATTGCATGTGATGTTAATCCTTTATGCATCTTGTATTGCTTAGTTAACGACGGTAGCATTATAAGATGATCCCTCATGCACCTAAATTTCAAGTTCTAAAGTGTTCATCCTTAGTAAGCACCGTTGCTAAAGCTTTTTTGTTTCGAAGCACCACGTGATGATCGGGTGTGTTAGATTCTGCAAGTGTATACAACGTGAGCAAGCCAGATTTGCTCATGCAGAAGCTAAGGTTTGATCTTGACGAGCCTATCATGTACAGACATGGTCTCGGAACACGGATCACCGAAAGGTAAATCATGAATCATATAGAAGATATGATGAACATGTCGATTGTTCGCCATTGAAGCTACATCAACTCTCGTGATGATCGGTTTTGATGTGGTGGATTTGGTTCGTGTGATCACCAAAACAATGTGAGGGATATTGTTTTTAGTGGGAGTTCAACGGCAATATGATTAAAAGTTGAACACTAATTATCATAAATTAAATCAAAGTGAATTTGCATAATTTTTGTAGTCATTGGCATCCGTTTACCACCTTGCGCTTAGTTATTATTGAGATGATAGAACTATAGAATTCTGGTTAGTTACTTTACGAACTGGTATCTTATTGTTTTGAAGTGTTAATCTAAAGTTTAAAAGTCCTATTGCAAACTTTAGTAAGTTCTGGTTACTTCATGAAGTTTAATAATTGGTATTAAATCAAGAGTGACAATTCCAAGTGTTAGTGTATGAGTATCATGTTTATCTCCATGATTCTTGATATTCAAAGGATTGTCTTAATATCAAGGTTATCTAGGATCTGAAAGAGTTGTTTCAGAAACCATGATGTGTGGAAGATATTGTGATATCTGAAACGAAGTTTTGGTTGCAACATGATAGAGTATAATATGGCAAAAGTCATGTTCTCATATTTGATGAGAAATTGCAAAAGGTTGGAGACACTAGTTATCCTAATCCACCAAAAGGTTTTGGAGAGCAACATTATACTCGTGATTCATCGTTATAAGCTAAAAGTAGCTTGATCAAGGATAATTCCATGATAAGGGTGAATATTTTATGTAGGTAAAATGTTTACTACACCAAGAGATTACTAAAGAAAGGAATTTGAAAGAACACCAAACATTTGATGATGGTGATCTACTTCAAAGTGCAAGTCCAAAGACATTGGTATTTAACTATACATGCTTTGGACTATGTGTCATATATATGACTCCACTATTGATGTTGATATATTCTTTCAAATGTAGGAAATAATCTTGAAAGAGAATCTCATAAATATATGGCAGAAAAGAAAACACTAGAATTGTTCAGCTTAAGTATATAGATGATATACATGTTATGGCTATATTCTTTGCTTATTAAACAATGTGGTTCTTAAGTATTTGATACTGAATTTGTTGGTGTGAATCGTCATACGAAACAACACAATTCATGAACTACAATGGCCTAAGTAACCAGCAAAAGAATATGTGATGATGTTCATCGAGAACAAATAAAGGGTTATTGTGCTGCTTGTTAAACATCAAAGCTTGCCTTCAAGATTTGTTTTATCAGGTACTAGTTTAATGCCCGTGCTTTGCTACGGCTCTCAATTCTTTTTGTTACCACACATATAAACATAATACACATAGATGTTCACATTTATTAGATAGCCATCATTTTTTCATGAATATTAGATAGCCAGCGTGATGTTCTAAAACTAATAACAATCTTTGCTTAAAATGTAATTTGATTAAAAAGTATAATTTCCTCATAGTCTCGCTCTCACTTCCCTCATATCCTAGAAATGACTTACACTAATAGCTTTTTTTAAAGCCAACAAGGCAAATTTTATTACTCAGGAAATAAGGCTACATCGTTTGACAAAATCGAGATCAAGAATTCAGGGGGATCCTCATAGCATACCACAAACAGAGAACCTTCTGAATTTCTAGCTATTGTATCTGTCGCAACATTGGCTTCCCTAGGACAATGCGAAAATTGGACAAATACGAAATTACGACAAAGAGTATAACATTCCTCAAATAATGTCGCTGCTGGTCCAAGCGATCTCCCGCCATTCTGCATGACCACTATCACATCAAGACAATCTGAATTTACTTCGAGTCTATTGCACCTGATCTGTCCAGCAAGAAGCAGTCCATTCCGAAGGGCTTGGGCCTCTACCGAAAATGCATCAGTCATATGGAATCCCACAGTTGCTTGCCGCCAAAAAGAAACCCTTATCATCTCTCAAAACGGCACCGGTGCTACCCGTACCTGAGTCCACATTGAAACAAGCAATCGACATTTAACTTCACAAAATCTTCCTCTAATCGTGCCTTACAATAGAATTACCTTTCTTGTCCTTGAGTATTTTGTTGCCAGAAAAAAAATAGACTACGCTGAATGAACTGAGGATAGCCTGCCTTCTCTCCCACCAAATGTACCAGATAGCTGTAGCAACTAAATATGTCCGATCAATTCCATCAAGAAGTGGGGCTTTAGCTGATCTATCATGCAACAAGGACTCCAGAACGAAAGAGCCCTCTATATCCATGGAAACATGTGAAATAAAGCCCAAGCCGAGAAAAAACCATTTTTTTGCTCTTAGACAAAAGGAAAAGGCGCGACGAATAATCTCACAATCAGACATACCGTTAGATTGGCCAATGGACCATCATGCAATCAGCTCATGTGCTTGTCTCTAGGCTCAATGTGATTGTCCAATTACAAATTTCATAGCACATCCAGCGTTGTGCGTTGACATGTTACTAAAAGTTTACGTTGTTTGAGATAATTATAGTTCACTTTGTTTGTATCAACTACTCTTTTGAGTTGTCCATGTGTTACTATTCTCAAGTTCTTTGTGGTACCAAATGCAACATCTTACATAAGCATGCATATATCAAACTGAAGTAAGCCCAAAATATGCTACACATTTCATCCAAACTTCTCCCTGTGTTCCACAATATAAGCTGTAAAGAAAGCGGAAACACTTATGTTATGATGCAGAGCGAGTACATTGGTGGTATTATTGATTCACCGTACCAGTTTATACTTTTCGACCTTCAATTCACCTGGTAAAAAACTTATCATCAAAATCAGAGGTGTAGCCCTTGCATCCACAATGAAATATATGACTTGCTCTTCTCTCAAATAATTAGGAACTCTAGAGACACATATGGTTGCATAATTGTAATTGTCTATCTATCCACAGTGCAAATAACATAGGTATTCACATTCTGGCTGCAACAATCCAATATGAATTCAGGATATGTCTGAGCTAATTAACTCAGAAGTAAAACCATTAGGCATATGGTGACACTTATCTATGCAACATAAAATAAATTTATGATGAAAATGACATCAGATTTGCTTCAGCAATAAATAAATTAACAATGATGGACTTCAACTCAAGGGAAAAATGAATACCGACTTGCACTTAGAAATGAGTCGATCGCCGGATCAAGGATTAACGGTATGCATCTGGAGATCTATTTTCTGTTGTAGTGGAGCTCATACAAGCATAGGCTCCTCGGATGATTCATCTCCAAGATAGGCCACAACGCTTCACATACTTCCTCTTCTCACATCATTATGAGTAAATAGACTACCGATGAGATTCCTGATGGCCAATCAAACCGATCTTCCCTCATCTTGGGCTGGAGCTAAAAAATGGTCGGTTCTACAAGTTAACACCCAATGGGATACTCATTGAAACTCATTTATATCTTGGGTATGATTCTCCTTCTGCAGTATAGAGAAGAGAATATCATAGATCTGTAGACTGAAGTGTGGTCAGGGATTGTGGGAGTGTGTTGTTTAAAATATATTGCAAATTCAGAATATTATGCATATAGTTGATCATTTTACACACCAAATTACTCTCTATACATCATTTACCAGCATGAAAAACTTGCCCTAAATGGTCAAATTACGTTCATCATAGAACTTGCCTTCACTGACCAGTTCTCCAATCAGAATCAGTAGTTGCACCGTTACAGGGCTATGATTAACTGAAGAAAACATTAAAAGTTTTTAACTTGGTTCAGTGTCAATTAAGCACATTTGTGGAGCAATTACAAAATGAATTCGGAACAATTCTAGAGATAGCAGGCATAGACTACATAGCTCAATTAAGCACAAGTAGGACACACAGAGCTTGATCATCACCAATTAGTTTTTCCAAAATAACTTAAGCACCAATCATCATAGTAATTCATATATCTTAACAATGCAAAAAATATGTAAAGGAGGCCTGGCATGCTGATCACAAGTGCATCAATAGAAACTCAAACAATAAGAGGAAACACCAGGGTTGCGGTCAGTTCATGAGAGAAATAGAAGTTACATGATCCTAAACACAACTTATAGAACATAAACTTCAGGTAGATGAAAGGTGCTGAGTTGGAAACTTTAATAAATTTGATACATATACATGTACCCAATAAGAACCCACCCTGCAAAAAAGGAATCTTTATTTGTGGTACAGACATCTCTCAAGAAAATGGTTTAAAACAACCCATTTCTTCAATTCTTATCTTAAATTCACCAATTTTGAGAACAAACACAAATAAAAGACAACAACAGTGTGTTGCAATGCCGATGCAAGTGTGTGAAAGATGTTACCTTCTTATGATGGCATCCTTCAGTTTTATATTTAATAGGACCAACATAAATCCGAGGTTTATTTTCCAGGTTAACTTCAACCAACTCTGATTCAAATATGTGCGTGCGTTTGAAGGACAGACCAAAGTTGAACAAGATGCTTGCCTTTGGGAAAATTTGGTACTTCAAAGTAGTAGGAAAGAGGTACGAGAACTACGGCTTCTATTTTAAAAGGGTCGATAGATGATCTCATTTGAACAGATCGATATGGATGCAGAAGGTCAATACCATCTCCTTCCTCATGATCGCTCAAAATTGTTGCTTCTGGATTTTGAAAAACCACAAAACTAATACCTGAGATGTCCTCCTGAACGACCTGATTAAAAAAGATCGGTGCTGCCTTGTTGCAGGATGCATGCCCGCGAAGTAAACCCGGTCGCCTGCAGCATACAACAATAAACAGAAATCAGATTCTACCACGATTTGCAGAGTTATGGAACGGGAGCTAACACTGGCCAACAAATCATTGCAACTGATCATATCTGAAGGCCATACCCGAAATCGTATCTGACGGCCATGTTGGCCAACCTATATACATAGAGCTGTATACCATAAAAGTACATGGAACATCATATCGCAGCTAGCAGGGTGTCAACATACCACTTCAGAGTCTACAACGAGAAACGCATCTCACCAAGCGTCCTGACCTACAAGGGCACTTGTCCATCGAGAAAAACATGGTGAACGACCATGACCTCGAGACAACGACTGTGCGTTGGTGCCCCAGGATGCTAGCGCTCCCGGATCCGCAAGATAGAGGAAGAGAGAAATTGGGTCAGGGCGGACCGACAAAGAAAAAGTACCTACTGCACTTAGTAACGCCCTTGGAATCCCGCTGTCTTCCCCTTTGGCCACCAGGGCAACGCCTGAACCTCTGTCACCTCCATTCCCTTAACTTGCTCGCTCCTGGCCTTAGCTTCTAGACATGGCGTGGATGGCCACGGGAGTGAGCACGGGCATGGCCGACGGCTGTAGGACTGTGTGCTCTCTTGCGTACCTTGTTAGTGGGGTGCTCCGAGGTCACCGGGAGGTGGGGAACCTGACCTTCAGAGGGAGGGGGTTGGGGTGGCCAGTGAGGTGCATGGCGAGGCGGCGATGGCGCTACTGGTTTAGGAGGGCAGAAGTGATCGAGGCCTACCTCTAGAGAGAAGAAAGATGGAAGAGGGCGGCGGGGCAGGAAGACCACGCCATCCTAGTTCGCCGGAGGAGGGACCTGCACCGCTGCCTGTTGATTTGGGGAATGGGGCATGGGCAAGCATTCTAGACTGTTGCGGCGATCTCAGGTGTCGTGCTGGATTGCTGCGGTGATCTCCGCCTTGGACGTTCTCGGGCTGTTAGTGGCGGCGGGAGGGTGATTGGGGTGGGAGCGAGACAGGAGGGCCGTTCGCGGCGAGACCCAGTGTTAGGGTTTCTGAGAAGATATCGGGATATTATGCATCATGGCCCTCGCCTCTTTTTCTGTTCGGGCGTTTTGAATCGGCAATTTTTTACTTAGGGGTGGCAGAGAGATGTAATAAACTAACGCAAGTATTGGGACGACTCACAGCATCGTCGGATGCAGATCCTACGGCCCTGTTTGTTCTAATGTTTGACGTCAAAGTGTCAAAGTGGACGTACCAACACCAACTTCTTTTTAATAGTAAAGATTATGAGAACAAAAGGGTTGTTCAAATAATTGTCGTAATCCATAAAAGATGGATGATTCACAAATCTCGTTGGAGAAATCACATCCATAAAACTAGTGCTAAAAATGTCGAAGACAAATTGATTGAAAGATCACTTAGGAAGTGACATCGCCATTTAAATTATATTGGAAAGAAAACATGAAGAAACTCCATGTGGATGGAATTTTGGAGTCTTTTGTTTTTTGATCAAATGACGCTTGTGAAACTTTCCTAGGGATAATTAAAACTTCGTTCATAGGCCAAAAGGGAACGAATTACTAGCTTATTGGAACTTGTACATATTGTTGTATGAAGTCCATTATGTGTAGTCAAGAGCGATGGATTTCAACTTCATATGCTTTCTACGAAAATTTGAGTGAATATACGAATATTTACTTAATAAGGATGAAGTATGAAACATTTGAAAAGTTCAAAAACTTTTAAGATGAAGTGCAAAATCATTGTAACAAGAATATAAATAGTTTATGATAAGATCATAAAGGAAGATATTTGAGTTACAAGTTTAGCATAATACCTAAGATTTAAGGAATCATTCCGTGGATTTGCATTTCCTGAAACACCATAAGAGTATGGAGCGTTCGAGATATGTAATTAAACCTTGTTTGACATGGTAAGATCGAAGGTGTAATTCATAAAACTGCCATTATATTTTAAAGATTAAAAGCTCTAGAGACTACCGTTTTTCCACTGAAAAGAGCTCCATCATAATCCGTTGAAATGACACCATGTAAAGTTATGGTTTGGGATAAAACCCAAGTTGTCCTTTCTTAAACATTGGTATGCTATGCATAAGAAAGATGTTTGCAACCAAAGTCGGATGAACCTGTCTTTGTATGTTATTTCGAATAACTGTTAAGTATTCTTCCATAACATCGGAGACAAAAGTGTTTGTCACTTAGAACGTCAAGTTTCTTTGAGAAGTAATTTTTTGTGAAAAGATAAGTGGGAGGACAATAGAACTTTGATAAGGTTAAAAGAACCTTAGCTATATGTGCAAAGTTGCGTAGAAAAGTGTTAGGAGGCAGCAACAATGCTCATGGATCACGTGCCTCAAAGGTTGTGGTTACGGAGGTCAAAGTTTCTATTGAACCAAGTAGGTCGAGTAAACAATCAAATACCAAGATTTGAGGGTTGAATCATTATTTGAGAATAATGAACGGACTACATGCAAAGAAACGATGATGGGCCCTGACTCCATAAAATGGCTTGAAGCCATAAAATCCGTGATAGTTCCATACATGAAAAATCAAGTTTTGAACTTGAAGGACCCTCGAGAAAGGTGTAAGACCTTACAGTTATGTTTGGATCTATAAAGAAATAGACATGGATGTTGCACATCTATGAAATAGTCGACATGTTGGGAAAGAGTTCACAACAATGTTCAAAGGTTGACTATGACAAGATTTGATCTTTCATAGCGATATTTAGTCTAGACGGATTAATGTAGCAACCACTACATATAATTTTGTTATGTGGTAGTTGAATAAGCAAAACAAGTTCTTCTAATAGAATTGTTACCTAGGACATGTGCATAACACGGTCCATAGGGTTTTGTTAATTCAAAGGATGCTAAAAGCATATGCAAACTTCAATTGTTGAATTAAGCACTGCGGAGTTGGAATCTTCACTATGATGAAACTGTTAAAGGAGTTTAAATTTGTCGGAGATGATGAAGATGCTTGCATTTGCAAGAAATTAAGTGGGAGCGCTAAGACATGTTTCTAATACATTATGTGGAAGACATATTGTTGATTGGAAATGATGTATCTTTTATTAACACATGTTAAGAATTTCATCCCGATGAAAGATTTAGGCAAAACCCAAATATTTGGCATCAATATCTATATAGATAGATTGAGACACTAATATGGTTGTGCCGAAAGTACATAGATGATATATTGAATGAGTTCAATATAGAAACTACAAGAAAGGTTCTTGTTGCACAGAAAGGATTGAATGAGTTCAATATTGATGATATATTCAAGTGTATTGACACTTGGTAAGTGAAACAAATATTCAAGTATAGATTGATACTTGATGTATGAAATCACAAAGAGTATTTATATCAATCATACTATAATATGTACAAATCCAGATATGTCCTATGCTCTAAATATTATGAGCATATACCAAAATGATTCATAAGATAATCATTGGACGATAGTAAAGATATTCTTATGATCTTGTAAAAGAACTAAGAATATATTATTTTGTAGAAGTGACAAATAGATGTTTAGTTCATTATAAATGAATTACATTGATACTAGTTTTGTCACAAAGTACAAATTAAGTTTATCTCAATCTAAACTAAGGGTGGCACAATATAATGGAACGTAAGTTCCATAATGAATTTGGATGAGTTCCAAAGTTAAGACATTGTGACAGATACTACAACAAAAGGTTAAGTATATAACTGCTATTATAGCAGAAAAAGAGGGCATTTGTGTCAAGTAGTTTGTTATCAAACTAGGTGTAGTTCAAAGCAGGGATAATACTATGAAGATATATTGTACGACAATATTATCAACATGTTTTAACCCCAAAGAACTAAAGGTCTCACCAAAGGACCAAATTTATACAAAGCCATCTCATTAGAGAATGAGTGATGCGTAGAGACGCAAAGACATGCAATTACACGGACACCGAAGTGTCAGGTCCGGAGATCAGTTGACCACTAGCAATCGTGTACATACAACACCGGAAAGCCATAGGTGTTGAATACACAAAGGTTTGAAACTAGATTATTGACTCTAGTGCAAGTGGGAGACTATTGGAGATATGCCCAAGAGGCAATAATAAAGTGGTTATTATCATATCTTCATACTTATGATAAATGTTTACATACCATGCTATAATTGTATTAATCGGAAACATTAATACTTGTGTGAATTGTAAACATAAAAGAGTCCCTAGTAAAGCCTCTTGTTAAACTAGCTTGTTGGTTAATATATGATCATGGTTTCCTGATCATGAACATAGAGATGTTATTAACAACAGGGTCATATCATTAGGAGAATGATGTGATGGACATACTCCTATAGTTAAGCGTAGCATAAAGATCAAGTCATTTAATATAGTTCATTTGCTATAAGCTTTCTGATACATAGTAACCTAATTCCTTCGACCATGAGATCATGTTAATCACCATCACCAGAAGGATGCTTTGATGACATCAAACACCACACCGTAACTGGGTGGCTACAAAGGTGGCATTGAGTGTTCGGAAAGTATGGGTTGAGGCACATGGATCAAGAGTGGGATTTGTCCATCCATATGACGGATAGATATACTCTGGTCCCTCTCGGTGGAATGTCATCCAATTAGCTTGCAAGCATGTGACTGGCTCACAAGGGATCACATACCATGGGAACGAGAAAAGAGTACTTATCAGTAACGAGGTTGAACTAGGTATGCAGAGATACCAACGATCAAAACCTCGGATGAGTAAACTATCGTGAGACAAAGGGAAATTGGTATCGTATGTAAGTGCTTCATTAGATCACAAAGTAATAGTAGAAATATGTGGGAGCCATATGAATTTCCAGATTCCTCTATTGGTTATTGTTCGGAGAAGTGTCTCGATCATGTCCGCATAATTCACTAACCGTAGGGAGACACACTTAAGGATTCGATGTTGTTGAGTAGTTATGGAATGATGAGTAAGAGACCGAATGTTGTTCGGAGTCTCGGATGGGATCCGATATATCACGAGGAGATCCAGAATGGTCCGTATAATAAGATTCATATAAGGAAAGTCATGTTTCGGGGTTGGAGAATGATTCCGGTGTTTTCATCGGGAATGTTCTAGAAGGTTCCGGAAGGTCCGGCACTCCGGAGGGGAAGGGTACATGAATGTGTCATAACAAGTTGGAATGGTTGCATCATGTACTAGGTTTCATCTCTGAGCAAAATAAAGGGATAAATCAAATCCTAGTTTAAAAAGTCAAACGCCAATTTGAAAAGTCAAACGGCAAGTTTGCTTGGTGGAGAGAGAGTAGGAAACCTACTTGGGGAGGAGTTCCTCTCCCTCCACCGCCGGCCTTGAGGCGAGTTGGAGGACTCCTCCCCTTGGCGCGCCCTCCACCTATAAAAGGAGGCGGGCTGCCTCTAGACCTGCACCTTGCCCCACCAAACCCTAACCCTAGCCGTCGGCCACCAAGTCGCCGCCGCCGCCCTAGGGTTTCCTCCTAGCCACCGAGTTGGGGCCCTCCCCTTGCCCTAGCCACCGGCCTAGCCCTCTCTCCTTGGTGCCTCTAAACCCTAGATCACTAAGGCCTCTCTCATAGTCCACCATACTCGCTTCGGCTTAAGGCGAAGCCCTGCGAGATCTCCCCTCTACTTCCTGACCACGTCGTCTTGCCGGAATCGTGAGGAGTGCTACAACCTCCGCACTGGAACAAGGAGAGGAAGGTCTTCATCGAGTCGAACGTGTGACCGATTGCGGAAGCACCGCTAGGAGCCTTGTTGGGAAGGATCGTCTACACGATCTTGAGATCGGCAAGAGTACGACTACATCACCCACGAGAATCCTCTCTCGTTAAACACTTTGGAATCTTCGAGGGTGAGTTATTCTATCGACTCGTTGCTACAATCTAGTAGATAGATCTTGGCTTGTTTGTTTGTATGCGATAGAAATTTTTTGATTTCCATGCTACGAACCCCTACAGAGCCAAGGTTCCCCTTTATAAGGAGAGGCTTGGACTCAGAGAAGGGCATCGGCTCATTTGGTACCGTTAGGCTGGTAAAGTTCTTCTTCTCCACTTGTATACAGCTCAAGGAGCATTTGTAGCCCAAGGAAGGATAAATAAAGATCTTTACGTTAGTTTTTCTGTGTGTAGAATCAACTACATCTTCCCTCCCCAGATCCCTCTAGCATCCATTGGCCCCGCACTTTAGCCTACCCATGGCATCTGTCGTGCCACCACCACGACAGGGGCAGCCCTACCCCTCCTTATATAGGTGGGAGGGGGCCGGTTGGGAGGAGGTAGTCCTCCTCCAAATCCTCCTCCTTGGCCGGCGGGTGGAGGGAGGGTACTTCCTCCCCAAGTAGGTTTCCTACTCTCCCTCCACCAAGCAAACTTGAGATTTGACTTTTCAAATTGGCGTTTGACTTTCAAACTTCGATTTGATTTATCTCTTTATTTTGCCTAGCCAAGTGACCTAGTACATGATGCAACCATTCCATATTGTCATGACACATCCATGTACCCTTCCCCTCCGAAGTGCCAGACCTTCTGGACCCTTCCAGAACATTCCTGGTGAAAACACCGGAATCATTCCCGAACTCCGAAACAGGACATTCCTTATATGAATCTTATTCTTCGGACCATTCCGGATCTCCTCGTGATATCCCGGATCACGTCCGAGACTCCGAACAACCTTCGGTCTCTTACTCATCATTCCATAACTACACAACAACATCGAATCCTTAAGTGTGTCTCCCTACGGTTCGTGAATTATGCGGACATGATCGAGACACTTCTCCGATCAATAACCAATATAGGAATCTGGAAATTCATATGGCTCCCACATATTTCTACGATTACTTTGCGATCGAATGAACCACTTACATACGATACCAATTTCTCTTTGTCTCACGATAGTTTACTTATCCGAGGTTTTGATCGTCGGTATCTCTGCATACCTAGTTCAACCTTGTTACCGATAAGTACTCTTTTCTCGTTCCCGTGATATGTGATCCCTTGTGAGCCAGTCACATGCTTGCAAGCTAATTGGATGACATTCCACCGAGAGGGCCCAGAGTATATCTATCCGTCATATGGATGGACAAATCCCACTCTTGATCCATGTGCCTCAACCCATACTTTCCGAACACTCAATGCCACCTTTATAGCCACCCAGTTACGGTGTGGTGTTTGATGTCATCAAAGCATCCTTCCGGTAATGGTGATTAGCATGATCTCATGGTCGAAGGAATTAGGTTACTATGTATCAGAAAGCTTATAGCAATTGAACTATTAAAATGACTTGATCTTTATGCTACGCTTATCTATAGGAGTATGTCCATCATACCATTCTCCTAATGATATGATCTTGTTGTTAACAACATCTCAATGTTCATGATCAGAAACCACGATCATCTATTAACCAACAAGCTAGTATTATAAAGAGGCTTTACTAGCTCTATTTTAGTTTACAAATCACACAAGTATTAATGTTTCCGGTTAATACTGTTATAGCATGAATGTAAACATTTATCATAAACACAAAGATATAATAATAACTACATTTATTATTGCCTCTAGGGCATATCTCCAACACAACTTGCAAGTCTTCATCAATCGAGTGCGTGCAAGAGGAATCTAGAAAGGGGTTCCATCTTGAGAAGGACAAGATTGCATACATCAAGATCAAGTGGAATATGCACAAGGCAAAGGTATGATCTTGATAGGGTTTCTTTATTACCAGACTCGTGGTGTTAGTTGGGGAGACCGGTTTATAGGATAGACAACCGTACTATCAAGAGGGGCTCTCAAGTGCGATCATATCTTTCAGAGAGAGCTCAAACCTTTGCATACTTAGCATCATCCTTTCTTGGTTGTTATTTGTATCTTATCCATGTGAGGTTCTAGAGATTGTGGTAATATTCATAACAAGCTCTAGTTCATCAAAAACAGATTTCCCTTTTATATCATATTGTGTTTTTGATCTTTGAGGTTTTTCCGGTTTCTCACCAAGAGAGGTATCTCACATTATAATACATGAAATGTTCTCTTTTTTTGGGTAACTCTTTTTGTCCTCTTTCCAACAAAATTGGTTTCGGGTCAATCGGAGTTTCCAAACTCCAGATATCGCCATTTGAAGTTTGCCTCTTTTTTGGTCTAGAACGGAGTTCCGGTCTGCGTGGACCGGAGTCTCCGGTGTGGTCCGGAAGGTCCCCTGGAGTCCCCGGAGGTGGCTCCATAATTCAGCCTGGGACAGTCTGATGGGTGGTCCGGAGACTGACCGGAGTCTCCGGTGTGGCTGGACCGGAGTCTCTGGTCCACTTGGTTCCCTGAGGTGCCGGGTCAGTCTGATAGGTGGTCCGGAGGCTAGTCCGTAGGTTGGGCCGGAATCTCCGGTGTAGACCGGAGTCTCCAGTCTGACTTTTCCCCCAACGGGCAGAAAATGGTCAGAAATCTGTGGGCCTATAAAAAGGGGACCTTCTTCCCCAATGTTACTGCTCGAGTTTTACAGGCTTTCTCCTCCATTTTTGACCCTCTTGAGCTTACTCCCCCTTCAATCCCTCCCTTTATTCTTGCATATACTTTAGGGATTTGAAAGAGGAGATCTAGATCTACAATCCCACCAATCCATCTCTCCTCTAAGTGAGGGGAACATCTTGGGATCTAGATCTTGGAGTCTTTTGTGGATTTCATCCATTGTTCTTCCTCTCTTATTCCCCCACAAGCTTTTGTAGCTTTGGTGGAATTTTGGAGAGAAGGATTTGAGCACTACTTGTGTTCTTGCCATTTCATTTGGTGCATCGGTTTGAGTTCTCCCCGGAGGATTTGGTGAGTGAAAGTTGAGAAGCTTTTTACTCTTGGGTTCTTGGAACCCTAAACGGTTTGTTGGTGTTGCAGATTGTGACCTTGGTGGCGTTTGTTGGGAGCCTCCAATTAAGTTGTGGAGAAGTGCCCCAACCTTGTGAGAGGTTCCGGTTGCCACCAACAAGTGCACCGATAGTGGAAGCGTGGATCGATAGTGTTGGGGTGAGATTCACCGGAGAATAAGGGAGGCCTTTTGTGGCGTAGGTGGTTAGATACCACCCCCTCTCCAAACGAGACGTACTCCATGTTGGGAGGAACTCGGTAAAATATCGTCGTCCCCGCGTGCCTCGGTTATCTCTATACCCGAGCTCTTACTTATGCACTTTACTTTGTGATAGCCTTCGTGCTTGAAGTATATATCTTGCTATCACATAGTTGTTTGACTTGCTTAGCATAAGTTGTTGGTGCACATAGGTGAACCCTAGTTGTTCTTGGTCTTGTGCTTATCAAAGTAAACACTAGTTTAATTCCGCCTTTGTTGAGCAACTCTCGGAAAAGTTTTAATCGCCTATTCACCCTCCCTCTAGGCGACATATGTATCCTTTCAGAACCGTTCTTACCTACGAACATGAAACCACAACGAGGATAACCAAATTATTGACAACTCATTGCAAATTAGATATTGACTATAGTAGGATAGACAGACACCCGCTAGCCACTTATGCAAAACTAGTTGCATGTCAAGCGTGGAACAGGTCTCATGTGTGAGGACATATAAAGTTTGTCCGGGCCGCTTCATCCCACTATGTCACCAATATCGAAAGTACAATAAGAAGCAATACCATGATCATCATCGCCCACATACTCATATGTGTACTACCCGTGCAAAGCATCTACGCATATATCCGGCTCTGATACCACTGAAGGGTTCGCAGCATAGAAAACAAAAAATTTCCTACGATGCGAACAACTATGTACCAAGATCTATCTACTAGATACAAGCAACGGGTGGATATACATCCATAGAATACATACCTTTGAATACCGAATAGCGTTAACGAGGTTGTACTCGTGGATGATGTAGTCGAACGCTTGCCGATCTCAAGATCGAGAAGAAGTCCATCTGGTCCAGCAGGTCCAACACCATCTAGTCCAGCACCACAAAGCAGTGGTGCATCCGTGATCGCACACACGTTCGGGGTACCCCGACAACCTCCGCGCTCTCACTCCAGCGAAGCAGTGGAAGCAACAAATCCTTCCAGAAAAACCCATCGGGAACATGTATCTCGCTGATCCGAGACCATGGGGAAATTCTAAGGGGGGGAGAGATCCTTCACAAGGAGGTGTGGTATGAGAGGAGGAGAGAGAGGCCTTTTATAGGGAGAGGGGGAACCCAAGGGGCATGGCACCCAGCCATGGTGGCTGCCCCCACCTCTTCCACATTCATGTGGGTGGAGCTCCAACTCAAAATGAAAAGTCTCCACTCCCATAAAAATGCCTCCACTCAAAAATCCACTCACATGCATTAAATTTCCACCAAATTTAATGCAAGCTCTCATTTAAATAAAACTCTTTTATTTCTTAAGAATTTTGTTAATTACTCTAATTAACAAACATTCACATAAAACCCCTTACAACATTTCAATTTCACATGCAGAACCAGTTTCAGCAATTTTAACCGAAACAGTTTTGGTGTCTAGTGAAATAAATTCCCGCGCTTTCCTTTTTGTTTCTCTGGCATATTATTTGCTCCAAATGGTGTCGGTATTCCTTAAGTGTGTCACCCTATGGTTCGCAAATAATGTAGACATGATCGAGACCCTCTCCGATCAATAATCAGCAGCGAGACATGGAGATTCGTACCGACTCTCACACATTCAACCATGACTTCTGTGATCGTGTGAACCTTATACGCATGTAACTCAATCCCTTTGTCTCATAATATATTACATGTTTGAGGTTCGATCATCGGTATCTCCATACCTAGTTTGATCTCGTTACCGACATGTACTCTTTTCTCGTTCCCGTGATATAACATTCTAGTGATCAAATCACTTGCTTGCAAGCTAATTAATGTGATATCACCGAGAGGGCCTAGAGTATATCTCTCCGTCATTGGTATGGACAAATTCCACTCTTGATCCATGAGCCTCAACATAACACCTTCGTAGCACTGAACCCACCTTCATAGTCACCCTGTTACAGTGTGACGTTTGATGTTATCAAGATACTCTTCTGGTGTTAGTGATTGATATGATCTCATGGTCTAAGGACTAAGATTACTTCGTATGATGTTATAGCAATATAAACATAATGACCTTGATCGTAATGTTATACTTCGGATGAATGTTCATCACATCATTCCAATAATGTTGTGACATCATTATTAACAACACATCATACCCCAGTCGGCGCCCCACCTTCATCGGGTAACACCGCCGAGGAGAACCTCGCATGCCCATCGTTTTCGATGGAATGGTCACCACCACCGACACCGGTGTGAGCAGCAACGGTGGCCCGAGGAGCAGAGATCGGAGGGCTTCTAGGGTTTGTGTGCGGGGAGGGGGGTACGTAGACATACAAGGATATGTCTCAAGTGGTTTGGAAACTCGATGACTCACATTTTTGGGCGGGTCTAATGGGACCAAACAACATTTCTTCCGTTTTGGTACTTTTAATATCAAGGATGGATCACAGATTATATTTTGGAAAGATAATTGGCTTGGCCAAACTTCTCTTCACGTGCAATATCCATCTCTATACTCGATTGTTAGACACAAAGGGGACACACTTTCCACTGTTATGGAAGATAATCCTCCTAACATGTTTTTTTAGAAGAAGTCGCATAGGTCCTCGACTAGTATCTTGGAACAATTTGTTATTGCAATTATCCGCGATACAGTTGTCGGATGGTGTGGACGAGTTCAAATGGAAATTACAAGAGAGTGGTAAATTCTCGGTCGCCTCAGTGTATAAAGCATTGGTTTAACCTGATATCCTGGTTGATGATAACAGTAAAATTTGAAAAATAAAAATACCCCTTAAGAAGAAGATATTCGCTTGGTACCTAGGTAAATGTGTAATCCTTATTAAAGATAATCTTGTAAAGAGGAATGCGTCATGAAAGTACACAATACGTTTTTTGTCATCACGATGAGACAATTCGTCATTTATTCTTCTACCGTAAATTTGCTCGTTCTATATGGTCATTCACCCAAATAGCTTCTGGTTTATCTCCTCCACATTCAGTGACCAATGTTTTTGGTAATTGGTTGTATGGAGTTGATGATAAATACAAAATTTTGTTTAGGATGGGAGCGCTTGACATTATTTGGTCGTTATGGCTCTGTAGAAATGACAAGATTTCTAATAACATTGTGTCTTTTCCCTTGCAGGTTATTTATCGGACCATGGCTATCCTCCGATCATATACTATTTTCCAACGTATGGAGTTTTGAGACTTGTTTTTGGAGGGTTGTAAGACACGACGAGAGATATTTTTTTCCCTACATGGATGGCCGTGTGATTTGCGCATTGATCTGCCATAGTTGAGGCCTCTTGTTTTTAGTTAAGACTTAGTAATTTTACTAAGCTTTATTTTTCTCCGATTGTGTGGTTTGTGCGGCTGTGTGTATCTTGGTTATGTAGATGTTGGATATAAACATTATTATAAGTAATAAAATCGTCATTTTCCAAACGAATATGTAAGTTTGTTAATTTTCCCTTTGTTCACCGGCCTTTGTCAACATTTGGTGTTGATTGGGCTGCCACGTGCATGTGCAAATGAAGACACTGGACACGAATGACGTTACATGCATACGTACTTTGTGCTGTGTTTTTGCCATTTTTTTTCATCTCCAGTTCACTCAGAAACTCTGTTTGTTTGAGCATCTCTGTATCCCCTCTGTAAGTACCCTTTCTAGCTGTACCTCGATCAGATGTGAATAAGAGCCTCTGCATTCCTACAAAAACGCTACTCCTGCATATGTAAGCCTAAATTTGGCCTGGACCTGGAAGCGCGCGAGCGTGACTCGATCGGTCGGTGCACACACAGATGTGCGCCGAATGCACCACCTACCCACGTCATACATATAGTTAGCACTAAATGTATTTCTGACTTTTTGCACATGTATATTTCTGACTTTTTGCATATATATGTATTATCTTCGTACCTAACTGGAGATGTATAGATAGATAGGGGTAGGGGAGGCGCGTACTGCGTACATATATATGGCTTAGCTGTACACCAATATAATCCATGCCAGCTAGATGCTTACGTGTCTATGTGTATATATTGCTGTACACTGGCTGAATTGCACAGTGCAGCTGCACCTTGAACTTCTTCTAGTGATCGTCGTCCATGGCCAATTCCTTTCCTTTTTAGCCCCAAATTAAGATCGATACAGCTAGTCTGAATCAGCACGCAGCATAAGAGGGTCGTCGTGTTCTTGGTAGGTAGGAAGAAGGATAGTGTGAGAGGAGAGATGGGCCGGGGCGTGAGCATGTTGACGATGGCGCGCGCGGCGTGGGCGGGCGTGCGGTACACGGTGGTGGTGCCGCTGCTGCACGTCGCCGTCTACCTCTGCGCCGCCATGTCGCTCATGCTCTTCGTCGAGCGCCTCTACATGGGCATCGTCGGCGCGGTGCTCTGGCTCAACCGCCGCCGCCGCCGGAGAGGTGCCGACGCCCACGACGACGACAAGAAGGACGATTCCGACGACCTGGAGGCCGGCGCCGGCGCGGAGAAGCCCATGGTGCTCGTCCAGATCCCCATGTTCAACGAGAAGCAGGTTGGTTCTCTCACTCTCACTTTCACTCTCACTCTGTGATATGCATGACTGCTCCGCTGGTACCGCATGAACCATCATATGGCACCCTGCACCGGTAGCTGTCTGTTTTGTGTTGTTTCTTCATGTGAAAGCTGCTTTACACGACTCTGTTAACTGTTTCCAGTGTGCATATTTCGTCTCAACATGCATGCTTTACACCTGTAGTTTGTTTTACCTTGGGAAATTAAAGTGCAGTGTTTTTGAATCGATCCATGCTGCTAGTACATCCGACGTGAAAAGAAAAAGGTCAACTCTAGTAACAGTCGGTGGAGTGACGACATATATATGACAATCTTTTTCTGTCCATGGTGCCTACGCATGGCGTGTGTGTCCAGGTGTACCGGCTGTCCATCGGCGCGGCGTGCGGCCTGTGGTGGCCGAGCGAGAAGCTGGTGATCCAGGTGCTGGACGACTCGACGGACGGCGCGGTGCGGGCGCTGGTGGAGGCGGAGTGCCGGCGGTGGGCGAGCAAGGGCGTCCGCGTCCACTACGAGAACCGGAGCAACCGCAACGGGTACAAGGCGGGCGCCATGCGGGAGGGCCTCAAGAAGGGCTACGCCAAGGACTGCCAGTTCGTCGCCGTCTTCGACGCAGACTTCCAGCCCGACGCCGACTTCCTCCGCCGCACCGTGCCGCTGCTCCAGGCCGACCCGGCCGTGGCGCTCGTGCAGGCCCGGTGGCGCTTCGTCAACGCCGACGAGTGCATCCTCACAAGGATCCAGGAGATGTCCCTCGACTACCACTTCTCCGTGGAGCAGGAGGTGGGCTCCGCCTGCCACGCCTTCTTCGGGTTCAACGGCACAGCAGGGGTGTGGCGCGTGCAGGCGCTGGCCGATGCCGGCGGGTGGAAGGACCGCACCACCGTGGAGGACATGGACCTGGCGGTGAGGGCCAGCATGAGAGGGTGGAAGTTCGTCTTCACAGGCGACGTCAAGGTCAGGAACGAGCTGCCCAGCACCTTCAAGGCCTACAGGTACCAACAGCACCGGTGGTCCTGCGGCCCGGCCAACCTGATGAGGAAGATGTTCTGGGAGATCCTGACGAGCAGGCAGGTGTCGACGTGGAAGAAGCTCCACGTCCTCTACGGCTTCTTCTTCGTCAGGAAGGTGGTGGCGCACCTCGTCACCTTCCTCTTCTACTGCGTCGTCATCCCCGCCTGCGTGCTCGTGCAGGGGGACGTCCGGCTTCCCAAGTACGTCGCCATGTACGTCCCCGCCATCATCACCCTGCTCAACGCCGTCTGCACGCCACGCTCGTGGCACCTCCTAGTCTTCTGGATCCTCTTCGAGAACGTCATGTCGATGCACAGATCCAAGGCCACCATCATCGGACTCCTCGAGGCCAGCCGAGCAAACGAGTGGGTCGTCACAGAGAAGCTCGGATCAACGACAACAACGACGGTGGCCACCAAGAAGAAGAAGAACCAGAACCAGGGCTTCCACACAGCAGAGATAGTCTTGGGCATCTGCCTCCTCTACTGCGCCATCTACGATATCATCTTTGGTCACGACCACTTCTACGTCTACCTGCTCATGCAGTCAGCCGCTGCCTTCGTCATCGGACTCGACTATGTCGGCTCCCAATAATGCCTACATACTTGCACTGCATACCTAGTTTGTTTGTTTGTTTGTTCCAGGACCTTCGACAGTTACTGTTGATTTATTATGCATTTGCATGTACACAAACAGAAAATAATCGCTACAGAGCGAAAATTGCAGGAAGCAAATCAAGATGACATAGCATTCTCAGCAAAGGATTTCTATATATATATATCATGTCAATGACATAACTTACAGTGTTGCACAAGGAGGACCACAACGGAAGATGAATAAAAATGAAGAAATGGGGCTACGGTTTTGAAGTAAAACCTTCATTAGATCTGCTAACAAATTACTCCAAATCGCATGCCTTGACCTCAAATTCTTCTCTGGTTGACAGTATCTTCACACGAACCATGCCTCGTTCCCACTCAGACTTTCCAACCAAAATCAGCCTGCTAGCATTTATCCTCTCCGCATGTTTGAACACCCTGCAGGCACAGCAGTAAAAACAAATTAATCAGAGGCAACAGTATGGTAGTCACACTGACAAAACCATATGAAGAAACGTCTATATACAGAAACTAATGAGAGATAATACCATTTCAGACGCTTGTCTTCAGCAAGGTCTACGGATCTGCCTTTCTTTCGCAGAGAGGATGCAACACTAGATGCTGGTCCTTCCAGCTCCTCGTCCAATGGGAAAACAATGTCATCTATTTGACGTGACAGATCAGGCAAAAGACCCTTTTCTTTCAGCAGCTGCCAGAATGTATATTACAGAATTAGCGTTACTTCCTCTCAAATGGGTGTGGCTATTTCATAATGAAGACAATCCTTTCCACATGAATGAATTACTATTCTCCCTCTGTCCTGAAAAGGATGTCGCAAATTTGTCTAAAATCGGATGTATCTATATTACTAAATAGTGTCTAGATACATTCGAATTTAGACAAATCTGGGACATCCTTTTCAGGATGGAGGGAGTACTAGACATCCGATCTCCTACTTGAGTTAATAATTAATGGCCCACTACTTGACTTATAATAATTAATGGCCCAGTTTTGTGCGATGCTGAGAATTAAGTTTTTTATTTATTCACATTAGCAGGTGTTTCTCATATGTTTAGTAAAATATCAATCTTTAATCTTCAACCAAGCAGCTTTTTACACTCAGCGCAGGAAAAGGAACCGGAGAAAGGAAAACATATATCATACTTCCACTATAACAGCATCTCCAAATCCAAAGCCACAGGCTGGTACATCTTCACTTCCAAATGTTGAAAGCAGCCTATCGTACCTTCCCCCACCACAAATCGCTCTCAGTTCCCCTTTTCTATCAAAAGCCTGAAAACATGGATCAAGAGAGTTCAGCATGAAACAAGTAACAAAAAAAATGCCATAACAACACAAGCTAGATGATCCTGTATAGTTTGATGATATAGACACTTCTTTGCTTCTTAAAAATATGCTACGACTAAACTTAAAATAAGAAAATGCATCAGCAACCACCTCGAAAACAACCCCTGTGTAGTATGCAAGGCCACGGACAACAGATGCATCGAAACAGATCCAATCAGCATAACCATATTGCTCAGCAAATGAGAAGAGCTTCTTCAAGTCAGCAACAGCTTCAACATCAGAACCCAGCACCTCTGCATGGGAATAAATATCAAGATATAACATGAACAGTGACCCCTTTTCTCAAATGATAAAACGTGGACTTTTCCAAAAATTAGTGCAAATATTGTGGATGACATAAGAGAAATCTGTCAGGATCAACAAGAAACTTAACGCAAAGATACCATGGTACATCATAACAGTATAACACCATGCCCAATGCTAAAGCCAGGAGAAAACCTTCAAGTTTGGAGAGTGACTTGAGAGAAAGCACTTCAATGATGCCCTGCACAGCTTCAGATGACAGCCCAGTTGAAATCAATTCCTTCTCGATTTCTTCTCTACTCAGTTTTCCCAGCTGCATAATTGTAATTCATGATGCAAGGTACATCCATAATACTAACATGAGATAGCAACAATTAATTGCATTAGTTAATAAAAATTCCAATTATAGTTATAAACAGAGTAGATATACAACACAACAGCAATGATGATATGATCAACTTTACAATCAGTGGATAACAGGATTGGGTAGGTGTGATATCTATTTTGCTGGTTATTTACAGGATTCGAACAGAGAGGTTTAGGACATACTTTATCAACAATGACACAAACTTGAGCAAAGAGGTGTTCTGGTATGGCGTACATGTTCAGCACAGCCTGAAGAACCTGGACAAAGGAAAACAGAGAATAGTCAGTCACAAAAACAGAGATTGATGCCAAATAGAAAAGTAAATAGTGGAGTGAAACCTTTCGGCTGGACAGCCTGATCCCCACATCTGAAGACGTAATTCCGAGACGCTCAAACAAGAGAACGATGGCCTGAATGAGTTCAGCCTCGGCCTGGATTTAAACATACAAAGACAAGACGCTGACTGAGAAGTGAGAATGCAGCATCATCTTGAAAATCAGAATGGGCATACATGATACATACCCGAACTTTGGGCATGCCAAAGATATCCATGTTCCACTGATAATGCTCACGGCGTCTTCCTCTGGTCATGCGCTCGTATCGCCAGCATTGCCCTATGGTGAACCATTTGAGTGGGAGGGAGACTGACTTTCTACTCTAGGCACAAGAAGAAATGTAGGAGTCAATAGGAAAGTGGATGAACTGAGTTGGGCAAAATCAATTTAAAACAGCAGTACAGGCAAGCATACCCTTGCTTGATGACTAGGCGCGCGAGGGAAGGCGTGATCTCGGGCCTGAGGACGACGCGGCGTCCGCCCTTGTCCTCGAAGTTGTAGAGCTGCTGCGTGATCTCCTCGCCAGCCTTGCGGATGAAGAGCGCCTCGGACTCGAGCACGGGGAAGTCCACCTCCTCGAAGGCCATGGTGCGGGACACCTCCCTGAAATTGTCGAAGAGCCAGGTCCGGAGGCGCATATCCTCTGGCGGGAAGTCCCGGGTGCCCCGCGGCGGGTTCAAATCCACCACACCTAGCGCCCCGTCGGAGGAAGTAGAAGTGGAGGAGCCGCCGCCATGGGTGAGCGTCGAGGAGGATACGCAGAGGAAGCGGCGGGCGGGGCGGAGTAGGGGAGGGCAGAGTGGGCGGCGGAGGAGGTGGCGCATCGACGCCGCCGCCGACGCCGACGCCATTGGAGTGGGGAGGAGGATGCGTTGATTCTGTTTGAGCGAGAAGATGAGATAAAACTAACTGCTGGGCTGGGCCGGCCCATGTTTCATTTGTTCAAGGGAATTTCCTCTCTTCCGACCAACTCACCTAGCAAGGTACATAATTCTCAAAAAAAAAAAGCAAGATACATGGTACCTTAAAAAAAACCAAGCAAGGTACATACTCTGTAAGTTTTTTCTTACACAAAAAGATCTAGATTTATTTTATGAGTTTACAAGAAGTACAAAGCACCCCAAACATAATAAAAATCACATCGATGTTTTTGGACCACCTAACAACCACTATTGTTGCCAGAGTGAGCCATCGACACGCCGTTGTCGCCGCTCTCTTACAGGAGTCGTCCTGACGTTGTTGATGACAGTCGAGAAGTCTTCGTGCACGTGCCCAAGGACCAACGCCCCATAGCTGAAGCTGTCTTCATCGAACCCTTGAATTAATATGAAACATGTAACATCAAACCTAGAACATACGTAGACTGGACGAGATCCACTCCATGAAAGCGGTGACCTGATGAATTCTCGCCCTCACAATGCCAGCGACAAGATTGTCGCAGGCGAGGTGGAAGAGGAGATGGGTATAACTTATTCTTGTCCCGCTCAATGCCACCATAGTCACCATAATGTCGATGTCAATTGACAAAACACTAACTTTAAGGACCCTTCTACAGCGTCGGGTGCAGGTAGAGATACCCACCCCCTCCCGCCGCCAGAGTGGCAAGTAGAGGAGGCAGGGACCCGTCCATACCCAGTCATAGACGATGAGGACGAAGCAGTTCACGACGGCTGCTAGGGTTTTCACCCTAGTCGTCGTCTCTCATTTTCTCACAGGAGGAGAGAGACACGCCTACTTGTTTGTGTATTACATACACGTAAGTTTTTTACTCATCATGCAAACCACTTCCTATGAAGCATCTAAAATATGGCGATGGGCATGTGTGTGTAATTTTTTTTGCACATATGTGTGTTTGTTTGTTTGTTTATCAAGTCATGAGCGAGAATTTCTTTGAGAGGGTAAATTGTGTGATTTACTAGTCTTGTTTTTCTGCCGTATAGGCCAGCGATATTGTTGTGCGGTTTAATAGAATGGGGGCGCGAGAGAGAGAGAGGAAGAGTAAGAAGAGGGAGAGAGGAGGGAGGGAGAGGGAGAACGAGAGAGCTCACATTTCTTTGAACTACTGGAGCTTTGAAAAATGTGTGATTTTTTTTGTTTGATTTATGCAACACAATGAAACAGAAACCCGCATAAATTCATCAAAGCTATGAAGTATTTATATCCCATGCAAACGACAATGCGTTCTTGCTTCATAACATTCTCCACACTCGTAAATTGTTTTATTAAATCCATGATTCTCATCTTCGGATATTATTGATGCTCTAGTGCGCTGATCGTTTGAGGCCTTATCATTGACAATTTTTTGTTTGTTTATTAATCAAGCTCTACCACGACAAGGTTTCTACGGCTCTAGGAGGAAGGGACGAGGATAGCGGCACAATTTTGGCTCATTCTAGTGCTTGAAATCAACGCTAGGTGGTCCAAGGACCTACTTATATTTTTATTTTTATTTTTATTTTGGAGTTTTTTGTACTCCCTCCGGCCCGATTTAATTGACGCGGGGCATTTTTTGCAAAAACGTCCCCCTTCTTTTTCCGACAACCCTTGGCATCCTCAGCCTCGTCCCCATTCTTCTTCCTTTGCCCTGTGTCCCTGTCGCCGGCGACCTTTCCCACCGCCGTGCCCTCGCCCATGCCGCGACCTTACCCACGCCGCTCCCTTATCCCTACCTGCGACCTCGCCCACGCCGCGGCTGCAGCGGGTGACCCCTCCATCCACTAACCCCAACCATAGGGTAAAAGTTGACTCTTGCGGTGAGGTCGGAGATTTGGAGGTCGGCGATTCAAGGGTCCCCGGCGAGGCGGACGCTGTAGGTGATGCAACTCGATGCGGCGGCGGCGGCCCCGACTTCAACAAGCTGCGGGGACGGTGGAGGTTGGTCTACTGCTGCGCGTCCTCGCCGGCTGCAGGGACGGTGGAGGCCGGTCCCAGTCCACGCCGCAGCTGCCGCTCATATCGTCCGTGACGAGCTTGCATCCACTTCCCATGCAGGTGAGGACCGTCGTCTCCCTCACTTCTGATTCCAGATCAAACAATCGGATTCCAATTTAGAGTTTGATAAATGTTGCTGATATACTTATCCATCTGCAGTTTTACTGGCTGACAGAATCTAGCGAGAAGTATGGATTCGTAACAGTGCAAAACCATGTTAAATTGGACCCTATTACTGTCGTTGCCTTCATGTACATTGCAACAGCTTCACAGTAAGCTGGCGGTTAATAACCTGAACTGAACCAGTAACTAAGTTTGTTAGTTTAGCTGCCTCACATGACCAAATATTCAGGTTCCAGTTTTACCAAAGTTTGTTTCTTTTCCTAAGAGGTTTTCTAGAGGTCTTCTCAAAGCTGAATTTTAAGAAATATACATGTGCTCCCTGTTATGTGTTTTGTTCTAGCTGACAATGAAATGACGCAAACTGTTGTATTTGGTGATGTGCAAATTGTACCTGATGTTCAGAAAAACCTGGAGCACCATAACTTAGATGCTTGCAGCATAGTTAATTTTTCTTCATGAACCCATTGTATCTGATTAGGCTTAGAGACTTAAGCAGATGCAGACATGCTTATAATATCTCCCTGCATGCTATTATATACTTTGAGATTAGTTTATTTGCACGATGTAAAAAATTCTTCCTAGGTACTAATTATATACTTTGAGATCAGTTTTGTATTCCTGCTCTCTACTTAGTTGACAATTGAAACTGATAAGGAAGAGCTGACTTCATGAATTTATTGAATGCGGCATATACATGCTCCATAGACCTGGTAATTTCCCAAGTTGTTAATTAATTGACCACTTCAATCTTTGTGCTCTGAGCTACGTGAGCTTTCCCATGTTGTTAGTATTGTTGATGCTTAGATAGCACATTGATTTACTTATGAATATAATGCGTACAAATGTTTCGGAAGGAGTACTGACAATGGCTCATCAAAAGGAACAAAAAGTAAATTAGGTGATCTAAATCTAAATTTATGCACTCTTGCCTATCTGTAGGTGCATGTCAATTAAAAATATGAGCATTTATGTTTTAAGTGCAGTCTGGGCTACACACTGCAATGTTTCCATACTTGCAGTCTGGGCTACATTCAGTTTAGCAAAGAATGAAAAGTTTTGTAGATAAATGAAATCATAGCATCTGAGAAATAAATTGTTCAATTGTTGCTGGTGATCTTTTTGTTGTGCTGTAGTTATATCGAGACTGGTTAAGGAGGGCTAAGTTCATTGGTAGTCACGTATGCATATTTTCTTTTGAACCATCTTGGTAGTCAGATACACATATGCAGATTGGTGGAGTATTATTCTCTTGTTAGTCCACCGGTTTGTGATATATGAGGTCAAAAGTACTTGACCATTTTACTCATTTAACTTTGGTGTCTGAATTTGTAGAGGTATTCTCACGGATGATGCAATGATTTTCTCATGTGGGCATTCTTATGGAAGTAATGGGAACCTGCTCCCCTTGCACAATGATCCTGCCATAATCCAGGTACTACTGTGATGCAAAGACCTGGAACTTGCAACGTATGAGCTACTCAGCTGTTAATTACCCTGCTAGCCTGCTTGTTGATTGTGCCATTTGGAGAATTGTCTTCTTGTTCAGCATTGCTTGATCGGTTTCAGTTATAGAAGGGGTTTCAGTTTGGTTTTGCACTTGGTTTGTCTTGCATTGGTTTAAATAGGGGTTGAGCAGGAGTCTGACAATTTGGTTCAGCTTGGGATGTATGTACAAATGGACTGGACACAGTTTGTTTTGGACAGAAACAATTTGGTTCGCTTGGGATGTACGCTGCTAGATACTCAATAGACCAAACAAACAGCTGCTTAATCTGAACCCTTTTTAGCTTTTGCAGATGGGTGACTGCTAACTGAGTTGCTATTTGTGGTTTGTGGAAATTATTTAGGTTTGATACGTTTTAAAAGGGCGAAGAAGTTGCACAGAATGTTAACAATAAACTTTTCTGTTCTCCAATTGGTATTGATTTGGTGGTTTCTGCTAGCAGTGCTTATTGGAGTACCTCTGTCATTTAAACTTTTTACTCCATTTATTGTGGAGTAACATATGTACATGCACACCATTTATTGGGGAAAATTAGGCTTAATCTTTCTGAATCATGAGAACAAGTGCCAGGTCCCTTTCATTCATATTGTTTGGCAAGTTTCAAGTGCCAGGTTTCAAGAACAGCATGGCACCTTGCAAGATGAACTGCCTGGGCTGGAGGTCAGGATATGCAGCGGAGGCGGCAGGCAGCATGGCGTCCGTGGAGGTGCATCTGGGAGCGTCGGAGCTCTCCCTGGAGGTACGGCTCTCTCTCTTTCCGCAGCCGCCACGGCGACGCCCAGTGGCTCTCCTCCTTGGAGCCCGAGGTGGGGGCGACCGCTGGGAACCCTTCGACGGCGATCGAGCGGCGGCGCGGGCCGCACGGAGCCGGGACGGCGGCTGAGCGGTGGGCGTGGGCTGCTCGAGGCCGGGGCAGACGGCGGGACTGGACGGTGGGGGAGCTCGTGATCGACCCGCCTCCTGCTCCACCTCCGGAGGCCACGCCTCCTATGCTCCCGGAGACCCGCAACTGGAGCGAGTCGTGACCGGCAGGAGAGCTCGTGATCTGGAGCGAGCCCGGGATCGACCTCGCCTCCTCTGCTCTGACCGGGATCGATCTGGAGCGGCCGGCGGGGACGGCGGACGGAGATCGCGGAAGATTTCAATTTTGAATAAAGCCAAATTTGTAATGGTTTAAATTAATGAGGGTTTATTTAAAATTTGAACATTGTGAAGAGCCCGCGTCAATTAAATCGGGCCGGAGGGAGTAGTACTATTGTTGATAATTATTAACATATTGGTGACCTTTAAAAAAAACATTGATTATTTTGGTTGGGTTTGCACCTTCAAAGTTTAAAAAACAATCAAAATACTGATGAATGAAGAGGGTGGTACCAATCCGGAATCTACAAAGAACCTTCAAAATCAAAATTATGTCTTCTAGACAGATAAAAACAAGATAATGAGACTTATTAAATTTTTAAATGTCACAAATAGTAATATTTTGTATGAAACATTGCAGTTTATATGCTCCTAGTATTCCGTACATCTCTGAATTTTTCGATATTTTTAGAGGATATTTTCAATATTTTAATACATATAAATGCAAAAAACACGACCCAGAACTAAGTTAGAGTTCAAGATATACAACTTCAGAAAGTTCAGGTAAAATATACTCCCTCCGTTTAGAAATATAAGACATTTTAGGTTAGTGAAATGGATGTATTTAGATGTCTTTTAGTGTATAGGTTTACTCCGAATCTCTACGAACATATACACTAAAAGACGTCTAAATACATTTGATTCACAAAATATATTATATTTCTAAACGGGGGAGTAGTAACATAAGAATTTGACAAATACACATCTTTTTCCAGACGGAGGGTTCAAAATCGGAGAGAACATTTATATATAGTTCAGAGTTTAAAATAGACTTTTATCTTTCTTCTATCTCACAATCAAAAAGATCAGAAAACATTCCAGTTTGGTCACATACTATTCTGTACCTCGATGGATCTCTGCACGATTGGTCAATTTCAACAACACAACAAAAAGGGAAGGCAGACTGATCAGACCAAGGCTCTCAGTTCCCAACCAGAGACGTCAAGAATGCCAACCCCGCAATCACGATCATAATGTTGAGGAAGTAGTTGGACTGCAGAGCCTTCTCCGGGCTGCCTCCAAGGCCCTCGTACTCTGCCCTGATCTTCTGCTTCATTGTGTCCGACAGCTCTCTCTGCAAGTTCACCGACAAACAATTTCTCAAGGTTCGCTTACTTATAAGTTCTGACTGCTGCTTCACTAGCATGCTTCATACAAAAATCTTTAGAAATTGGCCTAGATTGTACAAGTGTGAACCTTTTTGGAAGAGTATTTGGCGGCAACAAATGGCTCGGGCTGAGGTGCTGCTTCACTGGTATCATCTGCTGTTGCTGCTCCATTGGTATCATCTGCTGGTGCTGGATCAGCAACTTTCTTTTCGTCAACCGGTGCGGCATCGTCCAACGAGAATCCCTGAAGGATAATTCCATATTGTGTGTTAGGTTTCTCAAGAACTGGAGCAGCTAAGCAAAGTTCGTCGTGAAAATAAGACAACAAGGATGGGAAGTAGAATGAATGAGCTAAGGAACTGAACTGCCTTCCTGCTGCTTTTGCTCCTTTAGGACTGCAAGTGGTTGCCAGAAGGATTAAAATGGATGTGGTGCTCACCTCAGGAGGATCAAACTTTGCACCAAGGTTGCTCAGTTTAGCATGGGCTTCAGCATAGTCTTTGAAGAATGCCTCCTGGTCCTCTGCATACTTCTCCGCATATACCTGCGTGTGTCGCACTATTACTATTTCATAGCATCGAGTAACCAGCCATAAACTGCGAACAATCAAGTTACCTTGAATGATTCGTCCTCAAATATTGCAGCATCTGTAGGCAATACTAGAAGATCCTGATCCCTTTTCTCCTTTATGTCCTGAAGCATTGTTAATAGATCAAATCATCCGAGAATCAAATGAATAGTTTAATTCTTAAATGACTAAAAAAATGGGCACACCTTGAAGTAACTGTTATCAAACTTCAACCATTCAGCTGTCCATGATTGCCCTCCAGGTTCACCAGGCCCATCCTTCTGTAGAAGACAATAATATTAACACCTCAGTGTTGGGGCCACGATGATCTACGGTTAGTTAGAGTTAATCCGATCCAATTTGTACAAATAAAATCAAGGTTACAATTTTTGTAAAGCATGATATGCCCTCTACATCTTCACTGCAAAACGATACAAAGCAGAGATTTTTTTTAATATAGGTCCAGACTTCCCACATGTCTGCAGAAAAGAAAAGAATTTGTGTGTTCTATCCTGAAGTCTGAAACTGTAGAATAGTTGACATTATGTGGGACTGACCATGTCCAAAACCTCTTACTACAGAAATTAACATACTGTCCTGCTTTAAATCCAACCAAAGAGACCTAGAAAAACATACTGTATATTTTGTTTCTGGCTTGCCCCAGCCACTCCGGTCAGGCCGTGATCTTCCAAGTGTATGTGCTCCGGAGAGTGCAACAATTTCCTGCACAAATACTCCAACGGATCAACAAAAATCTCAAGAACACATAGGCAAACCAGAAAAATTCCCGACCTTGTCGTCAAGGCCCATTCTATAGAAAACCTCACGAAGATGCTCAGCAGGTAAACGTGGGCCAGCATCTGCAGAACATGAATATTTAGCAACGATCAATTTTTTCACCTCGATAAATACCTTTCACAAACCATAAATTCAGACATTGATATAAACACCGAGGCACATCACTCTAAATTAATGATAAATTTGTCAGAACCCCTAACCAGGAAGCCTCCCCTCAGGTGGACATTGCTCAGGTGCGGTGATATCTACCCTTCCATATTTCATCGGAATTGTGGGGCCACCAGCTTCCTGGAATGAGATTGACAACAGAAATGAGTATACACATAGAGTCTACTGATCGTCTGTCAAATAGCCTAGTAAAATACTTGAGCAGAGAAAAGGCTGAGACCTCAATTGCTGTGGCACTCGCCAACTGGAACAAATCTGCATAAGTGATACCTGGGTATTTGTCCTTGATAGGTTGAATAAGCTTTAAAGCATTAGTAAGACCTGTCCACAAGCCATCCAAGTATGTTAGCTACTACTCTACACTTTGCAAGGTACAACGACTGAAAAAAATTAGTCTGCCGAGAGAAAATACCAGCATTTGCTCCATGACTCAATTCTGGATCAAATCTTAGGCTTCCATCAGCTCCACCTCTCTGTGGCCACTCCTCAATATTTTTGTCATACGTACCTGAATCATGCCATCCAAGACGGACCTGAACATAGCAGAAAGCATTAGCGTCTGCACACAGCGCCTGGTGACCACAGGGCTATGATAATTGATTGAATAGATTGTTGCACAAGTACTACTATATTTTCAGATGGATCTCAAACAATGTAGCACCTACCTACATGAACCTGTGGAAGCAACCATATGGATGAATTCGTTCCAGACACATTTCACTCTCTATTTAATAAAAACCACTAGCATGTTCTTATTTGCCAAAGAAACGGTCAGAAGAATCCGACCACTAAGGTTGCAGGCAGCACACCGACTAACCCGCAACCCAGTAGTTGTTAGTGTCGATTTTATGGACACGTGTGAACTAATTGCTCAGTTTAGCGCACTAAGTGGGCCACGCTTGCATCCCTAAACCATGGAAAGAGTAGTGCCGTTTATAAGGGAAATGGACCAAAAATTGTACAAACTCGGTTAATTAAGGAAAATCGGCTGAAAACCCTGATAATAAGGGTAAGCAACCTGGCTAAACTAGGTCTAAGTGACCGCCAAACAAAAAAAAAACAGGCAAAGCGCATCTCGAAGCACCACAGATAGTGTCATCGTCCATCGTCAACCACGCTCACAACCTGACAACTCTGACTTTACAGTTGCAATGCCACTGGAGGTTTCTTCAAATTTTCATGTGGGTAACTTACACTTTTCTACTCGGCATGTGCAACAAGAAAGGCGGTCTGATTCAAACCGGAGTGCCATGGTTAACTAGGTATGTACAATATTTTATTTTTTACATTAGCATACCCCCTCCGTCCCCTAAGATAAGACATTATTACAATTCATAACCAATATATGAGTTAGCAGGTTGTAATAACGTCTTATATATGAGACAGGGGGATTGCATGCCAAAATGAGCGAATGTCACCAAGGAGCGGCTAGCTATGAAACATCCCAAACCCAAACTTTGCTCTGCTCCAGCACGGGTATCATAAAGTAGTTCACAAGAATGTAGCATAATAATTCATCAAGGTACGGTCGGGAATGTGGCATAATAAACATTAGGGGAGTTTTCTTCAAATTTCCTTGTGAGTAGCTTACGCCTTTCTAGTCGACATGTGCACTGTGCTATAAGTAAAGACGATTTGGTGCAAACCAGGAGTGCCATGGTTAACTTGGTACAGTATTTTATTTTTACATGTGTGCATGCCAAAAATAGCGATTGTAACCAGTGATGCGCTAGCTATGATAATTCTAAGCTCAAAATTTGCTCTGTTTCTGAATGGGGATAGATCATAGTAGAAATACAGAACCATACCAGTATGGGGTGGCAGTAACTGGTCTTGAGGATCTCCTTGATGTCCTCCCGCGCGCTCTTGAGCTGCGCGGCGTCCGACGCCGCCATGCACCGGACCACCCGCAGTGCCCCGCCGGCGCCACCGCGCCCTCTCCCCGCAACCGTCTGCACAGAGGTCAGCAATCAACCGGACAATTCGGTAGGTCGAATCGAACTAGACTGAAGCAGAATCTGACCACCTGTGAGAAGCGCGAGGGGGACGGACGGAGGCGGAGCCCGGTGCGGGCGGAGCAGGAAGGGAAGGAGGCGATGGTGGCCGCGGCGCGGCGGGTGGACGGGGACGGCGAGGCCGGGAGGAGGGAGGCCGAGGAGGCGAGGCGCTCCGCCATGGCGTGGCGGGATTTTGGAATATTTGGGTCGGGGGTGGATGATGGATGGCTGGTCCACGGCTTGGACGATCGGGAGCTGAATGAACTGAACTGGGGAAGGTGCGTGCGTGGGGTGGACGAGGAGTCTAATCTGGGGCGTCCAATGCTGGCGCGACGCGTGGTATATGTGGGCACATGTGTCGACGAATATGCGGGGGACCGACGACTGCCGTCGGAGCCCTTCTGTTAGCCACACATGGCGTTGGCGCCTGATGGATCGCCGTCTCCGTTGCCGGCGACCCTGCCTTCCGGAGCAACCACTCCGGTCTCCGGGAGACTCTGCATTTCGGCGTTACTTCCGGCGACTCTGCCACCCACCGCCTTTTCGTTGCCGGCGACGCCCGCATTTTCTTCCCCCGCCTGCCACCCACCGTCGTCGCTCGCTACCCAAGCCAGCGAGTCGGCCGGGCATAGGATTTCAAGCAGGCCCGTTCAAGGCCTAGCAGCCAAACCACTTATTGGGCTGAAGCCCCACACAACAAAGCAAATTCCAATACTCCTACTTATAACAGAGTAAATAAAATCCTCAAAATGAGGTTCTAAAAAAAAACAGGGCGAAAGTGAAACTCAACTCAAAAACACCGAAGTCCAATTCCAGAAATCCTTCCGACTCCCTCCAGCCCCGTGCTCCGATCCAGCAAGCTGAGCGGCCGGTCGATCGATCGAACCGAGAAAAATCTCCGCGGCTCGTGTTCCCAGATCCGCTCGTAAGTCCACCCCACCTAACAGTGCTTCCTCCTGCCCTTCTGCGACTCTTCTCTTGCCGGTCGATCGATCGATCACCAAACAGTTGGCTCTCCTACTTCATTCTACTATCAGTGTCGATTCATCGTCACGGCTTACCCTGGTTGCCGGCGTTAACTCGTAATAAATACCAGTGAGGCGGTGTGCTTTCTTAACCGAGAGTCGCAGTGCCCACAACTCGTTCGACGAATTGCCTGCTCAGGGTTATCAATGTATACATGCATTTTTTAGATCATTTATTATTACTGGGGTGTAGAATTCGTTACAGAGCAGTAGAGAGAGAATGTTCGAAGAATAAATTGCTACCTCTCTTTGTTTTTATTCTGTTATTAGTAGTATCCTCTATCTCCAAGAAGTGTACTTTCATGTGGCTTAGCAGATCAAAGCCAAATTTCTCTTCTGTTCATGTTGTTGGTACGGAGACATGATAGCCTGTCGTGTAAAGCAGTTACCCAATGAAGATAGCATGGAATAAGAATGCCAAGACGAAGAGGCAGCCAGTGGTGGTGGCATCAGCTAAGCCTGGCCTGCCATTTGGTGCAGAGGGTGACAATAATGAGGATGAAAATAAAGGAAGCGGAGAGGCAGCCACTGACTGTCCTGGAACCAAGCCACCTGATACCGCCAAGTCGCTGCAACACCAAGGGGACAAGCTAGCTGAGGTATCTTTATAGAGTTTTATGCAATTACTGTTCGTTTAAGGACTGGTGTGTAGTTGTGGTTATATGTGTTATTCCTTATAAGAGTGCTCAATGCTGTTACAGATGCCGTTGCCAAATAAAACAGCATATAACCCTATGATAGTTCAGACTGTTTCATGAAAATTGATTTTGTGAATTGTGACTTGAATTGTGACCCATGGTGCCTTTTAATATGGAGTATTAATAATAGATGGGACACAGTCTACTTCTTGTTTCAGAAGTTTTATCACCCTAGATAGAAGTCCTACCTAGCAATGGTACCACATTCTGTAATTGTTATTAAGTCTAACAAGCACTATAAATGTCAGCTGATTTGTTTGTAATGTGATCCATGACGTGCAGGTAAGAGTTTCCCACAGTTCATATGTATACACTCAACCATAAAGTTTAACCTGACCCAAGCTAAACATAACAACAATTGTGACGCATAACAATCAGCTAGAGAGGTAATTGATAAATGAAAACCCTCCACTTCTAAAGTAAGCAACTAGCAACTTAAAATAAATGAGCAGGTTGAAACTAATCGATGTATTAGTATAGATTGTCATATACTATTTGCATTTTATTTGTTATGGGTACCTACAAAACTAAATAAAAGAAGCAAAGAGAATCATGTGTGTTTGATACTTTGCCAAACACAATATAGAGCTGTAGGAGTAGCACGTATTTATAGAAGGTAACTTCGAATAGAAAATTGATTTTTTGCAGTATATTTTAAAAGTAGAACTTCTAGAAATAGTACATGGCCCAGTTTTCTGTGTCCATGCTGTCATGCTGTACCTGCCCAGCCTGTTTTTCTTGTTTTTTTCTGGAACATGGCCCATTTTCTTCTGGTCATGCCGTGCCAGTTGCGTTTCGGGCTGGCCTGAATAAAACCGGCCCAGTTCCCAACTTGAATTGTGAATGCGTGTCACTCTACTTTTTAATATCAGATTTGTTTTAAGCTAGGCTTGTATTGTGTTAAGGGTTGATGTGTTATAAACAGTTCAAAGCACCGGGGACATGTGCCATTGCTAATGTTTTTGTTTTTCTCTTCTGTAATAATGCCGTTGATACGGTTACACAGCAAAACAAATATGATGTTACTCTTCTTCTTAGGCACTCATAAGGCCCTATTTCTGTTATTATTTAGGAAGGGAAGTACCATGAAGCGCTCAGTAAGTGGGAGGCTTCACTTAGCTTGATACCAGATAATGCAATAATTCATGAACAGAAAGCTCAGGTTCTACTCGAGTTGGGAGATGCATGGCGTGCACTGACAGCAGCTACTAGTAATTTTCTCCACTTCTCCTTTGTGTTTTCTGATGAGTCGTTTATTGAGAAACTGTTGCTGGGCTGAAAATGTCACAAGCTGAGTGCAATATGCACTTCTCTAATCAGTTTAGTTTGTAGTCGTGACAGTCTAATGCGTAGGATTTACCCAACCATTATAGTTATTTTCTCTTCAGAAGTGAACCATTGTTTGTCTTCCATGTGGAACTGTATGTGACATCAGATTGTAGTATAATTGCAAGGTTCCATCCTGAATTGTAGCTATATAATCCCTATTTTGACTTTTGTGCCATTCCACTGATCATAGCAGCACATATGGTATGTGCTTACATCCTTGGGTCAAATGCTCAATTCTAACATCGATAATTCAAGTGAATCAGTTACTCTCTTTTTGGTATACTTGTAGGAGCAACAGAAGTTGAACCATCATGGCCTGAGGTCAGTGTAACAATTCATCAGTTTGATTATTAAATCAGATGCTGTATATATGGTTTCCATGGCTTTGACCCCATGCATATACGAACCATTACTTACATTTGACCAGTTTCTGGGTTATGATCAACTGAGCATATGATGTATTGATCCACAGGCTTGGGTAACGCTTGGTAGAGCACAGTTAAATTTTGGAGAGCCAGATAAAGCCATCGAATCTTTTGACAGGGCACTAGCAATCAAGGTACCTGCTCCTTTTACTCTGTAAAGAAAAGCGATGTCGAGTGTCATGTGGGCAGAATGAGGGCAATTTCACTTACCCTCTCTTCTCGGGTTATTTTTTGCTGGGCCGTATCCACAGCCTGACTACAGCGAGGCAAAAGCTGACCGTGAAACTGCATCCCGTCTCGTAAGAAAACGAGGACAGTTGCACACTTCGGGTGATGTGAATGCTAACAAGAGACGATTCACAGTTGGAGGGAATTCGGAGAACGGAGAGAAGAGTGAAGAGGAAGAAGCATGACTCGTGACTGTAGGGTGTAGGCTATGTACTTTGGTATGAGAAGCTACTGATTGTGACCAAGAGTCGCTGTTGTGTTGATTTTTTTGTTTGAGAGAAGTGAATGTGGATGTGCAGCAGTATAAGGCTGTACAGTACAATGGAAATATCTAACTTGTACTGCTTGCGGCATATGTGTTAATTCAGCATTGCGTCTCGGAGGATGAGTGCTCGTTTGGTTGCCTGTGATAGCAGATCTATGAAATTTATGCTGCAAATTCTTTTGTTCGTATCCCGGCTATGTAAGGTTGTGCAGTGTTGCAAACATGCATCTTATGTGGCTGTCAAACTTGCGCTATTGTGTTTGTTCAGGTTATTTCAGTTCCAACATCAGTGTGTACTTGTTCTGGTTATTCCATTTGCATACGTGCTACTACTCAAAATGACAGAAACTGACAGTGATTTCAAAATGTACGAAATTTCAAATGGACAGAAATTTGAATTTGACACTGTAGTAGAACCTTGACATTAGTACGTTACATACTGGCTTGCCATGTTCGTGGGCGTCGTCGGCGTTGGCCTGATCAACTAGAAGGACTTGATTGTGTTTCCTGCGATGTTCTTGGGATCATTTCTATAATTTATAGGACTTCTTTGTAATTTTTATTCCTTTGGGGTTATTCCTGTAAATTGTACCGCCGCTGATGATTATCAATGCAGCTTATCGGGTGCACCCGCACTCGTTCAAAAAAAAAAACTTCACCACAATGACAAAGACTTCCACTGAATGGACAGCTTCCCTATCACTAAACCTAGCACAAATACAATGAAAATAAAGACCACATTCTTATATTTTCCCTTGATTGTAGCTATCTCTCCACTCTTCTCTTTCAGCTCATCTTGCAAAGCTTAAACCATTGCTTGTTCTTCAGACGAACGAGGGACAATTTCTTTAGCCTGCAGCCTCCATACTTCATCACGTAAATCTCCTATTAAATCACTCCAAAACTTCGGCAATGGAGGGTCTGTACTAGAATAAATGAATCAAAGAGGTGAGGAGAAAAAACAAGAAAAAATGAGCTCACCATGGCATTGACGCATGCGTAGTACCTCCTGCCTGGGCTTTGAACACTCCACGAGATCCACCTAGGTGCCTAACACTCCACGAGATCCACCTAGGTGCCTTAGTCTGTGGATTGCAGTGACGGAGCTTCGTCGATCCGTACGCCATCGGATTTTTCCGATACATCACCGGTGACCTCGATTTTGTTCCCCTCCTTCCATTAGCTCCTCGGAAGCCAGAAGCGGAAGAAGCACCGAATGACCATGGCGCCCCTCTGCCAAATCCCCTCCACCGTTGGTAGCTCAAGAACCCTGACTTCTTTCCCCAAATCTTTCTCTCTCCCACATGCGTAGCGGTTCCGACCCACGATGCGGTTAAGGTACATTGGTCCACCACCGACAAGAATCATGGCCATGTCAGGGTTTTCCATTTTAAAACGTTCTAGGGTTCAATTTAAACCAGGATCGGATGGTCCAGTGCGCCGAATTCAAGGATTTGGAGGCTGGAGTTCGCTTAGCTAACCCCTACGAGATCAAGTTTGTTTTGCACTTTACTCTTTTCTCCATATAAGCAGCTACGCATTGGCGGCCTTCTTGCCGAACAACATGTCAGCATAAAGTGACACACGAGTGAGCCGCCGGGTGGGTGTGCATGTTTTTCTTCTCGAGAACAGGCTGCATTTTCCTTCTGGCTAGCTGATTTTTTTGCATTTTCTCTGGCTGGCACCTAGTAGGACTCTATGAGTTGTCATATTTGTTTAAGCAACGTTTTGCACTCATTATTTTTCTTTGAACCACATTTTATAAATTCGGGCGGTATCCAAGTCCAACAGACCTCGGCAGTTTGGCTCCCGGGCTAGCGCCGGAGCCCGGTTGTGTGCGCGACAGAGCCCACGGCAGTTTGGCTCAAGCGGCGCTTCGAGACTTCGAGTTCGAGCGCGACACACGAAAAGTTGCCTCCTTTTTCTCTCTATTTTTCTCTCTATGACTATGAAAAAAAGAAAATGAAAAAAACCCCGAAAAGTTGCCTCTATACACGAAGAGCGGACGCGCCCCGCCCGTCCCCCTTTTCGATTGCCACCGCCGCCGTCTCTCTCCAGCCTCCTCCTCTACTCTTGCGGTTTCTTGTCATCTGCGGACTGCGGGGTCAAGTGAAATAATCTTCGCGGAGAGATCCAGGCACGGAGATGTGGCGCAAGGGGAACAAGCGCTTCGGCGGCGGCGGCAACCCGCCGGCCAAGCGCCAGGCGGCCGGGAAGGACGGTCCTTCCGGGGGCACCGACGACGGCACCGTCGTTGCGCAGGTGCCGGTTCCGTACCCCCGACCAACCCACCGCCCCCTTACTTCACCGCTGCCCTCTCGATTGGGAGATCCCTGAAAACCCTAGCCCCAATCGATTTGCCATTCTTACCGTTACAGATATCGAAGAACAAGAGGGTGTCCGTGACGAACTGGAGCGGCATGCCCATGGTCGACGTGCGCGAGTTCTACGTCAAGGACGGCAAGGACCTCCCCGGGCGCAAAGGTACTGCGGTTTTTCTTTCTTTAACACCTATGGGTGTACTGTCGAATGTCAAAATGGTGAAATGGGTGTTGCCTGTTGCGCTTTATGGCATTAATCGGACGGGATTGCACTTCCCTGCCCTTGCTGGCTGTCGATCTTTCAGGTAGAAGGGCCCATGTATATAATTGTTGGTACTCCATAATCCAATGGTAGTAGTATGTTGCCTTTGCACTTGCTTATTGTACATACACAACCCTCCCATAATCCAATGGATGTGAAACATGTGCATTGTCTAGATTTCAGCAGATTGCATTTCTTTCTGTGCTGTTGACGTATACACATTTGTACTGTCAAATGTCAAATGGTGAAATGGGTGTTGCCTGTTGCGCTTTGTGGCATTAATCGGACGGGAATGCACTTCCTTGCCCTTGCTGGCTGTCCGCTCTTTCAGGCAGAAGGGCCCATGTATATATTGTTGGTAGTATGTTGCCTTTGCGCTTGCTCATTGTATATACACAACCCCTTCCATAATCCAATGGATGTGAAACATGTGCATTGTCTAAATGTCAGCAGATTGCATTTCTTTCGCTGTGCTAACATATACACATTTGTTAATCTCGGGATGCATCTAGTCTTCGGTTACATAGTGTGAGGCCCATAGTTTTTATCGGCGGTACTAGGCAATGGCACTCTGTTTAGTGAATGCTTTAGGATGAAAGTCAACGGGAATTGCAGCTAACGGAAATTGTTTTATTTAACGATCGGTCAGATAACTCACTGAGAGCAGTTCAGCTTAGATACCACTTCTGCACCCACTAACATTATTAATATGATGGATGTCCATATGTTGATAATTTTATTTTTGAAAAGGGGGATAACCCCTGGCCTCTGCATCGATTGATGCACACAGCCACCATATCTTGGTACTGGCATACAGAAATGAGCCTTGTTGTGTGATCTCTTAGCACGTTATGTTGTAAGCTCAAGCAGGTGATGAACATGACATTCTGAAAAATAACTGATCGTAAGTGTAGGTATTAGGTAGTGAACTTGTTGAAGGAGAATCTGCCCCCATTTAATCTGTGCCTTACACTCGCTGTTTGTTGTATGTTAAATCTTGAATATAAGTCTTCATGTCTATGCACTTCTTCGGCCACTGGAAAAGTGCAATGCTTGGTCAATTGATGAAGCAGAGGTTCCTACTTCCAATCATAAATATTCTGTAATGATTGGCGACGTGAGGCACGATCGATTGCTGGATTCAGGAACAGAGAGATCAGTAGAGGAGGGAGAGATAGCGAGGAGAGCGGTTCTGTTCCATTCTTCAGTTCATCCATGCTGTTTCCTGTACAGCTCCTCCCATTATGTACTCCATGCATCCATCCTCCTACTGACAAGGCCAGCCCATGGCCCAAGGCGACAAGGCCCAGTGCGTTCATATGTCCGGTCATGACATTACCGCCCCGAAGAAACATTGCTTGCCCCCAAGCAATGGCTCGGGGAGATCGACACGGTCTAAAGGCAGCATATACATATTCTGAGCAACCCTGAAATCTGGGCGCGCGTATTTGTTGATATTGCTTCAAGAAGCATACCATGTCCTTTTGGCTAATTCCAGGGTCCCATTGCTTGTGTTTGTACTCAACGTTGTTTGACACAGGAATGCGTGAACAGAAATTACTACACTTGCATGATTCTTCTTGTACTTGTAGATGCCAGGACATGTTATTTCTCTCCTTGTCACTGCTTCCAAGAGGCCAGCAATGATAGACAGTGGAAAACACCATTTGATTCCAAGCTTGAAGTGTGTCCATGCTGAGAGTAGCAAGCATCGCAAGCTTCAAACAAAGAGTAAGTTGAACTACAGCGCTCCAGTATGTAGCTCCATTATATGCATTTTCCCATACAACTCCTAATCCTGCTACTAGCCCATGACCTTCCACCCATACAGTTGAATCCATTAGCAGGGTGTGCATGGAGTAACCAATGGTGTGTCCAGAAACAATGTAGCTGCATAGTTTGATCCCTTGAATGTGAAGCACATGAATGTCAACAGATTTCCGGGACAACTGAGCAAACATTGCCTCCATAAGAAAATGCTCTATAATTCCTAGATCCCACTGAAAGCACAACTCAATTGCAAGAATTCTGGACTTACTATCCTCCCGAACAATGAAATCCAGCAGCAGATTCATGTAATGAATCTTCATGGTTCCAGCATAATATTTGCTATTCTGTACCGAACTGTGACGAGTTGACAAGAGGGAGTGAAATTCAAAATTATGGATACTGAACTCCAATCCCTTCACGTCATTAGCTTCAGGAGCTGGCATAATCAGCAGATCCACATTCCAACATATAACCATATCATTCAGCTTGTAGTGATTAGCACTTCTCTCATACCTTGGTTGTGATCCAAAAGTCACTTGCCCAGATGCAAAATTTGTACCGTGGGTCTGCTCAGGAGGATGAGACGGCACTGGAAGTACACCAGGTTTATACTGATCTGGAGGGCGTGGTGGCACTGGCCTCAACCATGAGCACCTTGGCTCCTTGCGACTGACGGACAAAGGCGTGGATGGTAGAAGGGATGCGCCTTCTTCCTGTAATGTGCAGCACTTGTCTGGTGGCCGCGGGGGCACACGAAGTGATGAAACCATGATGGACGTCACTGGCACTTCTGCCCTCTCAGTGCCGCTGCAGCGTTTTTGTATGTCCGCCAAGGTTGATGGTTGTGTGGTCGCTGGTAATATGTCAGCCTTCTTCACGGGAGTGAAGATGCATGTGCCTGCAAGTGCACTAGAGTTCACTGCACATTGCTTCGGAAGGACGTCTCGGCATTCTGTCAAACACCTGGCGGGCGCTGGCATGTCGAACTTGTTGGTGACAAATGGCTGCACTGTATGGTCCAATGAGACCTCCGTAGGTTCCATGGCCTCAGCTAGAGTGTTACCACGGTAGGGAAACGCGACCACGACATGATTGTTACCGGAGTTGAAATCCAGACCAGCCGTCGAACACCTTGTGGGCATGGAGGGAGTGACGACTGCTTCCGTGGTAAGATCACCAGCGGCCACTACCCGATGCATGGAAATGAAGGAGCGCGAAGAAGGCTTGGTCTCCGGCTTCTCACACACTGGATCCTGCACGAACCTCGGCATGGTCGTGGTGGCGAATGAAGCCGTGGTGGCCACTTGTTCTTTCTTCTCGTTGACCCCAAAGCGCTGTGCAGCAGAGGCTAGCAAGGCGAGCGACTTGTTGAGGCTTGCCGAGATTGCCGCTAGTCTTGCCTCCATCGTGGTCGCCGTGACCGCAGATTGGACCTCCGTGAGCACGGTCGCCGTGACTGGTGTTGCCTCTCCCATGGCTTGGGAGGACAAGTTCGTCTGGGGCGACGGCTTGGGCAACTTGGTCTTCACCGTCGTATCTCCTCACCGACGGACCAACAGATCGGCAGCAAACGAAATCAAGGAGAAATTGGGCCGCTCCTACGGATTTTACGGTCCAGTACAACAAATTGGGAGCTCACACCACAATCCTCGCGGATCGAGACTGGAATCTGATACCAAATGTCACACCCCGCCCCCTTGCCGCTATGATTGGCGACGTGAGGCACGATCGATTGCTGGATTCAGGAACAGAGAGATCAGTAGAGGAGGGAGAGATAGCGAGGAGAGCGGTTCTGTTCCATTCTTCAGTTCATCCATGCTGTTTCCTGTACAGCTCCTCCCATTATGTACTCCATGCATCCATCCTCCTGACAAGGCCAGCCCATGGCCCAAGGCGACAAGGCCCAGTGCGTTCATATGTCCGGTCATGACATTTACTCCCTCCGTTTCAAAATATAAGATGTTTTAGGTTTGTGAAGAAAATGAATCTAGACTTCTTTTAGTGTGTAGATTCATCCCAAAGTTGAGTGATCTACATACTAAAACAAGTCTAGATTCATCTTCTTCACAATCCTAAAACATCTTATATTTTGAAACGGAGGGAGTACAATCTAAATTTACATTTCGAGAGAGCAGTCATTTTTACACCCAGAACACTGTTCCAAGTTTCAACTCTTATACTCATTCTGATTGCCAATTGCCATACGTGGTACCATAAGTGTGTGGTTGTATCCTAACAGAATTTGGATATCCACATTGTGGAAATCAATTTTTTTGTCCTCCAGCTCAAGTACTATCTGTAATGTTTTCACTTGAAAAATAAGTACTGTCCGTAATAGTTGTCAAGGTGATGGCATGACTTCTCTGCTTATTATTCCATTTTCTTCTTTTCAGGTATATCACTTACAATGGATCAGGTTAGATGCATTTCTAGCTTTCTACATCTGCTTGTATCCTTTACGCATAAAGCAAATTTGTCTCCATGAAAAGTTAGATCATAATCTGTTTGATACCTGAATGCTGCACTTAGAATGTCAAGTAGCCCTAATGGCATTTCTTGGCAAAAGCTGTTGTTTTTTTAGCATGAAGATATATCCCGAACACATAAGGAGATAGTGCTATCTGGTGTCCAAGTTAATTGTAGAATACTCCTACTATGTTAAACCTGAATAATTTTAGTTTCAGTACTCATCGAGCTTAATAATTTGTTAAACTGTCATGCACATACCATCAAGCCCCAACCTCCTACAGCACTTGCCACATACTGCTATGATTGTCTGTTATTGTAAAAAGAAAAAAGTCATCATTTCCTACAAATAACAGCTCACTGGTTTCTTACACGTGCAGTGGAAAATACTGAGGGACAACATCAAGGCTATAGACGACACTATCAAGGAGAACACTTGATTGAAGAAGTGATCTAGGAGATGTAGTTGGGCTGCTGAAGTATGCTAGCTAGTAGTCTGGGTCTGTCTTCGCCTGGAATGTTGCACTTTTTGGGTGGACTGTAATTACCCCGTTGAACCAGACTCATGGTGAATTGTTTAGTTTGGTACTTCTGTTCTGTGCCCCCTGTGTATTCTTTAATGTGCTTAGCTTGTCAATGTGGCATTGTACTTTCGTTCTAGCTCAGAAAGTATGCTAAATGGTTTCACTGCTCTTTTGTTGATCCTTTGCTAAACTAGACAAGCTTAGTTACTTTGGCTTGAACAGTCCTCGATGAGGCATTTCGCACGGTATCTTGCTTGTGAAAGCTGATCAGCATTTTGGTTTCTTTTGCGAAATCCCATCATTTTGGTGCACTAGTTTTTAGCGAAAATTAAGCCACATAGCGCGGTCAGGCCTAGCGTGTTGTTTTGCCGAGTCTACGGTTTATGCTAAGTCTATATTCTGGCCTCTGTTTAAAGAATTTCAAATTCACTAACGCTGTGTTTGGATGTAGGAAACTGGGCTTGGAATTGACTATTTGGAATCTGCTGACCCGAATTCGGCTGTTTGGGTGCCCATAGAAATCAAGCCTGGAAACTGAACAAATTTCCGAACCGCGCCCCCGCGTGCGTCCGCCCGGGCTCGCGAGATTCCGAGCTCACCCGCTCGGAAACGCTCGGAATCGAGGCCCCGCGCGCGTACCGCTTAGCTCCAAGACAGAACAGGGACTTCGTCGACCACGACCTGGAGCTCCCGGCGACGGCGCCGGTAAGCTCCCTGCCATCTCTCCTCCCCCGCCCCTTCTCTACCTTGCTGCCCTCCTCTCCCTCTCCCCTTCCCATCTCCCTCTCGAAACGGCTGCGGGATCCTGCCCTAAGCCTTAATCGATCGGTGGCTGCTGCCATGAGTCCGTATAATCACCGGCCTTCCCTGGCCCTTCCCAATCTGGCCTATCCCTGTCCTTCATACTCCCTTTTTATCCCTCTGATTGGAGCAGTTTTTCTCCATTCTTTTGTTGCCTAATTAATTGATCTAATTCATCTGTAGATTTCCATGATTGAGGAGTGAGTTTGCTCGTGGGACTGGGAGATGTTGTCTTCGAGCTCCCCAAGGGTGCACATGAGCATGCACGTCGTCGACTCGGGCCAGCTTGTCTCCTGGCTGTGCCGCTTGGGCGGCTGGACTGTTGTGCAGGCGGTGCCAAGGCGGCGCACACCATGTGTTTGTTTCCTGGCCGTGCCCAGACAGGCAGATTTGTGTGTCTTTTGTTTCTGCCACTTTTACTAACACAGTAGTACGCATCCTCGCTTTACAAACGTCGGTCAGAGTTTAGCTAAAAGAAAGCGTTGGTTTGAGTGAAGCTGAGTTTAATTTATTTGTGTAGGCCTTCTTGAGAATGACAGTGACAACGTCCTACTAGTGCATGCCTTTCAAATAGTCCTAATCGTGTATTATCTGCATATTTTATGACTTAGAGCTTAGAAGAACTGCTAATGAGTTACTACTTTTTCTTCATGTGTAAGCGCACATAGACTATTTACTTGTGAGACCAAATTATGTATGCATGTTGTAATTGTTGTTGGTACTTAAATTATTTTGTTTCATTCGTGCTTTTGTGATTTTTTCAGATTATTTTAATGTTATTATGTGTTAAAAATAAAATTTATATATTCTAATATACACATGCTTACATGACTCAATAAAACATTCAAATCCATGGTGTACACATCCAAACAGGAATTGGAATTGGGTACCACCACTTGATTCCAACAGGAAATTCCAAGCACACCCAAACAACATAATTGGAATTGTAAGTCATTTTCTTTCCATTTTAGATTTGGAATTTTCATTCCAATTCAATTCCAAGCCAAAATTCCTACATCCAAACAGAGCGTAAGATTTTGTTTATGTTTGATGAAATCAGACCGAGAAAGCTCTGAAATAATTTCGCACTTGTATTTTTTCCAGTCGCTAGCACTTGTACTATTTTTCTCCCATCTTGCGTGCCGTGAGTCAACTGGGCAGGTCTCCTATGATTGGCCAATTTCCTACCGTTGGGACCTACCGCTTCTTTTCTTCTCGACGATGTCACATCACTACTAGTAGAAGATAAACTTTCCTTGCACAGAAAATTTGACTGGCACGTCGGTCAACAAAAAGGCAGAGCAAGTCGGTCAACGGGGAGGTAGTTGGCAAAGAGTTCACACGCACCAGATCCAGAAACGAAGCAGCGACACCGTGAGTGACGGCGACGCCGCACCGCAATCTTCCCATCACCTGCAGGCGGGGTCGGTCATGTGGGGGCACGCGTCCAACCGGCCCCACCCCACGCCATCGCCTAGCCGTTCCTGCCGCTCAAGCGCGAGTGCGGTCCCCATACGTCAAGGGAATCCTCGTGCCTCCGGACACTGCTCTGCCGCCGGGATAGCCAGGCAGGGGGGCAAAATTCACGATATATTAACGTTTGATCTCACGAATTGATCTACTTTTTCAAAGATATTCTGATTTGGCCTGTTTTCATGACGCTTTACCAGAAGGTGTCATGGTCAGTAGCACGGCGCTCTCTCCAAAAGCGCCATGCACCCACGACGCTTCCTAAGAAAACGCCATGGCCCCGTCCGCCGTGGCGGCCGCCGTGGCACAGGCGGGCCCGTTTTAATGGTTGGCGCTTTCCGTGGGGGCGCTTTTGCGAAAAACGTCATGGTCCTATACCTAAAAAACGGTCCGGGCGCCCTCCCAGGCCATACCTCTTCATTTCTCCCAGCTCCCCTCTCTCTCTCGCCCCAAGTTCTTCCCCTACTCGAATCTCTTCGAATCGGTTGCTTTTCTCCGTGGATTTGGACTTCCCTTTGCTTCAAGAGGTAATCTCCCCCTAACCCCTTGGTTTTGTCCAAATAGATTTGTGAAATTTGGTTCTACGTTGGTAAAGAATGTAGAACCCTAACCTGTGGCATCCCGCAAAACCACTACTAGAAAATCGCGTTGTTTTGTGCATTGCATTATCATGACCGCATGCTCATGTCATCATGCCACATTGTATTTGAGCCTCGTCATCATCGTGCATTTGCTTGCATAAAACTATTTGCGGAAAAACCTGATTGTGTTTTCTAAACGCCCCGTCCTTATTCAAACGCAAATATCGGGTCACCGGATTATTTTTGTTTTGTTTGCTATCGGTTTGCAAAAGTCTGTTTGAAACAAATAAAATATTTAATTATTTTAGGGGGCAGTCGAACGGGCCGAATCGACCCAGTCGACCACCCCCAGTTCAAAACTGTCCACCTCAAAATCCCTAGTCTACCCAGCCTAATCTACCCACCCCTCCAGCCACCTCACCTCCACCAATCTCTGGCTGCCACCTCACCATCTTCCTTCCCTCTACCCAATCCCAGCCCGCCACCTGGCCAACCTCCCTCACCCACTCCCCTCTCACCACTCGAACCACCCACACAAAGACACAAAGACACCACGACGCCCACCCCACCTCGCACAGCTCCCGCTGCCCCACTGCTGCTGGGCCCGGACCCACCTTCCCCACCAACCTCTCTTCCTCCCGCGTGTCCCTCTCCCCCTCCTCCCTTCTCTCTGCCTCCCATGGCCGAGCCCGTCTCTCCGCTCGCCTCGCTCGCTGACCTCCCTCTAGCGCCGCAGCCTCGAGCCTCCTTCTCTCCCCCGATGTCGCCCTCGCCTCACCCGCCTCCTCCTCCGCCCCGCCTCCGGCGCGTCCGCCCGCCGCCAACCATGAACCCCCTCTCCCGATCGCGCGTCCCGCGCCGCGCCTCACCTCCTCCGCCACGTTTCCCTGACCGCCGCCTCCGTCCTTTCCGCCTCCGTTCGCTCGCCGCCCGTCGTGGTCGACGAGCCCGCCACGCCTCTCCGACCTCCGCAACCTCCTCCGCCCGACTCCTTCTCCGGTCCCCTCGCCCGCGCCGCCTCGCCGTCTGCTCTCCTCCGCAGCGCCTCGCTGGCGTCCCTCGCCGGACCGCCTCGAGCCTCGCCCCGCCAGCGCTCGCCACCACCGACAGACGTTGTCGCGGCCCTGCCTCCACCTCGCCTCGGCCCGCGAGCCACGCCTCCTAACCGCCGCCCGCTTGTTGCGGCCGGCGGCAGCGGCCGCGGCGTCGCCCGCCTGGCCACGGCCGTCGTTCGTCCTCCCCACCCCCACCTCGGCAGCCCGTCCGGCCTCCTGCCATGAGCCCGACTGCGTCGCCCGGAGCCTCCTTCCGCCTCGCCGCCCGTAGTCGCGCCCGAGCCTACGCCTCGCCGCCGGCACGCTTTCCGTCGCAGCGCGCGTCGTCGCCCGGCTCCACCCCAGCGTCTGCGGCGCCTGTGCAAGCCCGCAGCTGGTTGCCAGTTGCGTATGGTCCCGGATCTCCGACATGGCATAGATGGACAAGCCTCGAAGACCGTTCCCCGTACCGCCATGATCTTCTTCTCGGACCCGAAGACCACCAAGTGCTCCATCATGGATAAGATGTCCGGACCCCGAAGACCGATCCCGGCAAGACCAAACACTCGACATGCCATGTTCCCCCTCACGGATGCCATGATCTTCGTCACGGACGACGAGGCCCCTGAACCCCGGAGACCCGAACCTGAGATCATCGCCACAGATCGACAAGGATTCCACATGGGACGACAAGTACTCCGACATGGACCCGATTGAAGCAAACCCGAAGACGGTAGATGCGACAAGTACTTCCCCCAGATCCGATGCCCGAGGACCACTGATACGACATGAACTTCCCCTCGGACGCCAAGATCTGCCTCTCGGACCCGAAGACCGCGATGATGTTGAACCAGGACCCCCATCGGACAAGATCGTCACCAAGACCGGCCCATGTTGAGATCCGAAGACCGACCCTCCCGAAGATCCGAACCCTGAGACCGACCCCGAACCCCGGAACCCCAAGATCGTCGAGACCCCTAATGTGTGAACCCCTTTCTCGAGCCCTATTTTCTAAATGTAATAACAACTTGTTGCATATTAATTGTCATACTTGCATGCATATTTGTGTGGTATGGGGGCCTTATGCCGATTCACCTGATAATTAAATATGGGGCCCATATGCGGGCAAATCTAGTCTCATATTGGCCTCATTTAAATTTGTGTAGCGAACCGGTAACTTGTCTTGCCTTGTTAATACAACATTTAAATTGTGGGGTATCTAAATAACTAGAACCATATATTTAAGTGTCGGAACCCCCGGTTTCGCTTAACATGACCTAATTGCATTGCACCTTTGCCATGCCATACATCATACATGCATCATGCCGATCTTCTGCCGTTGTCTTAAATCGTGCATCCGGTGTTTATTCTAGTGCTTTGCTTCTTCGCGGATAAGGCCGTTGAGTTGATGTGAGCTTCGCCCCGATCTTCGGATGAACCTTCGGCAATGTTTTTCAGGCGAGCATCTCCCCCTTTCTTCCTATCTTACTTTTCTAGTATTTATTCCCTCCTGTTGATCTTTGCTATCTGTGTTGCGATGCTCTAGTTTTCGTACCCGTGATATCCCTTGCAGCCATATATAGCCTTGGACACATCCTATTACCTGTTGTTTGGTAGATAGTTGGACCCGAGCGTCGTAGTCGCTTGCTCAAGTGCTGTTGCGTGTCGTCAAGTACCATAGTGGTTGGAGTATTGCCGCATGTTAATGTTGGAGATGATTATGGTTTTACTTTCCGTTCACTTTAATTACTGTTTAACAACTAAAATTGAAGTAAGTAAGCAGAGGCATCGGTGGGTGATAGATAATGTTGGTTTCCGACCGCCCACTTGTGTCCCGTAGGACCCCGAGTTCTTGACACTGTTAGAGATCGGCGCTAACCACGGTGGAGATATGGCCCCCATTGATTAGTACCTGATTTCAAAGTATTGTCTTTGGGGCCACAAACTAGTTTGAGGTTTTATTTACGATCTTGTATGCCATGCTTCTTTGCTTTATTTACGATTGTGCGAGGAGCACTGCATCTTTAGGAAGCGGAGTGTTTTCGGTATCGGCAGTCCAGCTTTTGGGATTTGTCGTTTACCAGCGCATAAACCCCGAGTCCGTCTCGAGACCGCCGACTTCGTTCTTGGGTAGACTTAGTGGGTGGCCCCGTGCTTGCTTTGGGTGCAGGAACGTCATGACTTAGGCCGCCGACATACCGATGGGTGTATGTTAACGATCGGCAAAAGGGTCAAGTGCTTGTGGATACTTTGGTGCACCCTGCAGGTTAAATCTTTTCGAAGCCGTGTCCGCGGTTATGGACGACTTGGAGCACAGTGCTTGATCATAGACAACTATAACTAAAGTTTATTGTTATAAATTGACTTGTATCCGATATGACTAGTAATCAGCTTCACTACAACGGAATGGCTAAGTAAAAGTACCAACAACTGTTGGGTTTTTGGGGTTATCTCATGCTAATTGTATCTGACTAGTAAGTGTTGCAACTATCACGGAATGGTCAACTAAAAGTGCCCACTGCTTATTTTATCAGGATGACTATCTAAACCTGACTAGTAATTGCTGCAACAATAGCGAATAGATAAAGCGCCAAGCGTAACCGTGAGTTCCTCGGTTGACTTCCTCGTTTGGTCTCGAGGGGGAATCCCAGGATGGGATTGTTTGGTGTTAGTATCAGTTTGGTTCCGAATAGGTCTTTCTTACCCCTCTCTGATAGCCGCCAGTTGTATCGAGTCTCTATAGGTGGTTTAGTGCATGCTGCCGCTGCCGCTTCAGTCCACCATACCTGTGTAGGCGAGGACCGCCGAATTCTAGCCTCGCCGTATCTTGGCCTCGATCGACGCTCCTCTTTTCCTTTGCCCTTTGTCGGCACCCTTTTGTTTAAGCAGGTTTGAGATCGGCGTTGTTAGCGAGGTTACCCTTCCGCTTGGCAGGTTATGGACGCCATTGGTTATTCTTCAGGGCTCTTAGCCCCATTTGCATCTTGTCCGTAGTCGGACGCTGTGTCAATTTCAAGGTGATTTGGATCTTCGTATTGTATATCTGTATTCTTGACTCATTGAGTCGCTGTTATATATATATCTATTCTGTGGGTCCCATCGAGGACTGTTGTGTAATGTTATTACTTCGTTTTCCACCCGCACGAAAGTGCCTGGTGGGCACCTTTGAATCGTTTCTATGCGGGTTTGGCGGGTTTCGCTAAAACTTGCATAGGTACGATTCTGAGAGTGTTACATAACCCTAACCCTAGCTATATCTTGGCTTGATGTTGTTGCTTCTAGTTATTAGATTGGTAGTTTATGGCTAGGATTTGTATAAGTGGCATGACTTGTTTTAGTTGGTAGCTACGATTGGTGGTGGTAATATAGTTGTCTTTGATGCGTAATGGTTGGTGTCATTGTTTTTTAGATGGCAAGAATCGTTAATGTTCATCATGTGGACAAGGCCGCATTCTTGAAAGGCAATACCGAGTGTGACCCGGAGGAGGTAGTCATGGTATAAGGATCACTCACCCGTGAAGAGCTATGCTAGTGTCCTTGTATGGCGGCGGGGTCTCCTGGAATAATCCAAATTGCCTCATCACCCGTTGTGGAAGGTGGAACTCAACAGCGTAGACACAAATCAATGGGGCACGAATCCTCCAGAGATGTGCTTCTTGCATACATTTGCGATTCAAGTCCGCCTGGAACCAAACACCCGTACCCACATTCCCTCTAGTTCCGTATGGCTCCCATTCCACCTGAGCGAGGAACACAATATTAGCATGTCGACTCGAAGTATATATGGTGGAAAAGATGAGTTCTTGAGAAAAATCAAATTATTACCTTCTCCGGGGTTAGCAAGTCGATTTGGTTAGTGTAACGCAAGTAGCATTCCTCGGATTCACCATGGAATACTTCGGTATTATCCCACAAGTACGTCCATGTAGGAGCGCGGAGATGTCTATTGCCATGATCATCCCACGGTTTTTCCTTCATCGGAATGGGTCGACCAACTGGTATGCGCAACCAAGACCATATGGTCAGTAGCACCATAGGTCCACCAATACTTGCTCCTTTTCCAGTTCTACAACACGCCTCGTCCAGCTGCAAATACAACAAGCATACATAAGTATCCGGTCGATCAAGCATATGTACTACTACCATGCAATATATATGGTTTATTACCTGTCAATACAAGTAAGCAAGTGCCGCCGAACCCCAGCTGTGCATATAGCCCCATTCCGCAAATAGAGTGAGCCACGTGAATGAAGCATTCCTTCCAGTGCCATCTGAGAAAAGTGTCCTACTAATGGCATACCATAAGTATGCACGGGCATACATCTGGATCACCTCCTCATCGGCGTCCTCGGGGCACTTGCTGAAATTTTCTTGTATCCATTTGTAAGTAGCACCGGCAGACATCTTCTCTTGCGTTGGCGCCTTACCAATTAAGCCAATCATCACTTCACACCATTTACCCGAATCTGAGCTCATACACACGGGCTGTCCTTTGATGGGAAGCGCAAAAATCATGGAGACGTCCTGCAGAGTGACCGTCATCTCACCACAAGGGAGGTGGAAACTGTGTGTCTCCGGTCTCCATCTATCAACAAGTGCTGTGATCAAACAAAGGTTCATATGCGGCGTCGAACGCGAGACAAGCTGGATGAAAGGGAGAAGTCCAGTCCGCTCAACATATGGAGTGTAGCGCTCATCATATGGCATCTTCTTGCTATGCACCTCCTTGGACCGTAGGTGCAACCACTTGAAGACATGCTTATTCTACGCGATGTACCGCTCACGGTGCCGTTGATCATAATGCCCATGCAAAATAGATTGTCCTTCCATCCTACAAGTGGTTGCAAAAATCCAAGTAAATACACCATCCACCACAATATGCATATATGAATACATATATGAGTACATTCATGAATACACCATGCATTCCATATCAACAATAGCCAAACTATATATTATCCAACAATAGCCCAACAACATATTATCCTATAAGCCATATATGCCAACAATAATCCATGTATTAATACATTCATTCCATATCATCTACACAAAGCCATATATGCCAACAATAGCCCATCTAATTTCTTCAAACAAATTTAGACATTCTACCACACTAAGGGTGTGTTTGTTAGCCCGGTTGTGCAATCTCACCATATCAAAGCTGAGTCTAGCACTGCCCGCCTCAGTTGAGATTGTGTTTGGTGTGTTTATCTGGCCTCAACCGAGCTCACTTGGGATTGTGTTTGGTGCGTTTATCTGTTGGAATTATGCCCTAGAGGCAATAATAAAGATGTTATTATTATAATTCTTGTTCATGATAATGTTTATATTCCATGCTAGAATTGTATTAAGCGGAAACTTTAATACTTGTGTGGTTTGTGAACAACACCGTGTCCCTAGTACGCCTCTATGGACTAGCTCATTGATCAATGATGGTTAAGGTTTCCTAACCATAGACATGAGTTGTCAATTGATAATAAGATCATATCATTGGGATAATGATATGATGGACAGACCCAAACTAAGCGAAGCAATTAGATCGTGTCATCGTGTTCGTCTTTGCGAAGCTTTTTCTTATGTCAAATATTGTATTCCTTAGACCATGAGATAATGCAACTCCCTGGTATCGGAAGAAAGCTTTGAGGTCATCAAACGTCATCCTATGAGAGGGTGATCATAAAGGTGTCTCTCACGTGATCAGAAAGTATCTGTTGGGTTGTATGTATCGAGATGTAATTTGTCCCTCCCAAGTCGGAGAGATATACTTCGGGCCCACTCGGTAATCGATATCAACACCGCTTGCAAGCATGTGGTTAAGGATTTAATCACAAAGTGATATCGGATTACGGAACGAGTAAAGTACTTGCTGTGAACGAGATTGAACTAGGTATGATGCATCGACGATCGAATCTCGGCAAGTAAAATATCGCGAGACGAAGGGAATATATATATGGGATTGATTGAGTCTGGCATCGTGGTTCATCCGATATGATCATCGATGAATGTGGAGTCAATATGGGTTTCCATACCCGTTGTTGATTATTGATAGAAGATCATGTCTGCATATTCTCGAACGCGGTCACAGGTCACACTTAACGTGTCTCGACGCTAGGATAGATTGGATAATTGGTTTATGAGTTTTGTTCGGAGTCTCGGATGGGATCCGGGACATCACGAGAGGTTCCAGTGGTCGGAGAATAAGAATCATATAAGGCAGTGCAGTTTTTGGAGTTCGGAATTGTTCCGGGTTAATCGGTATTGTACCGGAAGCTTCTAGAACCTTCCGGAAGGGGACCAACGTGGCCCCACCTTCCGGGAGGGGGCATGGGCCTATGAGGGAGTGCCCTGGCTGCATTGGGCCAGGGGAACAAGGCCCCATAGGGCCCAGCCGGCCTAGAGAGGTTTAAACTCGAGATAGACCTTCTAGAAGGGGGGGGTTTCCTTGCCCCCCACTCCTTATCCTTTGGGGCCGCCGGTTTGGGCTTGGGGGATGGGCTAGGGCTGCGCCCCCATCTATATAAAGAGGGGTGGGGGTGCACCAACCCCCTACACATTCCCCTCCAACCCTAGCCGCCCTGCTTCCCTCCTCTCTCCCTCCCGACTGCTTGTAAGTGAAGCCCTGCTGCAGAAATTCTCCATCATATACACCACGCTGTCGTGTTGTAGATCCAATCCATCTCTCCACCATACTTGCTGGTCCGAGGAAGGAGGAGACGTCTAGTTGCTGCACGTGTGCATCTCACGGAGGCACCGCCACTTATGGTGCTAGATCGGATCGGATCGCGAGGAGGAGAAGCGAGTACGACTACATCACCCACGTTCCGATTTAACGTTCACTGCTTGAATCTTCAAGGGTATGAAGATCTAATCCAATCTCTCTTGTTGTTTGCATCTCCTAGATTAGATCTTGGCTTTCCCTATGTTCGCATCCGTAGAAAATTTTGATTTACTATGCCGCGAAACCCTTCAGTGGTATCAGAGCTAGATCTATGTGTAGATGTGTTTCACGAGTAGAACGCAACATGGTTGTTGCAGGCGTTGATGTTTTCTGTTGCAAGCCTCTTGTTTGTGTTCTTCTTATGACACGGGATAGTGAGATTGAAGCGGTCCAGGCCAACCTTACGCGACGTCGTTCGCGAGACCAGCTCCGCACTTGACGTGTGGCTTGTTCCACACATGCGGCTGGTGGATGTCAGTTTCTCTCACTATAGGTGTCATGGGATTAACACCGGAGTTTGGCAACCATAATATCACCGTTGTGGCTTTCCGTAGGTAAGAATCGTTCTTAGCATCTACTCCCATAAGCCACGTAAAACATGCAACAACAAAGTAGAGGCGTCTAACTTGTTTTTGCAGGGAGTGTTTTCTGTGATATGGTATGGCCCAAGATGTGATGTGTATAATGTATGCGATGATCATGTTTTATAATGTTTCACGACTTGCATGTCGATGAGTACACAACCGGCAGGAGCCATATGGTTGTCTTTATAATTGTGTATGACCTGTGTGTCAACTTCTTATACGCCATGTAATAGTTTCACTTTATCGCTAAGTAGTTAGCAATAGTTGTAGTTGCTATTCGTGGTGGAGGCAATCATGGTGGAGTGATGGAGATCATGCCGGAGCGCACAAGATGGAGATCATTGCGCGAAGATTGGCTATACCATGTCACATTAAAGTTATATGCATGTGATGTTTATCCTTTTATGTATCTTATTATGCTTAGATCGCGACGGTAACATTATAAGATGATTCCTCACTTAAAGATCAAGATAAAAACTATGTTCTCCCCAAGTATGCACCGTTGCAAAAGTTCGTCGTGTCCAAGAATCACGTGATGATCGGGTGCTATAGAGTCTACGCTCACATACAACGGGTGCAAGCCAGTTTTGCACACGCGGAAATACTTGGGTCTAACTTGACGAGCCTAGCATGTACAGACATGGCCTCGGAACACAAGAACCGAAAGGTTAAGCATGAGTCATATGAATGATATGATCGACACTTCGTTGTCCACCATTGAAACCACATCTCTTCTCGTGAAGATCGGATTAGGTGTGGTGAATTTGGATCGTGTTCACTAAACAACTTGAGGGATGTTGAATTTAGTGGGAGTTCATCTAGTAATTTGATTAAAAGTTGAACTAGTTATCATGAACATAGTCTAATTTGTACTTGCAAATACTGTAGATCATATGGCTAAGTCCAACTTCAACTTCAACATTTTTGCTGAGAAGGAAAAGCTTAGAAACAATGGGTCTATCTTCACCAATTGGTTCCGCAATCTAAGAATCATTCTCTCTGGCGGTCAAAAGGACTATGTCCTTGGGAAAGCATTAGGTGACCCTAACGAATCGCGGGTGATGAGAAAAGCTGTCTATCGATCAAGAAAGATGATTATGGTGTGATTAAGAGCACCATGTTGTTTTCTATGGAACCGAACTTCAAAATCGTTTTGAAGACTATCCGGGCCCTTTGAGATTCTCAAGAGCTGAAAACCATGTTTGAGACTCGGGCTCGAGAGATATGAGATCTCTGAGAAGTTCTTTAACTGCAAGATGGAGGAAGGGAGTTCCGTTAGTGAGCACGCCATTAAGATGACGGGCTACACTCAACGCCTTGAGCAACTGGAATGCACGATTCCAGAGGATCTCAAGATTGACAGGGTTCTGCAATCACTTCCTCCCAGCTACAAAAGTTTTGTAGTGACTCACAATCAGATTGGTTCCACTGATACGATCACCGAGCTCTTCGCAAAGCTGAAGGCCACGGAAGTGGACATCAAAAAGGATAATCATGTGTTGATGGTCAACAAGCCCACCTTTAATAAAGGTAAGGGAGCAAAGAGTCCCTTCAAGAAGGGCGGCGGCAAGCGCAATGCCCCTGCTGAGAAGAAGCTCAGGTCTGGTCCCAAGCCGGACACTGAGTGCTTCTATTGCAAGGACAAGGGTCCTCGAAGCATAATCCGAAGTACTTAGCGGACAAGAAGGCTGGCACCATCAAAGGTATATTTGATATACATGTTATTGATGTTTTCCTTACTAGCCCTCGTTGTAGTGCCTGGGTATTTGATACCGGTTCAGTTGCTAATATTTGTAACTCGAAACAGGAGCTATGGAATAGACGGCGGCTTGCGAGGGATGAGGTGACGATGCGCGTTGGCAACGGATCAAGAGTTGATGTGATGGCCGTCGGCACGCTCTCCTTAATTTTACCTTCGGGATTAGTTTTAAACCTTAATAAATGTTATTATGTGCCTGCTTTGAGCATGAACATTATTTCTGGATCGTGTTTATTTCAAGACGGTTATTCATTTAAATCGGATAATAATGGTTGTTCTATTTATATGAGTAACATATTTTATGGTCATGCACCTCTTGTGAATGGTTTATTTCTTCTAAATCTCGAAAGGGATGAAACACACATCCATAACATTGAGGCTAAGAGATGCAAAGTAGATAGTGATAATACTACTTATTTGTGGCAATCGCTGTCTAGGTCATATTGGTGTAAAGCGCATGAAGAAACTCCATTCTGATGGACTTTTGGAGTCTCTTGATTTTGAATCATTTGACACATGCGAACCATGCCTCATGGGCAAGATGATCAAAACCCCGTTCTCCGGTATGATGGAGCGAGCAACGGACTTGTTGGAAATCATACATACCGATGTATGCGGACCGATGAGTGTTTTGACGCGCGGTGGATATCGCTATTTTCTCACTTTTACCGATGACTTAAGTAGATATGGGTATATCTATTTAATGAAACATAAATCTGAAATGTTTGAAAAGTTCAAAGAATTTCGAATGAAGTGGAGAACCATCGAATGTAAAAGATTAAGTTTCTATGATCCGATCGTGGAGGTGAATATTTGAGTTATGATTTTCTCACGCATCTTAAAGCAAGTGGAATCGTTTCACAACTCATGCCACCCGAAACACCACAGCGCAATGGTGTGTCTGAACGCCGGAACCGAACCCTATTAGATATGGTCCAATCGATGATGTCTCTTACTGATTTTCCGTTATCATTTTGAGGTTATGCATTAGAAATCACTGCATTCACTTTAAATAGGGCACCATCTAAATCCGTTGAGACGACACCGTATGAACTGTGGTTTGGTGATAAACCTAAGTTGTCGTTTCTTAAAGTTTGGGGATGCGAAGCTTACGTCAAGAAGTTGATGCCGGACAAGCTCGAACCCAAAGCGGAGAAATGCGTCTTCATAGGATACCCTAAGGAAACTATTGGGTATACCTTCTATCACATAACCGAAGGCAAAGTGTTTGTCGCAAAGAACGGTTCCTTTCTTGAGAAGGAGTTTCTCTCGAAAGAAGTGAGTGGGAGGAAAGTAGAGCTAGACGAGGTTATTGAACCTTCTCTTGAATTGGAGAGTAGCGCAACACCTGAAATTGTTCCGGTTGCTTTGCACCAACAATAGAGGAAGCTAATGACAAGGATCATGAAGCTTGGACGATCTGCCATCTTGAACGTCGCAGTCGAAGGTCGCGTGCCCTCCCGAGTGGTACGGCAACCTGTTGACTGTCTTGCTAGTAGAAGACAGTTGAAAGTACCGACTTGATACGACTAGAGGGGGGGTGAATAGGCGTCTACCAATTTTAATTTGTTTCACACTTTTAGGCTCAACGAGAAAAGAGGTTATCTAGAGATGCAACTAAGTGAGCAACCTAAATGCAAGAAAGCGAACACAAACCACAAAACAGTAAATAGCGAGGAATAAAGGAAGGAAGAAGTAATGGCGAGGGACACGGAGATGTAATTCCGTAGTTCACTCCCAAGGAGCTACGTCACGTTGGAGAGGTGTCGGGCCACACAAGGTCACCCGAGCGCCACAAAGGTCTCACCTTCTCCGTGAGCTCCCCACAAAGGAGGCCTCACAATCCACTAACCGGTGACCCTGAAGGCGCCAACCGAAACCTTTACACCAAGGTTGAGGGGGAGGCTCCACAACTGAATTGGAGGCGCTCAACGACACCTCGAAGCTTTATAACACATGCCTCAGCTCCGGGGATGCCCTACATCGTCTAGGGTTCCAAGAAACCCAAGAGTAACAAGATCCACAAAGGATGGGTGGGGAAATCAAATCTTCTTTGGTGGAAGTGTAGATCTAGATCTCCTCCCTCACCTCTCAACAGGTCAGGTCGTTTGAGTGGATAGAGAGAGAGATCTAGTGAGGTGAAGCTCAAGCATTAATGGAGGAGAGAGAAAAATTCGAGAGAAGGTGGGAGGAATAAGAGGGGTGCCTTAAATAGGCCCCCATCGCATCGAATCACATAGCCCATGACCTCACCGGAAGTTACGGTGAGGCGGAAGTTCCGCTTTGAGCTGCTCCAACGGTCATCGACCGTTGATGCCCGCTCAAGCAAGCGAAGTTCTGGTCAAAGGCATCGAAGTTCCGGTGAACTTCCGAGCAAGTTTCGATCAAGTTCCGGCAAATAGCACGTTTCAAAATAGAAACTTTCTGAGCCTTCACCGGAACTTGGGGCGGAACAGGGGCGGAACTTCTGGGTCGCGAAGCGAGTCTGACCGAAAGTTCCGGCCTTCAGGCGGAAGTTCCGCTCAAGAACTTTTGCCAGGAAAAGTTTCGAGCAAGTTCCGGTCAAGTTCCGGCCAAGTTCCGGCAAATAGCACACTTCAACATAGAAGGTTACTGAACTGCCACCGGAACTTGGGCGGAACTAGCGTCGGAACAAACTGCAGAACAGTCCACAGAAAAAGGTTTGAGCGGAACTTCCGGCCTATGACCGGAAGTTCCGGTGAGACACAAAAGGCCCCAACAAAACAGGAAAAAGCTCTCTCTCACGGAATAATGGGATGGTTGTGGCGGTGCATATAGGTTTGTGCAAAAACAAGTGATTTCCCACAGCCCTCCAACATGGAACCCCTCTTAATAGTACGGTGACCTAAAAACATCAACCAGAAAGAAACTAGGAGAAGACTAAAAAAGGACGCCGTCTTCAAAAGATCACAAGAGAGCATCCATCATAATACAATGAGACAACAACGACGTTTCCCCTGAAACTCAAGAGCACAGTTAAAAACAAGGTTGGGATTGTCATTTAACACCAAAAAACATCATGGGAAGATATAGTCCTTTCAATCTCCCCCTTTTTGGTGTTAGATGACAATCCCACAGATTTGCATAAAAACAAAGCAATCTTTGCAATGGGTGGAACAAGCTCCCCCTGTATGTGTGCAAGGTAGAGAGAAGACCCCTAAGGATTGAACTAGCACACATACACGGAGGCTTCCCCCAACAATTGTAAAGATAGCACAAATACAAAAAGGGATAGAGATCATACTAGAACCAACTAAAAGTGGTGGAGACAAACGGAGTAATAACAATAACAAGATCAATGAGGCTCCACCACCATAGCAACAACCCAAGAGATGTCAATAAGATACCACACTCACGGCAAAGTATAAGATACCACAAAGATATCACATAGAGATACCACATAGTCTCAAACATACCACATGGTCCACAAGTACACATAAGTTCACGGACATAAAACCACAAGCACACCAATAAACTAGAGAGTTCAGTAAAGAAAAGTCAAAGGCAAGAACAGGCATGACTCAACCCACCCATGCAAATCCGTGAGACAACCTAATAGACATCTTTCTCCCCTTTGGCATCGACACACCAAAAGGAAGAAGAGATCACTCTCGTCCCAAGCATGAGAAGGGAAGGAGGAGACTCATGCGACAGTGACTTCCTCCTCGGACTCATCTTGACTCATGCGGTTAGTGCGAACCCAATCCTCCTTGGGAGCGTGATGAGCTAGAGACCGGTGAGCAAGGAATATTGAGGGCTGTCATGATGGCCTTCTGGCGCTGAACATTGTGACGCTGATCAACATAAGCCTAATACTCGCGGTCCTGCAGAAAGCAGAAAGTCTTCTTCACTTTCCCAAGCAGCTTCTTTGCCCAAGATGGCTGCCTTTGAAGAGAAGCACCACCAGCACTAGAGCCACCCGGAGCAGAGGAGGGACCACTAGCAACACCTTGAGTCTTCTTAAGAGCAGCTTCCTTTTCTTCCTGAGTACGAGGCTTCTGGTGCTTACTCACACGGAGCCTTATCTCTTCATGAATGGTGATGTTGTCTTGAGGAAAGTGAGTGCCAGTCTTCTCGAGCCACTTGTGATTGATGAGAGTTTGAATGTAGGGAGCATAGATGCAGGAGCGCTTTTCAATGAGAGCCCCCCACAACTCTGAGTGAATGAAGTGCATAACATCCATTGGCACTCGGTGTCTCGGCGAAGATGGGTCCGATGCATGAGGTCAACTGATATCCATGAAACCGATCAAAGTTGCGAGCTTTTGGAGAGATGGTGTTCAAGTACACCCTGCGCATAATGTCATAAGCAGGCAGCAGATGATTCACAAACCCAACACTTCCCCATCCTTCAATGTAGAGAGGCTCCAGAACCTCAGGATCAGCAGCAGTAGGACCATGAACACGCCAACCATTCGCCCAGCGTGCTGAATGGGTAGCCAGGCTCAAGACAAACTCAGCCCAAGTAGCGGTAAGGTACACATCCCTAGTCATCCACTTCATCTCACCTTTAGTAGAGGACTGCATGTGAAGAAACATAGTAGAGTAGAACTGAGCAATAGCAGTTACATCAAAGTTCTGACGGTGCTCCATGAGGGGAATCAGTCCAAACTTCTTGCAGATATCAAGAGCCTCCCAAAGTAGACTTGCTTCTCTTCCATGTGAGGCACATTGATGTACTTACGAGGAGCAACCACGAACTTCTTCTTTGATGCATAGATTTCTTCATAAATACATTCTGACGGCAGGTGTGAAAATGAGGATCCAAGCGAGAGGCGATCACGAGGCACGAGGTAGGGATCCAGAGCCTGAATGCACATAAGCCTACGAGACCACTTGGAAATCTTGGCTTTGGTCATATCCGCCCAACTGGATGGCCTTACGAGAAAGAGCAGCCTCTTCCTGCGCAAAGAAGCAGCGGCATGAAAAGCATCCTTCCGACGAGGTACGTGGTTGGACGACAACTTCGGCATCTTCCTCGTCAATCTCGGGAGGAATGTCGGCGGATGGTCGGGCACGCTTGCCTTGGCAGTCTCTCCTTCCCATGAGAAGAAAGAACAAGAATAGGGAGGGAATTTGGGATAAGTGCACAAGTTCGGAAGAGGAAACAAAAGAGTTAGATTGGAGAAATACAAACAGGAAAAGAAAATGCAGTGTAGCCGGAACTTCCGCTGAAACGTCGGAACTTCGGTCTAGACCGGAAGTTCGATGCGTGGCTCACCGAAGTTCGGTGAGGCCACGAACTGACAGTTTCAACAGGAGTTCCCTAGATGTAGATCTAAAGACCACCAATGCACAAAATTTTCCAAGGATGTATTGGACCAATCTACTCTAGCATGATACCCTAGGCTACCGGAGTCCATGGCGGGAGATCGAGGTGGGGAAGGATCCCACGGAGCAGATCTGGAGAGGAGCGGTTGGAGAAGAGGAGGGAGGCCCTCTTGGGCGTCTGCCGTGGCGGCTGATAGAAGATGGGTCTTGGGGAAAAGGAAGAAGATCCGTTTTCCCCAGGGCCCAACTTATATAGGGGAGCACCAGGAAGTTCGGTCGGGGACGGAAGTTCCGGTGGACAGAACTTCCGGTCGAATGAGGAAGTTCCCGACACGGTAGGAACATCTCAGAGAGGATAACAAGGAGGAACTTGTGCGGGAATAGAGAGGGCTTGAGGTAAGGAAAGGCTTAGGATAGATATCTCAAGCTGTGAAGAACCAAAACACCAAAACGAAAACACAAATAAACACGAAATAAAAGCGAACCAAATAAAAGAGGGTGGCGAAGCCACCTTATATAAGAGTACATGGCTTGACACGAAGATATATCTTGGGTTCATTACCAACACTCAACATGAAGCTCAAATGGTCCCCTTTAGAGACAATAGAGTATGAGAACTTTAATGTGCATAATAGGGATAGTGTTTGTTCATAAGAGGAACTACACTCCCTAAATCCATGCCTACATCCAAACAAGATACACATTGAGACACGGGTAGGTGTGCAAGGGCTCAAGCAACATTGCTCGAATCAATGATATTTAGCTCATGCCTTAACTCTCGAACCGTGCTTCATCAAGAGGCTTCGTGAAAAGATCCACAAGATTTGCCTTGGTGGAACATACTCCAAAGAAATGTCTCCTCTAGCAACATGGTCCCGAATGAAATGATGACGAATCTCAATGTGCTTGGTCCGTGTTGCACGGGATTGTGAGCAATAGAAATTGCACTCTCATTGTCACAAAGAAGAGGCACCTTGTCAAAAGATAGTCCAAGATCCTTCAAGGTTTGCTTCATCCATAGCAATTGAGCACAACAAATTGGCAGAGATATACTCGGCAATGAGACATAGACACAGTTTTGCTTCTTCGATGACCAACAAACCAAAGATCTTAGAAACCGACAAGCTCAGGAGGTTGACTTTCTTCCCACTTTGTCACCAGCCCATCCGAGTCCGTGTAACCAATCGGATCAAAGTGGCTCCTTGGGTACCACAACCCAAAGTTTGGGGTATGAACTAAATATCGAAAGATCCTCTTGACAGCCACCATGTGGCTTTCCTTTGGTGCAGCTTGAAATCTTGCACACATACCCACACTCAACATAATATCCGGCCGAGATGCACAAAGATAGAGCAAAGAACCAATCGTCGAACGATAGAGTTTTTGATCCACCTCCTTACCCTTGGGATCGAGATCAAGATTAACCTTAGTTGGCATGGGAGTCTTGGCACCTTTAACTTGATCAAAATTGAACTTCTTGAGCATGTCTTGGATGTACTTGGCTTGGTTGATGAAAGTCCCTTTCCTCAATTGTTTGACTTCAAATCCAAGGAAAAACTTCAACTCCCCCATCATGGACATCTCGAAGCGGTCGGTCATGAGCTTGGCAAAATCCTCATTAAAAGATTTGTTAATAGACCCAAAGATAATGTCATCAACATAGATTGGCATATGAACAAGTGGCCTCCAACTTTCTTAGTAAAAAGAGTGGGATCAATGAGACCCACTTCGAAGCCACGGTCTAACAAGAGCTCCCTAAGGCAATCATACCACGCACGTGGGGCTTGCTTGAGGCCATAGAGTGCCTTATTGAGCTTGTAGACATGGTTCGGAAAAAGTGGATCCTCAAAGCCCGGAGGTTGCTTGACGTATACCAACTCTTTCAAAGGACCATTAAGAAAAGCACTCTTAACATCCATTTGATACAATTTAAAGTTATGATGGGTAGCAAAGGCAAGGAGCATGCGAATGGATTCAAGGCGAGCAACGGGGGCATAAGTCTCACCGTAGTCGATGCCCTCAACTTGTGAGTATCCTTGGGAAACTAACCTTGCCTTGTTGCGCACGACAATTCCATTCGCATCGCACTTGTTCTTGAAGACCCACTTGGTTCCAATGACGTTTTTGTTGGAGATATGCCCAAGAGGCAATAATAAAGTGAGTTATTATCATATCTTCACACTTATGATAAATGTTTACATACCATGCTATAATTGTATTAACCGGAAACATTAATACTTGTGTGATTTGTAAACTAAAATAAGAGTCCCTAGTATAGCCTCTTGTTAAACTAGCTTGTTGGTTAATATATGATCATGGTTTCCTGATCATGAACATAGAGATGTTATTAACAACAGGATCATATCATTAGGAGAATGATGTGATGGACATACTCCTATAGATAAGCGTAGCATAAAGATCAAGTCATTTCAATAGTTCAATTGCTATATGCTTTACGATACATAGTAACCTAATTCCTTCGACCATGAGATCATGCATATCACCTTTACGGATGGATGCTTTGATGTCATCAAACACCACACCGTAACAGGGTGGCTATAAAAGTGGCATTGAGTGTTCGGAAAGTATTGGTTGAAACACATGGATCAAGAGTGGGATTTGTCCATCCACATGACGGATAGATATACTGGGCCTCTCGGTGGAATGTCATCCAATTAGCTTGCAAGCATGTGACTTGGTCACAAGGGATCACATATCAGGAGCGAGAAAGAGTACTTATCGATGTGAGGTTGAACTAGGTATGCAGAGATCTAAGCGATCATAACCTCGGGTAAGTAACATATCGTGAGACAAAGGGAAATTGGTATCGTATGTAAGTGGTTCATTCGATCGCAAAGTAATCGTAGAAATATGTAGAGCCATATGAATTTCGATTCCTCTATTGGTTATTGTTAGGAGAAGTGTCTCGATCATGTCGCATAATTCACGAACCGTAGGGAGACACATAAGGATTGACGTTGTTTGAGTAGTTATGGTATTATGAAAGAGACCGAATGTTGTTGAGTCTCGGATGGGATCCGGGATATCACGAGGTGATCCGGAATGGTCCGGAGAATAAGATTCATATAAGGAAAGTCCGTTTGAGTTCGGGAATGATTAGTGTTTTCATCGGAATGTTCTAGAAGGTTCGGATTGTCCGGCACTCGGGGGGAAGGTACATGAATGTGTCATTGCTCATTGAATGATTGCATCATGTACTAAGTGTTCTGCTGTCCCAAATAAAGGATTAAATTGAATCCTAAAACAGAAAAGTCAAATGTCGGTTTGAAAGTCAAGCCAAAAAGAAACAAGCGTGGAAACAAGCAAGGAGTTGGAACCAACACGGAGGAGGAGTTGGACTCCTCGGGCGTAGCTCTGGTCCGAGTTGGGAGGGACTCCCTCCCTCCTGGCGCAAGGACCCCCTCCCATATAAGGAGGCAGGGCTCCTCCATAGACACATAACTTTCTACTCTAGATCTCCGGTTTAGAGCTGTTTTGGTTTAGAGCTTCTAATTGCTTTAGCCAACAGTTTAGAGCCTTCTAATTGGTTTAGAGCCTTCTAATTGGTGTGTCTAATTACTAGACCACTAATAGCCTCTCTCATAAGCTCCACCATACTACTTGAAGCTTAAGCGAAGCCTGGGATCTCCCTCTACTTAGGTACCACCGTTGTCTTGGGAATCGCGAGAGAGTGCTACAACCTCCGCTGCTTTGGAACAAGGGAGAGGAAGGTCTTCGTCGAACAGGCGTGTGACCGACTGCGGGAGCTGCTAGGAACGTGGCGGGAAGGATCGTCTACGCGATCTTGAGATCGGAAGTGTCTGACTACATCACCCACGAGAATGCTCGTTAACCACTTTGGAATCTTGAGGGTGAGTTCCTCTATCGACTCGTTGCTACAATCTAGTAGATAGATCTTGGCTTGTTTGTTTGTATGCGATAGAAAATTTTGTTTTCCATGCTCTGAACCCCTCTGATCAGTCGAGCCGTGTCTATATGTAGATCATTTGCACGAGTAGAACACAATGGTCATTGTGGGCGTTGATGCTTTTTGTCGATTGCTTCTTGTGTACTTTGTATCTTGCGGTATGTTGGGATGAAGCGGCCGGGCTAACCTTACATGACATCGTTCATGAGACTTGCTCCACGCTTGACATGTAACTTGTATTGCATAAGTGGCTTTGCGGTGCATGTTTCTCCTAGCATAGTTAAGATCCAATTTACAACGGGTGATCAACAATGCTAGTATCAATGTTGTGGTTCTTGTTCGTAAGTTAGATCGACACTTATTGAAAGCCCCAAACCACGTAAAATATGCAAAAGAAAGTAGAAGCGTCTAACTTTGTTTTGCGAGGGTGTCTGATGATGTGATATGGCCATGATTGTGATTATATATGATGTATGCAATGTTCCTTATTGTAAGTAAACGGCAGAGCCATATGGTTGTCTTTAATTTATGTTAAGACCTGCATGTCTATTCAAAGTAGTTGTAATAGTTGAAGCGTGGGCGACAACCATGGAGTAGCGTCATTGACCTTGATGCAATGCGGTGATGATGGAGATCATGTTCGTGCTTGAAGATGGAGATCGGAAGCACAAAGAAGAAAGCCATATCATATCACATATTGTGAATTGCATGTGATGTTAATCCTTTATGCATCTTGTATTGCTTAGTAGGCGGTAGCATTATAAGATGATCCCTCATGCACATGAATTTCAAATCATAAAGTGTTCACCCTTAGTTAGCACCGTTGCTAAAGCTTGTTGTTTGAAACACCACGTGATGATGGTGTGCTAGATTCTGCAAGTGTATACAACGTGAGCAAGCCAGATTTGCTCATGCGAAACTAAGGTTTGATCTTGTGAGCCTAGCATGTACGGACATGGCCTCGGAACACGGATTACGAAAGGTAGAGCATGAGTCATATAGTAGATATGATGAACATGTCGATTGTTCGCCATTGAAGCTATATCAACTCTCGTGATGATCGGTTTTGATGTGGTGGATTTGGTTCGTGTGATCACTAAAACAATGTGAGGGATATTGTTTTGAGTGGGAGTTCACCTAGATTAATTTAATTATTAATTAGAACTCAATTTATCATAAACTAAATCAAAGTGAATTTGCATAGTTGTTGTAATCATTGGCATCCGACCACCTTGCGCTTAGTTATAATTGAGATGATAGAGCTATAGAATTCTGGTTAGTTACTTTCTGACTGGTATCGTATTGTTTTTGAAGTGTTAATCTAAAGTTTAAAAGTCCTATTGCAAACTTTCAGTAAGTTACGGTTCCTCGATGAAGTTTAATAATTTGTATTAAAACAATAGTAACAATTCCAATGTTAGTATATAAGTATCATGTTTGTCTCCATGATTCTTGATATTCAAAGGATTGTCTTAATATCAAGGTTATCTAGGATCTGAAAGAGTTGTTTCAGAAACCATGATGTGTGGAAGATATTGTGATATCTGAAACGAAGTTTTGGTTGCAACATGATAGAGTATAATATGGCTAAAGTCATGTTCTCATATTTGATGAGAATTTGCGAAAGGTTGTAGACACTTGTTGTCCTAATCCTCCAAAAGGTTTTGGATAGCAACATTATACTCGTAATTCATCGTTATAAGCTAAAGGTAGTTTGATCATGGACGATTCCATGATAAGGATGAATATTTGATGTAGGTAAAATGTTTACTACACCAAGAGATTACTAAATAAAGGAATTTGAAAGAACACCAAACATTTGATGATGGTGATCTACTTCAAGGTGCAAGTCCAAAGACATTGGTATTTAACTATACACGCTTTGGACTATGTGTCATATGTATGACTCCACTATTGATATTGATAGATTCTTTCAAACAGAAAAGGAAATACTGAAAGAGAATCTCATAAATATATGGCAGAAAAGAAAAGATTAGAATTGTTCAATTTAAGTATATAGATGATATACATGTTATGGATATATTCTTTGCTTATTAAACAATGTGGTTCTTAAGTATTTGATCTTTGAATTTGTTGGTGTGAATCGTCATACGAAACAACACAATTCATGAACTACAATGGCCTAAGTAACTAGCAAAAGAATATGTGATGATGTTCATCGAGAACAAAATAAAGGGTTATTGTGTTGCTCGTTAAACATCAAAGCTTGCCTTCAAGATTTGTTTTATCAGGTGTTATGAGAACAAAGGGTTGTTCAAATAATTGCCGTAATCCATAAAAGATGGATGATTCGCAAATCTCGTTGGAAGAATCACATCCATAAAACTAGTGCTAAAAATGTCGAAAGACAAATTAATTGAAAGATCACTTAGGAAGTGACATCGCCGTTTAAATTATATTGGAAAGAAAACATGAAGAAACTCCATATGTATGGAATTTTGGAGTCTTTTGATTTTGATCAAATGGCGCTTGTGAAACTTTCCTAGAGATAATTAAAACTTCGTTCATAGGCCAAAGGAGCGAAAGACTAGCTTATTGGAATTTGTACATATTGTTGTACGAAGTCCATTATGTGTAGTCAAGAGCGATGGATTTCAACTTCATATGCTTTCTCCGAAAATTTGAGTGAATATATGAATATTTACTTAATAAGGATGAAGTGTGAAACATTTGAAAGGTTCAAGGACTTTCAAGATGAAGTGCAAAATCATTGTAACAAAAATATAAATAGTTTATGATAAGATCATAAAGGAAGATATTTGAGTTACAAGTTTAGCATAATACCTAAGATTAAAGGAATCGTTCCGTGGATTTGCATTTCCCGAAACACCATAAGAGTATGGAGCATTCGAGATATGTAATTAAACCTTGTTTGACATGGTGAGATCAAAGGTGTAATTCATAAAATTGCCATTGTATTTTAAAGATTAAAAGCTTTAGAGATTGCCGTTTTTCCACTGAAAAGAGCTTCATCATAATCCGTTGAAATGACACCATATAAGGTTATGGTTTGGGATAAAACCCAAGTAGTCCTTTCTTAAACATTGGTATGTTATACATAAGAAAGATGTTTGCAACCAAAGTCGGATGAATCATCTTTGTTAAGTATTTCTCCATAAACAGGAGACAAAAGTGTTTGTCGCTTAGAGCGTCAAGTTTCTTTAAGAAGGAATTTTTCGTGAAAAGTTAAGTGGGAGGACAATAGAACTTTGATAAGGTTAAAAGACCCTTAGCTATATGTGCAGAGTTCTTGTGACCGAAAAAGTGTTAGGAGGCGCAACAATGCTCATGGCTCACGTGCCTCAAAAGGTTGTGGTCACGAGATCTAAAGTTCCTATTGAAACAAGTAGGTCGGGTAAACAATCAAATACCAAGATTTGAGGGTTGAATCATTATTTGAGAATAATGAACCGACTACATGCAAAGAAGCGATGATGGGCCTGACTCAGTAAAATGGCTTGAAGCCATAAAATCCGTGATAGTTCCATACGAGAAAATCAAGTTTTGAACTTGAAGGACCCTCGAGAAAGGTGTAAGACCTTATAGTTGTGTCTGGATCTATAAAGAAATAGACATGGATGTTTCACATCTATGAAATAGTCGACATGTTGGGAAAGAGATCACAACATGTTCACAGGTTGACTATGACAAGATTTGATCTTTCATAGTGATATTTAGTCTAGACGGATTAATGTAGCAACCACTACATATAATTTTGTTATATGGTAGTAGAATAAACAAAACAAGTTCTTCTAATAGAATCGTTACCTAGGACATGTGCATAACACGGTCCATAGGGTTTTGTTAATTCAAGGATGCTAAAAGCATATGCGAACTTCAATGGTTAAAGTAAGCATAGCGGAGTTGGAATCTTCACTATGATGAAACTGTTAAAAGAGTTTAAATTCATCAGATACAATGAAGATGCTTGCATTTGCAAGAAATTAAGTGGGAGCGCTAAGACATGTTTCTAATACATTATGTGGAAGACATATTGTTGATTGGAAATAATGTATCTTTTATTAACACATATTAAGAATTTCATCCCGATGAAAGACTTAGGCAAAACCCAAATATTTAGCATCAATAGATGCTAATATGGTTATGCCAGAAGTACATAGACAAGATATTGAATGAGTTCAATATAGAAACTACAAGAGAGGTTCTTGTCACACAGAAAGGATTGAAAGAGTTCAATGTTGATGATATATTCAAGTGTATTGACATTTGGTAAAGTGAAACAAATAATCAAGTATAGATTGATACTTGATGTATGAAATCACAAAGAGTATTTATATCAATCATACTGTGATATGTACAAATCCAGATATGTCCTATGCTCTAAATATTATGAGCATATACCGAATGATTAGGAAGATGATCATTGGACAATAGTAAGGATATTCTTATGATCTTTTGGAAGAACTAAGAGTATAATATTTGTAGAAGTGACAAATAGATGGTTAGTTCATTGTAAAAGTACTACATTGATACTAGTTTTGTCACAAAGTACAAATTAAGTTTATCTCAATCTAAACTAAGGGTGGCACAATATAATGGAAAGTGAGTTCCATAATGGATTTGGATGAGTTCCAAAGTTAAGACATTGTGAAGATACTACAACAAAAGGCCAAGTATATAGCGCTATTTTAGCGGCACAAAGAGACATTTGTGTCAAGTAGTTTGTTATCAAACTAGGTGTAGTTCACGATGGGATAATACTATGAAGATATATTGTGCGACAATATTATCAACATGTTTTAACCCCAAAGAGCTAAAGGTCACACGAAAGACCAAATTTATACAAAGCCATCTCATTAGAGAATGAGTGATGCGTAGAGGCAAAGACATGCAATTACACACGGACACGGAAGTGTCGGATCCGGAGATCAGTTGACCACTAGCAAAGTGTACATACAACAGGAAAGCCATAGGTGTTATATACACAAGGTTTGAAACTAGATTATTGACTCTAGTGCAAGTGGGAGGCTGTTGGAGATATGCCCAAGAGGCAATAATAAAGTGAGTTATTATCATATCTTCACACTTATGATAAATGTTTACATACCATGCTATAATTGTATTAAGGAAACATTAATACTTGTGTGATTTGTAAACTAAAATAAGAGTCCCTAGTATAGCCTCTTGTTAAACTAGCTTGTTGGTTAATATATGATCATGGTTTCACGATCATGAACATAGAGATGTTATTAACAACAGGATCATATCATTAGGAGAATGATGTGATGGACATACTCCTATAGATAAGCGTAGCATAAAGATCAAGTCATTTCAATAGTTCAATTGCTATATGCTTTACGATACATAGTAACCTAATTCCTTCGACCATGAGATCATGCATATCACCTTTACGGATGGATGCTTTGATGTCATCAAACACCACACCGTAACAGGTGGCTATAAAAGTGGCATTGAGTGTTAGGAAAGTATTGGTTGAAACACATGGATCAAGAGTGGGATTTGTCCATCCACATGACGGATAGATATACTCTGGGCCCTCTCGGTGGAATGTCATCCAATTAGCTTGCAAGCATGTGACTTGGTCACAAGGGATCACATATCAGGAGCGAGAAAAGTACTTATCGATGAGGTTGAACTAGGTATGCGAGATCAAAGCGATCATAACCTCGGGTAAGTAACATATCGTGAGACAAAGGGAAATTGGTATCGTATGTAAGTGGTTCATTCGATCATAAGTAATCGTAGAAATATGTAGAACCATATGAATTTCCAGATTCCTCTATTGGTTATTGTTCGGAGAAGTGTCTCGATCATGTCGCATAATTCACGAACCGTGGGAGACACATAAGGATTGACGTTGTTTGAGTAGTTATGGTATTATGAGAAAGAGACGAATGTTGTTGGTCTCGGATGGGATCCGGGATATCACGAGGTGATCCGGAATGGTCAGGAGAATAAGATTCATATAAGGAAAGTCCGTTTGAGTTGGGAATGATTAGGTGTTTTCATCGGGAATGTTCTAGAAGGTTCGGATTGTCCGGCACACTCAGGGAAGGTACATGAATGTGTCATTGCTCATTGAATGATTGCATCATGTACTAAGTGTTCTTCTGTCCCAAATAAAGGATTAAATTGAATCCTAAAACAGAAAAGTCAAATGTCAGTTTGAAAGTCAAGCGCCAAAACAAGCTGTGGAAACAAGCAAGAGGAGTTGGAACCAACACGGAGGAGGTTGGACTCCTCGGCCGCCAAGCTCTGGTCCGAGTTGGGAGGACTCCCTCCCTCCTGGCGCCAAGGACCCCCCTCCCATATAAGGAGGGGCAGGGCTCCTCCCATAGACACATAACTTTCTACTCTAGATCTCCGGTTTAGAGCTGTTTTGGTTTAGAGCTTCTAATTGCTTTAGCCAACAGTTTAGAGCCTTCTAATTGGTTTAGAGCCTTCTAATTGGTGTGTCTAATTACTAGACCACTAATAGCCTCTCTCATAAGCTCCACCATACTACTTGGCTTAAGCGAAGCCTGGGATCTCCCTCTACTTAGGTACCACGCCGTTGTCTTCTTAGGAATCGCGAGAGTGCTACAACCTCCATTTGCTTTGGAACAAGGAGAGGAAGGTCTTACGTCAGTCAGCGTGTGACCGATCGGGGCGCTGCGGAGCGATGGCAGGAAGGATCGTCTGCGATCTTGAGATCGGAAGTGTACGACTACATCACCCACGAGAATCTGCTCTCGTTAACCACTTTGGAATCTTCGAGGGTGAGTTCCTCTATCGACTCGTTGCTACAATCTAGTAGATAGATCTTGGCTTGTTTGTTTGTATGCGATAGAAAATTTTTGTTTTCCATGCTACGAACCCCTACAGTTTTGACAATCTTTGGGCCGATCAACCAATGTCCAAACATTGTTCCTCTTGAAGTTGTGAAGTTCCTCGTTCATAGCATCAAGCTAATCATCATCTTCAAGGGCTTCGAAGACTTTCTGTGGTTCCACAAGAGAGATAAACGCATGGTGAGAGCAAAAGGAAGCTAGTTGCCTCCTAGTAGTGGAACCTTTATTGAAATCTCCATAGACATTATCAAGGATATGGCCATATCGAACAAGCTTGGCGAGACGATGAAGCAGCTGACGGGCTTGTGCTTCAATTCGAGATTCTTGAGCTACCACTTGGTCATTTCCACCAATTGAGCCGCCCCCTTGACTATAAGCACGAACACGAGGGTCATCTTCATCAATTTCCACTTCGGGAGAGTCATCACTTGGAGAGGATCCTTGAGGATCATTGACTTGATCTTGACTCGACGAGCTTGACCTTGGGGAGAAGCGTGACCTTGAGGAGGAGCCCCATCTTGGGGAGGATGATGAGGTTGATGAAGAGCTTGTCCGTGAGAGGTGCTTTGAGGATGAGCCCCATCGAGGGGAGGTTGATGTTGTTGATGAAGATCTTGTTCTTTAGAGCTTGGAGAGTCATGAGCATGGGAAGCTTCGGAAGAGCTTGAGGGAGCTTGTGCCAAGAAGGTAGGTCCTTGAGGTGCAAGATGATCTTGTGAGAGTGAGGGCTCCACTTGAGTAGAGCTTGGTCCTTCTCCTTTTTCCATAAGGGGATCCTCAATGGGGAGGTGGAAACCCACACCCATTCTTCCTATGGCCTTGGGAGGAATTTCATCACTTGGATCACAAACACCATCTTGCCTAACAAGAGACTCATGATTTTCATCAAACTTCACGTTGCTCGTCTCTTCAACTCTTCCATTGGCTTTATTGTAGACTCTATAAGCATGGGACTGATTTGAGTAACCAACGAAAATTCCTTCTTGAGCCTTGGATTCAAACTTTGACAACCGAACTCCTTTCTTGAGTATGTAGCACTTGCACCCAAACACCCAGTAGCTAACATTAGGCTTTTCGGTGAGAAGTTCATAGGGGTCTTGTTCTTATTCTTGGAGATAAAGGTTGGTTGCATGGCAAGGTGGAGATGGCCTCGCCCAAAAGTTGTATGGAGACTTGAACTCAGCTAGCATAGACCAGCGGCGCATCCATCAAAGTGCGATTCTTCCTTTCGAACACCGTTTTGTTGAGGGTGTAGGGAGTGGAGTATTGATGCTTGATTCCTTCATCACTGAGAAACTCATCCAAGGTATAGTTTTTGAACTCGGTGACATTGTCACTTCGAATAGAGAGAATAGTTGCATTGTGCTTCCGTTGAACCTCATTTGCAAAGTCAATGACGGTTTGTTGAGTCTCACTTTTGTACTTGAAAAAGAACACCCAAGTGTATCTTGAGAAATCATCCACAATAACCAAGCAATACTTCTTGCCTCCAAGACTATCATGAGAGGGAGGACCAAAGAGATCCATATGCAAGAGCTCCAAACATCTCTCGGTAGTGATTTGATTGAGCGCTTTGTGAGGAGTTTCATGCATCTTCCCTTCATTACAAGCCACAAACACGATCTTTGGCAAAAGAAACATCGTTAATTCAAGGATGTGGCCCTCGTGAAGTATTTGCAAAGTTCTCATGTTAACATGGGCTGGTGATGCCACAACCAGCCCTTGTAAACGGCTTAGCATAGAGACATAGAGCATGAGGAGTAGTGGTCCATGAAAAGTCCACCATACAAGTCATGTTCTACATACCCTACAAAGCCACCTTGAGAGACTTGCTCACATGAGGACCACGGAATGAGAATTAAAGAAAGAAGAAAGACCCATAAGAGCAAGAGCACTGATGAGTAGTTGTAACCAAGAGTTTTGACAAGCATGGCGTCAACCAAGGATACATCAGGGTTACCACCACTTTGCCAAAACCCAAAACCTGAGAGCTTGTTTTGTCACCGTAGGAGACCATGGTGTTGGCAATATTGGGTCTCAACTCGGTCATGATAGACTTGCTTCCGGTCATATGACTTGGGGCACCACTATCGAGCACCCATTTTGAACCGCCGGAAGCATAGTCCTACAAGAAAATCAAGCCTTGGTTTTAGGTACCCATTTTGCAATGGGTCCCCTTTTGTTAGTGACAAGAACCTTTGGCACCCAAATGGCCCAATGATAATCATGCGTGTAAGATGTCCCCACATATCTAGAATATACATGACCATCATAAGATTTGCAAAGAATATAAGAGGGATTGTTCTTTCCGGCAAATTTGTCACTTTGCAAGAGGGTTAGGCCATTTGGAACTCCTTGGGCCATGCCCTTGTTTTTTTCTTCTTCTTGTTCTTCTTATTCTTAGTCTTGTGTGGCATCCCGCAAAACCACTACTAGAAAATCGCGTTGAATTTGTGCATTGCATCGTCATCATCATGCATTGTTCGCATAAAACTATTTTCGCAAGCCCGTTTTGTTTTTCTAAAACGCCCCATCTTTATTCAAGCATAAGCCGGTTCTCGGATTAATTATTTTGGCTATCGGTTTGCATACGGCCCGTTTAAAACAAATAAAAGTTTAATTGTTTTAGCGGATGCGTCGAAAGCAGGCGAATCGACGACGACCACCCCATTTTTAAATCGGTCCACGGACAAATCCTCTGACTACCTAAAACTCTACCCACCCTGTACATCACCCCAACCAACCTCTCGCCACCACTCTCCCCAAATCCCGCCCACTAGGGGCGCCACCTAAGCCTACCCTCTCTCCTCT
>CP125978.1:445213988-445314445 GCA_030063025.1 Avena longiglumis
TTGAACTCAAGGAGGAAGAGTCAAAGATATCCCTCTCAAGCAACCACATCGCAATTAAGATACAAGGAGTCTCTTGTATCTCAACACACCCAATACACTTGTCGTGTGTGTATAGGTGCACTAGTTTCAATTGAAGTTATAGATAGTGAAATACCAAGTAATATGGATGATTATAAGTGGTAATTGCAATCTGAAATAAAAATGGCAGCAAGCAAACATGTAGCAGACTGGTTGTAAATCTGTTTTAATGCTTAGAAATGCAAAATCTAGGGTATCATACTTTCACTATGGGACACTCCTCAACTTAATGATAACATAATCGAACACACATAAATATCTTCTCTTCAATTATGCTACCCTGAACTACTCCTCCGGCTGGATTAACTAACACAAATTCACCAGCCAGAGGGCTATAAAAGCACACCTTAAAGTTCACATTCTTTCCATCTAGTATCCCCACACTGTCACCTTGAGCGCTAGATGGTTCCAGATAAACACCACAATTTCCAGAAGACATCCAACTTAGAATTATAACTCATAATAAAGTACTACTTGTAATCTTTAGCCCTGAGAGAGACACACAACACTGCTTGTCACCTTTCACATTGTGGGACAAGATTAATATCCGAGATCACATTAATAAAAGCACTTGAGTAGCAAAATAGATGAAGAGTAACATCTACTTATTCAACTAGATCACAAAGCTCATGATCACATAAATTGAATCACACACACCACGGGAGAGAGAGAGGGAGATAAACCACATAGGCTATCCGACAGAGCCCTTAGCCTCGAGGAGAAAACTACTTCCTCACTCATCATGGGAGTCAACAATGGCCGATGGAGATGGTGGTGGGAGTCGATGGAGATGGCCTCAGGGGCAATTCCCGTCTCCGGCGAGGTGCCTTAGGAGCACAGACTTCAGCCTCCGGAATCCCTAAATCTGCCTTCAAGCATGCGTGAGCTGCGAAACTTTCGTGGAATTTTACGATATGATGATTAGGGTTTTTAGTATCGGGGGTTTTATATAGATCAGAAGGGATGAGGTCGATTGGAGGATCGAGGCCCACATCATAGCTGCGCGTATGACCAGGAGGACCTCGCCCACCCTAAGTGGTGTGGCCGCCGCAATTCGATGTATCTCCGCCTCTCTTTGGACTCAAGTCTTCATGTCGGAAGAAGATAGGAGGTTTGGCTTCGCTTCGCCCAATTCGAGAATATTTTGCAAAACCTGGAATAGAAAAACAGCAGTAAAATGTGAATCGCATACTATGACATCTTGTAAATAGGTTAGTTCCTTAAAATGCATAAAATGTCACAAAGTGTTGACATAAAACATTAATATAATTGGACAAACATGAGCATCAAAATTATAGATCACGCTTTACCCAACGTGTCAAGATCCCCAAGTTTAACTCCTGCTTTCGTTCTCGGTAGGTAAGTGATAAAAGAATAATTTTCTTGAGATAGTGACATGCAGCCATCACAATCTTGATCAAGGTATTTCAAAGCATCGATAGCTGAATTAAAGTACTCTAATATAAACATAAGTATGAAATATGTATTTCTAACAATAAGACATACCAACTATGTTGCAACATAAAAAGGCCACAAACAAAAGATCATGAATAATGCTTTGAAAGACATTTGTTTGTTTCATATATATAAACATAGCAAGAGTGGTATTCAGCTTGTCCTTCATGGAATAGCAAGACATAAATGCATAGGACACCTTCAAAGTTTATAAGGGTGACTAGATACAAATAATTTAAGAACAAGCAATACCATAATTATGGATCAATCAACAAGTTTTGGGAGAATGCACATTGAACTCAAAATGACAATTATGCTCTCTTAGCTGGTGCATAAAGATAGAAGATGCAGACTCAACAAAAAAAGTAAAAAAGAAAGGCTCCCGGCACGATCATTAATGGCAAAGATATCTATAATTTTTATGTTCCATGCTTGTTTAGTATCAACTTTGCTAAGGATTTTGTCTCTACACTTTGAGGTATTTTTTTATAAATTTTCTCGAACTAACCTATTAACAAGATGTCGCAGCATGGTAGGCCTTGCTTTTTGTTGTTTTTGGTTTCTTAAAAGCTAGTGGTGAAAATATTCTCAATTGGACAGAGACAAAATCCAAAGTCAATATTTTATCGGAACAAACACAAGACCGTATAAGGGCAGCGCCAGGGAGAGGGCTGCATAGGGTCGCCACACCCTAGGGCCACGGGCCCCTAGGGCATGCCGCCCATGGCGTGGGAACCCCGGGCCTCCTGCCTCACCTTCGCCTATAAAAGACCCCAGATGCTAAAACCCTAAGTATCCGATCAGATATCCATGAAACAAATTGTAGCCACCGCCACCATCGTCCTAGATTGGGGATCTGAAGCTCTTCCACTCACCTCGCCGGAGAGATCATCCCAGAGGCCTTCTTCATCACAATGATGCGTGAGTAGTTCCGATCAGATCTCCATGATGCGTGAGTAGTTCACCCTTGGACTATGGGTCCATACAGTATCTAGATGGTTGTTTCTCCTTTGTTCTATCATGTTTAGATCTTGTGCGCCCTCATGATTAATATCATCTATTTGTAATCATACATGTTAGGTTTATGGGATCCGATGGATCTTGAGATTGCTATGTCGATTGATTATTGATTCTATCATGTTTGTGTTGTTTGTGATCTTGCATGCTTTCCGCTGCATAGTAGCTATCTTGGCCAAGTAGATACTAGTGACTCCAAGAGGAGTATTTATGCTCCATAGTGGATTCATGCCTCTATTAAATCTGGGAAAGTGACAGGAATCTCTAAGGTTATAGATGTGTTGTTGCTACTAGGGAGAAAACAACAATCTTTTGTTCACGGAACAATTGTATTGTTTACTTTACACACATTGATTAATGCAGTTATCCGTTGCTTGAAACTTAATTCTGGAGGGGGTTCGAATGATAACCTGAAGGTGTATTACTAGTCATAGATGCAGTTGGATGGCGGTCTATGTATATTTTGTAATGCCCAATCAAATCTCAAAGGAATCATGATATCTAGTATTTGCATTGTTATGCCTTGCTCAATCTTGTCAATTGCTCCGCTGTAATTTGTTCACCCAGCATGTTATGTTATTTATCTTAAGGAGAACACCTCTAGTGAACTATGGACCCCAGACAATCTTTACCATTGTTACATCATCACTGCTTACTTTCTACAAGCAACCATTACCTTCCACACTGTACGTTTAATCCTTTGTTTTCAGCAAACCAGTGAGATTGACAACCTCAATGTAAGTTGGGGAAAAGTCTTGAGTTTGTGTTGTGCAGGATTCCAAGTTGTTCGCAACACCTTGGAGTTGTTTCCTTGCTTCTACTGATTCTATAACCTTGGTTTCATAACTGAGAGAAAACTTGTTGTCGTGCTCATCATACCTTCCTCTTGGGGTCTTCCAACGAAGATCTACTATTGAGCCACGTCAAAGACTTTTCTGGCGCCATTGCGGGGGAGTTAAGGACAGCTTCACAAGGGGAGTCCTTCACAACCATTCTCTTTACTTTGTTTTTGTTTTGCTTATTTTCTTTTTCTTTGTTTTGCTTGCTTCTTTTTACCAAAAATACAAAAAAATAGTTTTGTTTGGTTTGCCTTTTCTTATAAAAAACACACAGAAAAAATTAGTTCCTACTCTAGTTGCTACTGTTGTTGGCTTGCTTCACCTTTGCAAAATGAATGTTTGAGAACACCAAGTTGTGTGACTTCACTAGCACAAACAACAATGATTTCCTAAGTACACCTATTGCTCCAAACCCTGCCCGATGCTACCTTTATGAAATTAAGCCTGCTTTTGTTGAATCTTGCTATGAAAGAGCAATTTTCCAAGTGCTAGTTCTCGATGATGTCACGCCCACCTCAATAACTTTGTTGAACTTTAAGTAGATGCAAAATATAAGGATGTAGATGGAGATATTATTGTTTAAATTGTTTCCTTTCTTTGAGGGAAAAGTAAAGAATGGTTGCTATCCTTGTCTAGAAACAATATCGATTCTTGGATTAAATGCAAAGATGCTTTTATTAGAAAATACTATCCTCCTGCTAAGATTATATCTATGAGAAGTGAAATAATGAAATTTAAACAACTTGATAATGAACATGTTGCTCAAGCTTGGTAAAGAATGAAATCTTTAGTAAAATATTGTCCCACTCATGGACCGACTACTTGGATGATTATCCAGACTTTTTATGTGGTTAAATTTCTTCAAGAAATCTGGATTCTTCGGCCGGAGGTAGCTCTATGACCATTACTTTGCTGCAAAAAGCTCCTTGATAATATGATGGTCAACTATTCTGAATGGCACACCGAGAGAGCTCCACATGGTAAGAATAAATTCGTTGAAGAAACCTCCTCCTTGAGTGATAAAATTGATGTTATCATGGCTATGCTTGTTAATGGAAAATCTCATATTGATCCAAATAATGTTCCTTTAGCTTCCTTGGTTTCTCAAGAAGAGCAAGTTGATGTGAACTTCATTAGAAATAACAATTTCAACAACAATTCCTATAGGAATAATTTTGGTAATAATAATTATAGGTCATATCCTCCCAATAATGGTAATACTTATGGAAATTCCTACAACAACAATAGAAGTGCTCCCTCTGAACTTGAAGTCATGCTTAAAGACTTTATTAGTAAACAAACTACTTTCATCAAGACTATGGAGGAAAAGCTTTTGAATGTTGAGAAAAATATTTCATCTTTGTCTGAAGCACAATCCTCTTTGATTAATAAAATGGCTGATAAACCTGAAACCTTGAAAGTACCTTGTCGCTACTCATGTCATACAAGTTACTATTGATGAAAATGTTAGACTTTTATCTAAATTTCATGCTATGGGAAAGAGAAGATGAAATTTCTAGAAACAATGGTATTTGTACTATTACCACCACCAATATTGATGCTAGTAAACCACAAGAAGTCCCCATTCCTCCTACAACAATGCATAAACCCAATAAGTCTACTACCTGTGATGCTAAGTTTGATTTTGATCTTGATGGTTGCAATATTTCTGAAGTGATTATGTTCCTACAAAATCTTGCTAGAAGTCCCAATGCTAGTGCTATGAATATGGATTTTACAAAACACATTATAGATGCTCTCATTAAAATTAAGGAAGAAAAATTGAAACACAAAGCTTCTATTTCTAGGAAAGTAGAAGATAGTTGGGAACCCATCATTAATATGCAAGTGAATGGTTTTGATCTCAAAGCTTCATGTGACCTTGGTTCTAGTGTCTCTATTATGCCTAGAAAGATTTATGAAATGCTTGATTTGCCACCTTTAGAAGATTGCTATTTAGATGTCCCACTTGATGATAATGCTAAAAGAAACTTATGGGGAGTGTTAATGGTGTTCTTATTATGGTTAACAATGCCTATGTCCTGTTAATTTCTATGTTTTGGATGTTGAATTCAATGCTTCTTGTCAAGATTTGGGGAATAACCTCCTTTGTCAAGATCTCAAGCTCTTCCCAGACCCTACCGAGGGGAGAGATCATCCGAGGCCTTCTTCATCACCATGCCGCCTCCGTATGATGCGTGAGAAGTTCACCCTTGGACTATGAGTCCATACAGATCTAGATGGTTGTTTCTCCTCCTTTGTGCTATCATGTTTAGATCTTGTGAGCTCTGCTCATGATCAAGATCATCTATTTGTAATCATACATGTTGTGTTTGGGATCCGATGGATATTGAGTTTGCTATGTCGATTGATTATTGATTCTATCATGTCTGTGTTGTTTGTGATCTTGCATGCTTTTCGCTAGTAGCTATCTTGGCCAAGTAGATGCTAGTGACTCCAAGAGGGTATTTATGCTCGATAGTGGGCTCATGCCTCTATTAAATCTGGGGAAGTGACATGGATCTCTAAGGTTATAGATGTGTTGTTGCTACTAGGGAGAAAACAACAATCTTTTGTTCATGGAACAATTGTATTGTTTACTTTACACACATTGCTTAACGCAGTTATCCATTGCTTGCAACTTAATACTGGAGGGGGTTCGGATGATAACCTAAAGGTGGATTACTAGTCATAGATGCAGTTGGATGGCGGTCTATGTATATTGTTGTAGTGCCCAATCAAATCTCATAGGAATCATGATGTCTAGTATTTGCATTGTTATGCCTTGCTCACCCCGCTAATTGTCCCATGTAATTTGTTCACCCAAAGATGTTATGTTATTTATATTAAGGAGAACACCTCTAGTGAACTGGACCCCGTCCAATCTTTTACCATTGTTACATCATCTATCACTGCTTACTTTCTACAAGCAACCATTACCTTCCACACTGTATGTTTAATCCTTTGTTTTCAGCAAACCAGTGAGATTGACAACCTCACTGTAAGTTGGGGAAAAGTTTTGAGTTTGTGTTATGCAAGATTCCAAGTTATTAGCAACACCTTGGAGTTGTTTCCTTGCTCCTACTGGTTCGATAACCTTGGTTTCATAACTGAGGGAAAACTTGCTGCCGTGCTCATCATACCTTCCTCTTGGGGGCTCCCAACGAAGCTCTACTATTGATCCACGTCAGGCCCTTCGCAGCGGGAAGTAGGGAATTCAAGTTTTATAAAGCTTCCAAAAATTATGGTACTTATTAGCTTTTAGCTCTCATTGCCCCTATCATTGGAATCTTGAATGGTTAAGGTTAATGTGAGGGAAAATATGAGTTATATGCTTGACAAATCACAAGTTGAAAATCTCATGCCCCTTGAGTATGAGTATGAGTACCGAAACCTCATGCTACTCAACTTTGGTCCCGTGCAAGTTCTTATCATTATAAGTATATATGTATCATAAAGAACCGCCAACGGTGTACCCCTTGCCCCGTGACACAGGAGCTATCCCATATAAAAATGACAAGGCAACAAATAGTGAGCATCTCAGGGATCTTTTTATTTGATATTTGCATAGTCTTTTATTGAAGATGTTTCATAGAATGCCACTATGGTTTTGCTGCAAGTTTCCACCATGATTAGGCATGGCTTAGGCTAGCTTCCCAGGCATTTCTCTAACACGTATACAAACTCCATGGACCTACAAGCTCCCATCTTATTTCACACCGACGTCATCCATAAGCAAAGAACATGATATCAACTGAATACATAAGTGCAATGTTGAAAGCGTCCCATAACAAAGATGGTTTTGCTAATTCACAACTTAAAAATTTGCAAGCATATAAGCATCATAAGACAAAGGACAATGGTTCAGGTTTATTATGCAAGAAATAAAATGTGCCTTCAAGTTCGTGAGAGCTTTAATCACTAATTTTCACATAACAAAAATTTAATTTGGAAGATATATAAAACATAAATATACTTGGAATGGTGTAACACACTATGCATAGGAATTTAAAATGGACTCTTTGGAATAACTTGGTTTCTTGGGAGTTGTGCACGAGTAGAGATCATACTCGATGTGGATGCTAGCAAAAGACTGGAGCGACCAACTAAGAGAGCAATAGTGGCCATAATCATGCTAGCGAAAAAAAATTATTAATCAAAGAATAAAGAGATATTACAAGTCAAAAACTAAATGATCATAGAGGCTAAGGTGAATGATTCATAGTCATAACATGGTGTAAGCATGTGCCAAGTCAACCCAAATAAAGCATCAAAGGAGGATACCACAATATTATGCTTTTGTATGCTAAAACAACACATGATTCTTTCATGTCACATTAAGCAATCTCAATTGTTTGAAACGAGTCATGCTACAACAATAACTACTAAGCATATAATCAAAATAATATCTAACATGACATGCTAAAGTCTAAGACACTCCTAAACAAGCTTCCTTTTGCACCACTATAAGCATGAAATATTTTACTATTCTCCAACACCAATCAACTTATTTGAAACAACTCACAAAGATAATAATCAATAAAGACCAGAGATTGTCTCACCTAACTACAAAGATATAACTGAAAAGTTCTCAACAAAATAAGGGTGAAAACAAAAGCTAAACACAATAGCAAAAGAGAACACTGCAGAATAATAAGAGTGCAAACTAGAGTGTTCTAAACAATGAAAACAGAGTGTGTCTCTCTCCAAAACAAACATGCTGGGATCCAACAATATACTACAGCAAAAAAACAAAAGAAAACTAAAACAAAAACAAAGACGCCCAAGAACAACACAAAGTGCATGAAGCAATAAAATGTAGTATCATGAAAGAAGACCGATTTTTGTTGATGAAGAAGGAATTCCTTGGGCACACCTAATCTTTGATGCTTGTACCTCTTGAATATTTCTTGGGATGACACGGTGGCATCCCCAAGCTTGAGCTTTTGTCCATACTTCATCTCATCACATCATTCTCTCCTACACTTGAAAACTCCTTTTATACAAAACATCACACATTTCAAGTAGCAACATTAGTGTATGCAAGATAATAAACCATTGGGTTTAGTTTAAAATCAAGTAAATCATCCATTAAAACATAAGCTACTAAAAATTCCTTTAAAAGCTCAAGTGATCAAAAGAACTCAAAAGAAATTGATTTAAGAGGCAATGCAAATAATGGCGTAAATCAAAACAGACTGCAGTAAAGACCATTTTATAAAATCGTATATTGCTCAAATCGAAAAGTGCAAAACTAATGAAAGTTGGGTAAATACTAGGCATGCGCAAAAAATTGCAGATCAAGACGACGCTTTTGATTTTTCACGATTTTTATAGCGGCTACGTAAACTGCTTCGGGACAAAGAACTTCCCCAAATCTTACTTCTCTCTCATTAGAGGCTATTATTGGCACAAAAACTAAATAAAAAGGATAAGGAGAGGTTGCTACAGAGGTAACAACTTCAAAGACTCAAATAAACAAAAATAAACTAAAAGCAAAAATATAATGTGTTATCTCCCAAAAGCTTTTTCTTTATAGCCATTAAGATAGGCATGATAATTTTGATGATGCTCACATAAGAAATATGAATTGAAGTAAAAGAGAGCATCAAGAAGAAAATATAAAACAAATTTAAGTCTAACCCACTTCCTATGAAAAATAATCTTGTAAAGAAACAAGTCATGAAAGCACAAAACAACAAACATAGGAAAGCAAAACAAGTGCAACTTCAAAATTTTCAACATAAAGAGGGGAAACTTAATACTGTTGAGATCCATAAAACCATGTTTCCCTATCTCATAATAACTTTCAGTAGCATGAATAAAATTAACAATATAACTATCACATAAAACATTCTTATCATGAGCCACATGCATATAATAATTATTACTCTCCACATAAGCATAGTCATTCTTATTAATTATAGTGGGAGAAAATTCAACAAACTAGCTATCATTATTATTCTCATCACCATAATCATCAAATATAGGAGGCATATTGTAATCATAATTATTTTTCTCCTTAATAGTAGGTGGACTAAAATATCATATTCATCATTGTAATAATCATATATTGGAGGTATAGTATCATCATAACCAATAGAATAGTTGTCTTACAAAGTGTGTTCATTTGTAAACATATCATCATTAGAAGGGACATGGATAGTACTAATAGTACATCCATTATTAACATCATCGTTTTTAGAATTGGTAACCAAGAGATTTTGAATATCAAAAGTAGTATGCTTTTCCCAATCATGATCACCACTATAGGTACTGCATATGTTTATCATCGAGTTTAGACTCATCAGCAAAAACTATAATAGGAGCAACATGCTTAGGGGAAAATACCATTTCCTCTCTCCTTTTACTCCTCCTCCTCTTCTTCTTCTTCTTCTTCTTCTTCTTCTTCTTCTTCCCCTCTCTAGGAGGGAGAGGCTTGAAAGGAAGCTTCTCCACATACCCTGGTTTATTGTTAGAGACAATAGAAGAAACTTTGTAGGATTCCTCCTTTTCATTAATAAGAGCAAAACACATATTAGTCTTGTCATATTTGGTAAAATCTCATCTTTTATAATATTTTGTATGTAAGTATTTGCGTGGCAATTATCAACACAGTAAAGATGACAACCATGTAGGACGCTATTCATATCAAAAGCACTCATATCTACCAAAGAAGTTTTTCTTGATAATTCTTCACACCCCAAAAATAATATAAGTTCATCATGCTGATTAGGAGTGATCATGTCATCACAATACAAAGTTGCAGTACTCATTGGATTATAAAGGCTATTATCATAGCTTGAGCATTGAAAATTGAAATGACCCACTTTATGTCAAAGTTCACAGATAAAAGGATAGAGGGCACAAACTTTTTCACCAAGATCATTTAGAACCCTATCCCACGTTCTAGTTTTTTCATTCATGTGGTGGATACAATATTCTTCTTCGATTTGATTCTTTTCACAAGGTCTAAGTACTCCACAAAAATTAACATGCTTATAAGAAATAGTACTTTTAGAGGTTTGAGCATGTTTATTGCAATCATTAATAACAATTTCATTTTTCATGAAAGTGTCTTTAAAAGGTTCATGATACATGTCCCAATTTTATTTAGGAGCATTAATATGAGAAGCAAAGGATCTACAATAATCAACATGAATTTGAGGATCAAGACCATATTTAGCACTAAGCTCTTGAAAATCAGCAGTTTTAGTGAAAAACTTAATGCAATCATACTCATAGTTTATACCTGGTTCTTTACCTTTGTCGCTATGCCAATCTTCGGTATTTCTTTGAATTATTTCAAGAAGATGCCACTTAGCTTTGACCTCCTTACTTGTGAAGGATACCTCTAAACAGGCATCTAGATAGTCCTTGTAATGTCCTGAAAGCCTTAAATAAAAATCATCAATAACAATATTACTGGGGAGCTCATGAATGGGAAATTTGATCATTAGTGACTTCAATCTCCCCCATGCTTGGGCAATAATTTCTCCATCATGAGGAGTATAAAATTTAGAGTAAAAGAGGGATTCAAGTTCCTTCCACTCTGAATGATGAGGATCATCTAGTAGCTCATACCACTCCCTTGCTTTGTCCTTAAGTGATAAAGAGAATAGCTTCCTCTTAACTTGGTCCATTGAAATACCTGCACACTTGAACAACTCGCGTAATTCATGTATAAAGAGTAAATGATCACCAGGATAGACAGTTCCATCTCTAAAATAGCAGTTATTCATAACACGTTCAACAATTTTCATAGGTATTTTAAAAGGGACACTTTCAGTATGTGGATTTAAAATATCACAAGCATCATTAGAATTACCACATATGGGAGATAAAGTATCATTAGAGCAAATTTGCTCCTCTAAAGCTGGGGAACTAAAAAGATCATTTTCATAAAAACTAGCTTCCCCAAGCTTAGACGTTTCCATAGCATTAGTAACAATGGTGTTCAAAAATTCATACTAATAACATTGCTATTAGCATGCAAAGAAATCTCCATAGGTTTTTAATTTTCTTCAAACTCTTCATGTCCTAACTCACGAAAAATACTATAAAGCTCTCTAATGTTGTTGTTGTTTTCCATTGCTTCAACTAGTGAAAATAAAATAAGAAACAAAAAGATATAGTTGTAGAATCTAAAGGAAATAACTTCGAGCACTCACATACCATCAATAGTACTAGAAGATAGCTTAGTAGCAGAGGATGTGAGTACCTTTTACCTTACCTCCCCAAGAACAATGCCAAAAGATCTTGATGTTCACGACACTTCTATTCTTGTAGACATGTTGGGTCTCCAAGTGCAGGTTTGTAGAACAACAATAAGTTTCCTTAAGTGGATCACCTAAGGTTTATCAAACTCGTGGATGAAGAGGTCAAAGATATCCCTCTCAAGCAACCCTGCAATTAATAAACAAGAAGTCTCTTGTGTCCCCAACACACCCAATACACTTGTCAGGTGTATAGGTGGAGTTCGGCGAAGAGATAGTGAAATACAAGTAATATGGATGATTATAAGTGGTAATTGCAATCTGAAATAAAAATGGCAGCAGGCAAACATGTAGCAGGACTGGTTGTAAATAGTGTTTTAATGCTTAGAAACAAGGCCTAGGTATCATACTCCATCCTCATCATGGGAGTTAGCAACTGTGATGGAGATGGCCATGGAGTCGGCAGAGATGGCTCCGGGGGAAATTCCCTGTCCCGGCAGGGTGCCAGAATAAAGACTTTTGTCCCCCAAATCTCGTCTTTGGTAGCGGCGGCGCTATAGAACTTTTCAGGGAATTCTGATATGATGATTAGGGTTTTCGTCTCGAGGGTTTATATAGGCGAAGGGGCAAGGTCGGTGGAGGCTCGAGGGGCCCACACCATAGCCAAAGCTGGACAGGGGACCCGCCACCCTATGGTGTCGCCGCGGTGCCATCCTTCGTCTCGCTTTGGAATTCATCTTCGTGTCGAAAAATAGGAGGTTTGGCTTACATTTCGCCCAATTTCGAGAATATTTCCTTTGGTAAAAATATGGAATAGAAAACAGTAAAATGTGAACCGGAACTATGGCATCTTGTTAATAGTTTAGTTCAAAATGCATAAAAATACCACAAAGTGTAGACAAAACATAAGATAATTGGTGCAAAACAAGCATGGAGCATCAAAATTATAGATACGCTTGCAACGTATCGTAGCAGCCACCACACACCTCGCCATGTTGCACTCAAGCGGAGTGCCTCCACTAGTCCCGAGCGCAAAGATCACAAGGACATTGTGGCGCCATGTTTTGATGGTGCAAAACATCGCTCGTCGGAGAGAGTGCCTTGCTAGCCTCCAAAGAAAAACTCACAATTTAGATGGTACTTTGACATTCCACAACGCCGCTCGCTCCTTATCGCTCCTTTCGAATCCGACCAATCGGTAGCCATCTCGATCCATGCCGCTTCTCCTCCCTCGTGTTCACCAACATCGTAAGCGGACAATGAGAATAAACCTCTCTTGTCATAGTCCCAAGCTTATCGCCTCTTGATGCCTCATCGAAGAGGTATGTTTTGTATGATCTCTATGTCCATAGACATCGATGCATGTTTAACTTCTCATCATCCCACGATCTTGATTAAACGTGAATCATCTCGGATACCAAGTTGGTGGAACAACACTTTTAGCGGTTTGCATCCGGCGCCCGGTTTTAGCATACCGTCCGTGCCAATTCAAGCCCATATGTCTATGGTCTCGCCAACACACGACATATGAGCCCTTGTTTCAAAACCTCCTTCCTCAATGATATCCCGCCACACACGAGATGGTGATGACCCCACTTAGCATCCAGAAATCGACAGGGAAATAGACCGCATTCAAGATCCTTGCGCCAACATGTTTGGATCCTATAAAATTCTTCAAGACTATCTTGCCAAGAGGGCAAGATTAAATAATTCAATGTCCCTAAAACAAGCCCCCATGCTCTTAGGATTTGCCATCTCCTCCCAAGCAACTCAACAAGTCTTCCTTTTCCTTCTTTGCCCAACCAAAAATTCGAAAGCAGTTATTAATATGGTGGCATAGACGCTTCGTAGTTTGAAATAGGACATTGAGTAAGTAGGTATAGCCTAAGCCACCAACTTTATAAATACCTCCTTACCGCCAAAAGAAAATAACGTCTCCAACCATCCCTAAATTCTCTTCCAAATTCTATCCTTCAGATAAATGCATCGTTTGTACAACTGCCCACGTCTGAGGGCATTCCCAAGTACTTCTCACTTAGGGCTTCTTTGTGCACCTCCAAAAAATTCATGATCTCACTCTTGATAGCCAGATTGCAACCATTAACAAAATGTATGGATGATTTTTCCATATTAACTGTTGTCCCGGCTAAGCACCACTTGATCTCAAGACCTCCTTTACTTCCTCTCGACTCTCCCTATTTTCCTCAAGAACAATAAGTCGGCATATGCAATAGTAAGTGGCCAATCGCGGGCTTATGGTGCCACTTTATGCCACTTAATCTCGGTGTGATTTAATGCCAAGAGTATTTCACACCAACATCCAATTTCCATCAGAGTTCAACATCAAACTCGCCACCCACACTCTTGGTGTTCATGGCCCATCATACCATAGAAATTAGTTACGTAACTTAGGATTTTCACGACTCCACCAAAGCACCATACTCTCACATCCCTCTCGTGCCAACGTGACCATCCTCAAGAGTGGCTTGTCGCCATCGTTTCACTACATGTAGAAATCTCCACTATGAAAAGCTACCACTTTCATCTCCACCTTCTCCACTTCTCCCACCCCGGCCGATGCTTCACTATAGCCTCGCTATATAGGGGGATTTATGTATCTGAATCCGACCTGACTAGATCGTGGAACACCGACGGAGACGTTGTAGCTCAATCGAATTCCTCAAGAAAAGAGTGTAGTCATGAAAGGGACAGGTTCATCTTGCATGATCCGATTCCAATCCCCTGCACACGGGCATGTACCATGAACAAGTTTTTCTCGACAGAATGTCACCTCCTTCACGGCTCCATGCAACACGATGGTCCTCTCCATCCATTGCTCGCTAAAGCCTCTCACCATCCACTTCACCTACAAAGCAGACTACTCTCCGCCTTAGCTGACACACCAATGTGTCTCTCCTTCTCTCAACTCTAGGTTCTTGAGCAGGCCCACCTCAAAACCCTCGCCACCTTCAAGGATCCCACCATCATGATCTTGTCTCTCCAAAAGATCCGCCTCCCGTGAGACCTATGTCCAACCAAGGCTTGAAGTCGTATAGACAACCCCCGGATCAGCCCGAGTGGCGCAGATCGCCGGAGGGCACCCACATCCAAAACCCTCGATGATTGATCGTCATAGAGTCGCAAAAACCCTAGATCGCCTAGGTCATTTTACCAGATTAGCTCGTAGTTCAGCAACTGGAATTATGGTCCGAGGAGGAAATGATGGGCCGGGGCACATTGTCCATGTCGTTTTCATCACAAGTGATGGGGATATGCCTACTGGGGTATCTCGGGGACGCTTCCGATCGCCCAAAGGTCAAGCGAGTGGGCCTCGCAGAACGGCGAGTGGATCAAAGCCCATCGTGGTACCAGCGATCGGAGGTCAAGGCCCAGCGAGTAGTTAGGCCCACCGTTCGAGTTAAACGATTGACAAAGTTGTAACCGAATCGGTTGAGATATGTAAACCCTAGGGAGGTAAGCCTATATAAACCTCCCTAAGGGGTGAGTAGAGATACGCCTCATACACCAAGCAACTCGCCGCCTAGCCGAAGTTCGCCCATTGTAAACACCTCCATAATACAATCTAGCAGAGTAGGTCTTTTACCTCGGGGCCGAACCTAGGTAAAACCTCGAGTCTCCGCCTCATCTCGCACCGCAGATGGGCCGCCTTGCCCTTCGTTTCTACTACTGCCGCCGATTGCAAAGATTCGCTGCGGTCATTCCCACGATGGCGCGCCACCGCGGGCCTCGCCGGTCTGCCGGTGTTCGCGGGCGAGATCCAATCTGCCCATCAACGACGGCCGCCACCGGCCGCATGATAGCGACAGAGATGCTCCAGATCTTGCCAAGCAGCTACGTCCGGCGGCGCGACCGTCACGACAAATAGGATCCCGCCACGCACGATCAGCCTCTTCGCCGGCCTCACCGACATCATCACCTCGGAGGACTCGGCCGATCCGCGAAGTCGCCACCACGCGATCGGCTCTCCGAGAGCCGATCCGCACGATCCACCGCCGCCTCGAGTACGACTCGCCCACAAAGAACGTGGCCGAGAATTCAGCCGGAAGACGCGACCACCGACGACGCCGACTTTGGACTTTTGCCACACTCGCCGGATCCATCACCGCCGCCTGCTGGCTCCATCGCAGGTCTCCAACGCTGGAGATTTCGAGGACCCTCCATCCTGGATCTTCGACTTCGACCGGTCGAGAACTCACCGACCGCGACGGTGCTACCGCCACGCCGCGACCTACATGGCCACCGCACCGATCCGCCGGAGGACCCTTTCTCCACCTCGATCCTCCTAACGCCACGGCGACGGAGAATCGAGGAACTCCGCAAATCGGCGGAGGCAAGACGCGAGCAGGCCGAGAAAAATTCGCCGAAAGCGTATGACAAATGCAGGAGCTGTCACGCTACCACTAGCGCCGGATCAGGTCACGCCAACCCCACCGCTCAGGGCGCCGAACTTCGACGAGAACGACCCGGCTCGCATAGCCGAGCGCGCGATCTGCGAGAACGCGCCACCAGGAGGAAGCAACCGCCCAAAGGAGCAGTTCGTCCTCCCGCGGATCGATCAGATCGTCGACTCCACCGCGGGCTCGAGTCGTTGTGAGCTCGACGCCTACTCGGGTATAACCAGATCAAAATGGCTGTCGAGGACGAGGAGAAGACGGCGTTCATCACGCCATTCGAGCCTTCGCTACACCGCCATGACCTTCGCCTCAAGAACGCCGGAGCAACGTATCAACGGTGCATGCAAGAATGCCTCGCGAGCCAAATTGGCCGCAACATCCACGCTTACATCGACGACGTGGTCGTAAAATCCACTCGCCAAGGCGACCTACTCGCCGACCTCGCAGACCTTCGCCAACCCGCGGAGGTACAAGATAAAGCTCAACCCAGTAAGTGCACCGGTGTACCCGCCGGCAATTACTAGGTACGCTGCTCCAAACGAGGGATCGAGGCAAACCCAACGAAGATCGACACGATCGCCTGCTCGCAAACCCGAGTGCCGCGCGACGCCCGTGGCGGGCGGGCGGGTAGCTCGCCGCTTCATCCCCGTCACGAAAAGGCGATGCCCTATACCGCCGACAAGAAGAATCCCACCTTCCAAGGGGACAAGGAGGCGGATGACGCTCGCGACCTCAAAAGGTGCTACTCGCAAGACCACTACTCGCCGCACCACGACAAGGAGCCCATGCTGGTTTACGTCGGGCGTCCGAAGCCGCTGTCATTACAGTAATGGTCGCCGAACGACCGTAGGAAGGAAAAGAGCGCCCAAATGGCCGGTATACTACATCACGAGGTCCTAACCGAGTCGCGCCACGATACCCACGCATTAAAAGCTGGTATACGTTCAGAGCTCACCGCCGCCGACTACTTCCGTGAGCACCCCATCACGGCCGCCTCCTCCGCTCCACTACAAGACATCATCCGCATCGCGAGGCGACCGGGCGGTCGCCAAGTGGGCCGCCGAGATCGGCGCCCACAACATTAAGTACGAGCACGCAGGCGATTAAGTCACAGCACCGCCGATTTCGCCGACCGGGAGGAGGCCCAGAGCGAGAAGCCGCCGCACTTCCATTATCGAGCTCGATTTCGACGGGTCCAAGAACGCGGACGGCGCAGAGCGTGGATAGTGCTGACCTCACCAAAGGCGACAAGCTCCGCCACATCCTCCGCCAATTCACGCCCGCACCAACAACATGGCCGAACACGAGGCCCTACGGCATGCGAGCCGCAAAGGAGATGAGCGCCAATCGCCTTCGATGCTACGGAGACTCCGACCTCGTGGGTCAAGTCGCGGCACCGCGACGCTGCCTCTACCATGGCGGCATACCGCCAAGAGGTGGACAAGGTGGGAGGCCACTTCACCGCTACTCGGTCGAGTGGATCGACAGAGGAAAACGAGGAGGCCGACGCCTCTCTGATCGGGTCGGCACGATCCGCACCACCCGGGCGTGTTCCTCGACACCATCTTCACGCCGGCCTCCTCCGGCGAGATCGACATTGAGTTCCGCCCAACCAGAGGCAACCTTGGTCGACTTCACACCGAACCGCATCGATCGGGACCAAGCCCTACATCGCTTACCGAGACGGCAACCTGCCCGCAGACGAGACAAGCGCTGAATGATTGTTCGCCGATGCAAGTCCTACACCATCGCCGACGGCGAAGCTACAAGCGCAGGCCACCGCGTGTTCCAACGCTGCCCAACCAATCAAGGACGCAAAATCTTACGACATCCACTCAGCGATCATGCCACCACGCCGCTGCCTCGGTCGCCAAAGCCATGCGACACGGCTTCATCGCCCATCAGACACGCCGACGCGCCGATATCGCCCAGCGCGCCGGTGCCGGCACGCCAACCGCACGCACGCTCCAAGTTCGGCGCCAAAACAATCCCCATCACCGCCATTCGCCGTGGGGCATGGACATGGTCGGCCCTTCAAGAAGGCCCCTCGCTACACCCACCGCTGGTCGCCGACAAATTCACAAAGTGGATAGAAGCCAAGCCAGTCCGAAATGCGACGGAAGATCGCCACTAAGTTCCTACGAGCTCATATACCGCCACGGTTTCAACAAAGATCATCACGGACAACGGTACAAACTTCGCCAAGGGAGCAATGGCCGAGTTCTGCGAGGAGCACCACATCCGGCCGACCTCGCGTCCGACACCGAATCCAACGGCCAGCGGAACGAGCCAACCAGCATCCTCCACGGCAAGCCGCGACTCCAAGTACCACTCGAGCGCACCGGGTGCCGGGTCGAAGAGCTTCCTCCGCCATCCGGGGAATCCGCACCTCGTCATGTGTCGACGGATTCACCCCTTCTTCATGGTCTATGGCGCGAAGCCGCCATGCCAACCGACCTCGAGCACGACTCATGATCGTCCACTATACGGAGGTCGAAACGAATCGCCCGCCAAGATGGGCTCGACCAACTCGACGAAGCCGCGACTCGCCCGATCGCAAGACCGCCATCTATCGCAAGGGCCCGCCGCCACAGCCGACGGTGAAAACCCGCACCTTCCAGAAGGCGACTTGGTGCTACGCCTCATCCAGACAAGAAGGCATGCACAAGCTCTCCCCATGGAAGGCCCGTTCGCTATCGCGCCAGATTATAACGACGCTACTACCTCGCCGTCAAGGACGGTGAACTCGACGCTGCCGTGGAATGTAAATCCTCCGGAAGTTCTATACCTAGAACCCCACATGTGTACTCTCCACGCTATGAATAAAAGAAACTACCGCAAAATTGCCTACTCTCCATTCCTTGTGCCACTCGCACTGTAATTAAACAAATATATGCTAAAATACGTAAGTCAACCCTTGGTACAGCGACCGGCACGGCTAAGAAAAGCGATAAGAGCACCGAGTCATTTCAGGTCTTGCATCGTCACTAAAAACGCCAATCCGGAGCCCCATCGAGTCGCTTAGCTCGACTGGTTTTACGAACCAAGACATCGTCTCGCTTCCCACAAATGACCTGGTCCTCCGCATCCTTGGCGTAGCGACTCGAACGGCTAAGTACCACGCCGGGACCGGATACCGTTCGCCTCGATCGGACAGGAAAACGCCAGTAAGAGAGCGTGCCCAGACTCGCCACGCGATCGACTCCACGCGCAGAGCGACGCGCTAACACAAACGCGCGCCTCAACCACCCTCGAGTCGCGCCTTGAACTACTAAGTACCACGCCGGGGACTCGCCACCAAGACCGTCACAGACGGAAAACGGTGAAGTAAAGAGCACTCGAGGAGTCGCTTGCGATCGCTCTCCGAGCTCGGGCGTAGTCGACTAAACCAAAGAACACACATGATAAACAACAAAACATCATATTTAAGGTGAAACCCGCAAAGGGCGACGCGCCGGGACTCACCCAAAATCAAATCCAAAACACGCAAACAAATAGCAAAATGAACACAACGCTCCATTCAATCGCATGTCGCATTGTCTTACATTACAAAATATGCCTACCGCGTAATTGTTACTAACACTATTCCGCAAAGCTTCGATGATGCACCAGCGCCCCTGCTTCCGGATGAATACGGTACGGGTTCGATGGATAAGTCGTCACTGGCCCGCCATCGCCGCGGAAGGGCTGCCGACCTTGAAGTCGCGATGCGGCGCGCTCGGCGCCGCTCGCGACGACCGCTTCTCGACACGGAAGAAGGTCGCCCATCGCCCAAACACGCCCGAGTACGCGCGGACGCTCCGCAGCTTAAGAACTTCAGACATCCACCGCGCTGCACGATGAAGGATAACCACTGTCACGCCGCCGAGGTCGAAATCTTCGGGAAGTGGGCGAGTCCTGCTCGTAGCCGACGCCCACGTCGAAAAGCCGACCGCGCCATGAACTCCACGACAGGGCGCCTTTCTCCAAGTACTCCCACACCTCAATGAGGTCATTGGGAATAACCTCCGGGCGACATCTCTTGAAGGTAGGCGCGATGCAAGTCGCAACGCCGCCGAAGTCGACGAAAGCATGCTCACGCACTCGCATCAAGAGAACTCGCTTCTTCATGGCTACCAATCATACGGCCTGCTAGATGGAAACAGCTAGAGCACCACGGAAACCACAAACAATGTAACCACAAGATCGGAAGACGACTCACCGACAACCAAGCAGCGAGCCCAGAATGAAGCTTTGAAGCGATGTCTTCGCCCGAAGCCCAACGATGAGGGCTTCCGACACCTTCCGGTCTTCCTCCGCAAAGAACGGCCTTAGCTCGCCTGCTCGCCGAGCTCGCTTTTCTTTTCGCCTCCCAGTTCAAGGCCGAGGTCGGCGATCCTTTGCTCAAGAAGGCTTAACGCAGATTTCGGCCATTGCCAACTCGCCAACAGGGACAAGCTCTGGCGAGCCACCTCGCAAGGCAATCGCCGCAGCTCCTTGTTTACTTCTTGGAGAGCGCCTAACTCTTTCAAGACGCCGCATAGCCAATCGCTTCCGACTCAGCTTGTAAACCCCCGCAAAGTTTCAAAGTCAGCTCACACGAATAACTCGGCCCACCACATAATTTAGCGAAAAGCGCATCGGGACCGGAGGCTCGAATATTTCGGCCCACCGCTACAATTTAGCGGTGCGCACGGGACCGTGGCTCGAATTACTAAGTGCCCACCGCTAATTTAGCGAGTACGCACGGGACCGGACTCAACGCATCAAACAAGTAACTATAGAAGAATCGTGCCGCAAAACACCGACCGATCCTCGGGACTGGAGGTACCGGATGGCCGCGCCAAGCATGCCGCAGTTGCGCTGGCCCACGGACGCAAGCAGCGCCGTGTGTGCCCGCGACGTTGGTCAATCTCGCCGGCGACCTCCGGAGCGGGTTCAGTTGCGCTTCACTCGCCGGGCCGCCTTTGGTCATGAAGCGGGAAGGTAGCACCCCCAAAGGAGCTCGCTTCTTCCGATCTAGGCAACGAATGCCTTCGTGGATGCGGTCGCTCAACGGGCGGCCAAGCGGGCGACCGCTGTCGTCAGAGACAAGTGATGTCATCGCCTTTGGCCTTCTTGCGCCTTCCGTGGAAGCGGCGACCTCATCCACCTTCCTCTTACGGAAGGGTCCTCCCGCTAGTGGCGGAGGGCACCTGGCCACCGTCGGGTGGCTCATCTTCTTCACTCCGGTCCCACGACGAGACAATTCAGGAAAAACATTCAAAATACTAAGAGAGAAAGGCGAAGCCGAGTACACTCACTTGGCGACGGAATGAAACGCAGCGTATAAGGCCGGCCGGTTTTTCCAGCTCGGGGCCAAGCCGGCGACTGAGCCCCAGGTCCAGGGCGCCAGGGGCCCAGGACACGGACGGTTTCTTTGATGTTGAGGTAGCGGTTGGTGCCTCCGGGGCGCCCTCGACGGAGGCTTCCTTGCTAGGAGCTGCCGCGAGCCTCTCTGCGAGGCGAGACCGCCACGCTCGGGACCCCTTGGCGAGGCGGTCGCCACCGGAGCCTTCCCTAGCCCGGAGATCGCGCGGGCGGGGCATTGAGGCCAGCGGTGCCTCCATGGATGGTGCGCCTAGTGTGGTTGTTGCCGGAGCCGCCGCCACCGCCGAGCTATGAGCATCGGAGCTGCCACGAGCGCGCGGTGAGGCCATCTTCGGCGGCTTCGCCTCCTCCTTAGGGGGCCTCGCCTTTCTCCTTCTTCTTCTTCAAGGAGTGGCCCGACGGAGCGAGGTGGTCTCCGGAGTTCCTCGTCATCGCCATGACGCCGAGGCTCCCGCCTCGAGTTCGCTACCGACGCTGCCGCTGGTCTTTCGGACCAGCTGGGCGATCTCTTCGGATTCGTCCTCATCGTCCTCATTGCCCTTGGCGGGAGGCGATCGCTTGTGTCCTGGGCGGATGGCCCGAGCTCACATCGGGCGGGTGGAAGCCACCCTTCCACCACTTGGAATAGCTGCGTTAACATGAAACAAAGTTAGAATTACCGATCGCATATGCTGCGATCATGAATAAGATCAGTTATTACCGCGGAGCCGGACGCCTGTGGTGTATGGAGGAGCCCGCCACAGATCCGTATGCCGCCTGGTGATCCTCTTCCGCCAGAGGTAGTCCTCCGCTTCCACTGGCGAGGCAGCCTTCGCCGAGTCTTCTCAGAATCGGTACATGTAGTGCTCATAGGCGAAGCGGACGAGTCGCCGCCAGCCAACAGCTGTGTTCACCGTCTGAGCCCCTTCTTCTTCGCACCGCGAATGGTCTGGAGATCTCGTCGACGACCATCCGCTGGTCGCCGGGAAGCTTGGCGACTGGAGATTGCGCTGCTCGGAGCGGTCGGCCGAGTACCGTGGATCGCCGCTCCCTCCGGGTCGCCACACGTAAACCAAGACTTTTTCCCCGCCGCTGCTTTGGCCGGCAACATCAAGTCAAGAAGGAGGCTTTGGATTTCAGCTGAAGGTTGCCGCTGGCTAGCATTGGGTCAGCCTCGCCAGATCCGCCCATGGAATGATCTTGCCACAAGGGAAAATAGGCGGCAGCCCATAGCACTCGCAGAACGCCACAAAGATGGCGAGCTGCTCGATACTATGGGGACCCAGATCCGAGGGCTGGATCTCGAGTAGGCGCAGGCGCCAAGAACAGAGAAGTAGGAAACCCTAAACCCCGCCGAGGTGACTAGTGAAGCAGATGAACTCTCTCGCTGGTTCGGTCGTTCTCCGCAGGATTCGCCAGCAGTGCCCAGGATTCCGCCTCCTCGAAGGCCAGGCGCCTCTGGTGCACTTGGATCTACCCCAAGGTTCGTGGAGAGGGCCATGGTGAGGATTTGCCCGGAGGTCGAGGATTGCGGGTCGCGAGATCGACGGGCGAAGATGTGCGACTCGGAAGAAATGGTGGGCGGTTGGCTTTCCGATGGCCAACCATTCTTATATAGCAAGAGCTGCCCGCCAAATTAGGGGCCGCCGATGATTACGCCGAAGTTACCGCGGTTGCCTTAACGGCTAGTTTGACCACGCCTGACGGTCCGCCTCCGCCACTCGGCTCGCTGAGTTATTCGCCGAGGCCACACCGCTGGTTTGGTACTCGCACGCGACTGTTCGCCAGATTTTTTCCTTTACAGAGCCCGCCGACGATTCGACCGATGCCAACTTGAAGTCAGATATCCGATCGCCACCCGCGCCTAATCAACGACGGCCTCGGGACTATCGACGGGATATGCCTACCGGGTATCTCGGACGCTTCCGATCGCCCAAAGGTCGGCGAGCGGCCTGCAGAACGGCGAGTGGATCAAAGCCCATCAGGTACCAGCGATCGGAGGTCAAGGCCCAAAGTAGTAGTTAGGCCCATGGTCTGAAAGTTAAACGATTGACAAAGTTGTAATCAATCGGTTGAGATATGTAAACCCTAGTGAGGTAAGCCTATATAAACCTCCCTAAAGTAGTAGAGACACGCCTCATACACTAAGCAACTCGCCGCCTAGCCGCCGTTCGCCCATTGTAAACACCTCCATAATACAATCTAGCAGAGGTCATTCTTTCGGGCAATAACTGGTAAAACCCGAGTCTCCGCCTCATCTCGCACCGCAGATGGCTGGCCTTGCCCTTCGTTTCTACTATCACGATTGACAAAGATCTCGTGGTCATTCCTACGACAACAAGCGTAGGCTGACTTGGTTGGTGACTTGGTGTGCGTGTAAGTCCAGAATAATCCAATTCCTCATCGCTTAATTGAGCACTCGGATCGTTGGACTCTCGAGAACCAGCAGTGGTTGGCTAGCTACGCGATCCTCAAATTAAGGTGGTGGCGTCCCGCCAAAGTCCCATTTCTAATTCATTTGATAAAAATGTAGTTTAAAATTTTACTTAAAATTTGCACTAGATTTTGATAAATTAACTAAAAATGAGATTTTGCGGGATCCCACTTGACACTACCTCAAATCTCGCCCCAAATTTGCATCAACTGTTAGGACTGCTCCCTCACATAGCTAATCAAGTCTAATTACCTGGCTGAGCCGATCTGCTCCGCGGAGTCAAAGTGTCTGGGATGGATAGCCGTAGCAGAAAGTCCCTGCCTTCCCTATATAAGACAGAGCCCCACCACGAAGAGCTTCCCGTCTCCCTCCCTCCCTCCGGCCCCTCCCCATCCAAAGCAACAAGCAAGGAAAGGGCGCCTCTCCATCACCATCTCATCTCGCTCGCTCCAACCTACACCCTTGAACAGACACCCATGACCACATGAAAGAGAGAGGCCGCCTTGCATCCTAGCCAGCTCCACGTCGCTCTCGGTCGCTAGCTACCTTCTTTGGCCTGGCCCTGCCTTGCCTTGGCTTTGGGTCTTGGGGGGTCGCCATCCCCTCCCCGATCGAGCCACCTCCCCGCCCCCACACCGCACGGCTGTGTCGTCTGTGTACGTGCGCGCGAGCGTACGTTCGATCGGTTCGCGCCATTCCATTATTACACCCAGCCGACCAACCACGACCCCCCTTCTCTCTCCCGAGGTAGCCAGCCAGCCAGCCATGAAGCCGAACTCCTCCACGGTGGCCGCCTTCTACGCGACGCTGGCGCGCGGGCTCGACGACCTCGACCGCTCCCTGGCCTCGGGGTCATTCCTCTCCCTGCCGTCCCTCCGCGCCGCGCTGGCGCTCCTCCGAACGGCGCACGCGGGGCTCACGCGCCTCGTCGGCTCGCTCCACCTCCCCGGCGGCGGCGCCTGGCTCGACGAGTACATGGACGAGACGTCGCGCCTCTGCGACGCCTGCGGGGCGCTCCGCCTCGGCGCCGCCGCCATCGAGGGCTACTCCGCCTCCGCCGCCCAGGTCGTCTCGCTCCTCCAGGCCACCACCGCCGCCGGCGCCCGCCCCACCCCACACCACTCCCGCCAGGTCGGTCCGTCCGTTCATATATCTCCTCCTTCCCACCCACCCAACCCAGGTCGAGGCGCCGACACTGACTTGCTGTGTCCAGCAGGTGACGAGGGCGATCTCGGTGTGCAGGAGGGAGGCCGTGGCGCTCAAGGAGGAGAACAGGGCGCTCGTCGAGACGCGGGGCGAGGCGCTGGCGCTGCGGCTCAGCGAGAGCGTGCCGGCGGACGCCAAGCTCAGCGGCTTCAACGGCTTCCGCGGCGTGCTCTGCGCCACCAGGATGCTGACCTCCTTCGCGCTCACGCTCCTCTCCTGGGGCCTCCTCCACTACCGCTCCCCCGACGCGGCCTCCCGCGCCGCCACCGCGGCAGACTGCGGCGCCTACTTCGGCCCCGCGTTCGCGTCGGCGCTGTCCCGCGCGCAGCAGCGGGCAGCCGCGGAGGCCGACAGGGCGGCGGCCGCGGGGGTGATGATGCACGAGTTCCGGCGCGCGAAGACGGCGGTGGAGCAGCTCAAGGACGCCATGGACAGGGGAGCAGCAGGCGGCAGCGTCGTCGGCGCCGCCGCGGAGGAGGTGGCCCTGTGGGCCGGGCTGCTGCGGTCCGGGTGCGACGACGTGGTCGCGCTCATCGACGACCTCTTCGACGAGGTCGTGGACGGGAGGAAGAAGCTGCTGGACCTCTGCAGCGGCAGCAAGTAGCTGTCGTCGTGGCCGTTCATCCATCAGCCTCCCTCCTCCTGGTGCATCCTCTCGCTCCGCAATCAATGCCCACACCGCAGGGGCCTCTGCTTCCTCATCAGTTCTACTTACGTACTGGTTCTTTGTTGATCGGTCGAATCCTCAGTTACTTTTGGTGACAGTTTGACGTGCATTTTCCTGATATCATAAAATGGCAGCAGAAATGGGTCGCAAGTAACTTGTTCAGTCTGCTAACCTAACCTCCAATTAACCTCCAATTAACCTCCAATTAACTTCTTCAGTCTGCTAACCTAGCTAGTAGACCAGCGGCACTGTAACACCATAACACACCTGGGAAGATCATTCCCGTAGGCACAGAGCCTATGCCCAGGGCGCCACCAGTGCAAGATTGACCGACCAACCGTGCATTCCATTCCACTACAGCACTACTACTAGCTTCTTTAAAACCAATAAAAAGATCTGCAACCGCAAGCTGGAAGAGATCTCGTCTGGCCAAGCCAAGAACAGTCTGATTCTATGACACCGGGAACAGGGGAGGAACAGAGGCAGGCACTACTATGTATGTCCGTGTGTGGCCGATGGAGGGATAAAGCAGCAGCAGCAGCAGTAGCAGCAGGATAGGGACCTGATCCCCCATCTGTACGACAGAATCGGAACTGAAAGTGTGCGGTGCTGCAGTAGAGTAGACTGCTGCCGGTGCCGGCCGGAAGCTTTTGTCCGATATCCCTCCCACCCACTTGTTGACCCCGCGTCCCCGCCCCGGGAGAGATCTGCAAGTCCTGCTGCGTATCTACGTACCCGGTACCTCCTTTATTGTTTTGGTCATAGACGCAGGGAAGGCTGCCATGGAAAGATCTTCCCCCCATCCCCCCGCCCATCACCCCTAGCTAGCTGCTCCGGCGCCAGCCAAGTTGACTCCAAGAGAGGAGGTACTCTGTACTGGCCAGAAGTAGACAAAAGAAGAGACAGAGCTGCATGCAAGAGATTTTCCGTCCTTTATTGACCATGTCATGGTGTGGCTCAAAGTCAGCAAGAGCTTGCTTTGGAGGTAGAGGCTGATGCTGCGTGCAGAGCAAACAGGAGGGCATGGTGGTTGCAGCAGGGTTACATAGCTTCAGCTTTCAGGGAGCTCAAGCAGTCAAAGTCCAGACAGCCAAATATGTATTGACGACGACTCCCCATGGAGATCAGATTACACTCCAACAGAAGAAGCCGCAGTGGAGAGAGGCCAGCTGGTCGCGGCTAGGCGCGAGAACTTGCCAGAAATCACTGAAGCAAACATAAGTGTGATGGGGACGAGTGGTGGTTGGGAAGAAGAAGAAGAAGAAGAAGAAGAGGTGTGTCTGATCCTGGGATCTATAATTACACATGAGACAAGGAAAACCAAGGAGGAAGGGAGAAGCAACAAACACCCCACCCGCATGTGTAGTTCTTCGTTGCTCCTTTCGCTCTGTTGCGTGCGACGACAGAACAGCTCTGCCTGCGTGTGTGTGTGTGCGCGCGCGCGCGCCATGGGTGCCGTTGCCTGCTTCGGTGCGTTGCTTGACAGTAAGCCATGGAAGGGTCACAGGATGCAACGCTCTGCTCTTGTTCGGGCGTGGTTTTGGTTTTTGCTACTGTCAGATGAACTGAATTGACTGTCAAGTGTTGACCTGAAATTTGTACTGTAAAAGTGTTAAGCTGTATTGTACTGTCAACTGATTCAGTACATGCACAGTCAGCTGGGACGTTAGGCAGGCAAATCACGTATTGCAAAATCGCTAGAAAAAACGAAAAGGCCGCCCAAGAACCTCGCTGGCTGACCGAACTAGGCCAGAATGGGCCGCAACCCAGCCGAACGACGAGGAGCCCAGCTGGGAAGCTTGCGAGTGTTTAAGTGATTGCGGAACGTCCGCACCGCTAAAGACGCTCAATTCAGCAGTTTTTCTAGTTCGAGCTATCCAAATTAATAAACAGAGCCACACACGCCTCGTGAACTTTTATCAAAACCCTAATCAGCCGCCGTCTATTCTCCTGACCTAGCCATAGCATCTTAATCTTCTCCATAGATTGGTTACCCCTCCTTTGGCCGGTCTCGCCGGTGTTAGAAGGGGTGAGGAACCCGATTTATGAGTGAAGTTTTTAATAAAAATAGTGTTTTCAAAGATTAGATTAGTATTTTGGTTGTCATCTTCTTAACCTCTGTGTTAATGAAGATATCACCGTCTACAATAAGTGATCTTCGACCTTTCGTTCGACGACGAGATCTCTTTCGACGCCAATGATGGTGTTGAAAGATTAAGATTATATAGGTACGGTCTTTAGATCTTTCTTCTTCGGATTGATTTTGGACTTTTCTCATGGTTGTCGGAGGAGGATTATCCTTGCAATATTTTTGTCCCGATCGCCACGTTCTCGAGAATGGTGATTCTTACTCTTCGCCAAATGACGCCGATGATCGACCGTTTTGCTAATTTTCCCTGAAATACTTGTGTTGGATCTCTTGCCGATGTTGATTGATTGCCCTAATAGTTGTGTGCGCGCACACAGTCTTAGCACCGTGGCTCAAAAAATTATAGGAGAACCTTTATTAATATCTACAGGTTATGGTTTAATATTTATCAGTGTTTGGCTTTCTTTAGAAAAGTGCAAGATTATGTCTTGGAGGAAGAAAGAGATTGAAGACCTCAAAGTTTTTTTTTCTCTCGGGTGCATATGCATCCTTTATTTGAATTTGATTTTATCAAAACTTAAAATGCCAAAAATTCAAAAAAAATAAGTACATGTAGAACTTCAAGTTTTAGTTGTGCCCAAAGTCGCTTCGAGAAAATGAATATCTTGGGTGCCTTGTGCAAAAAGACAAAATTTGATGCTAACGTGCTCCATGATGCAAAATTTTGTCTTTTTACACAGCACACTAAACATATTTGTTTTCGAAATGACTTTGTGTGCACCTCAAACCTGAAGCTACACATGATCATATTTCTTTTCAAAATTTTCAACTTTTTGAAAAATGTTTTTTTCATCGGGTGTAGAATGGGGTTCCTGTCAAAGATTTACTAATTTAATTTAGATTTTATTTTGTAATCGATGGAGTGAGTTTATGTATCTCTACCATGTACCATTTGCTACTATGAATATAATATGGTATTAACTGTCAAAAAAAAGCTATCCAAATTAATAGAATCAAATTTGTCTATATTTCAATATAAAACATGAGACTCGTCCCGCGTATGATTGGACGCATGATTTACAATTTGGATTTAGAGAGCATCAATTTCTTTTTCCCTAGGTTTGCCTTGTTGGGCGAAATGGATTGGAAATAGCTAATTGGAGCTTTCGGTTGAAGGCATTTTTCTTCGTGGGCCGCTCTGATGCGGCTGAATGAACGATACTGTTTTGTTCTTTTTTGTTTTTTATCTTTATTTTTGTTTCTTTTTTGGGGTAATAAAAAGTTTAGAATTTAAAAAATTTAGAAATAGAAAAAATGTTTAAAATAGATAAATATTCGAATTTGAATATATTCACTATAAAAATACTTAAATATGAAAAAATTGAAAGCCAAAAATGTTATGATTTGGTAGTTGTTCAGATTTGAAAAATATTTAGATTTTGTAAAACCTTGAATTCAAAAATGTTCAAACTAAAAATATCGAATTTAAAAGAAGAAGAAGAAACTAGAAAAGCAGTCGAAAAACAAAGAGAAAAACTGTAGAAAACCAGAAAAAACATCCTAGAAACAGAAACCAGGAAAAAAAAACCGGATCGTTACTATTCAGTCCTGCTAACGGGCTGTTGGCCAATTCCCATCCACGCGGAGCAGAATGGCTTTTGCCTCGTTCCCTTATTGGACCGAATGCCTACTCATTCTGGATAAAAGAAACTCTCAATTTTTGAATTATTCTAGCCAGCAACGTACAACTTTACACTCCATGCCCTCGTAAATATAAAATATTTTAGCTTTATAAAACTAATATATCTACTTTGATGTCTTTTAGTGTATAGATTCACTCTAAATCTATATACAAAAGCATTTAAATACATTTGTTTCAAACATCTTATATTTCTAAAAGGAGGGAGTACATGTATATACATATACCGGATTTGTTTTGCCACAAATAATGGATGTATGTCGTGGTGTGGAACACGGCAGAGCCATCGAGGATGGCAAAGAAGGGACACACGGATGAATTCGGTGGCTCACGCAACGGGTTGGGCACAAAGCACTGCAAACACAGAGATGTACCCAGATTCGGGGCCCTCTTGGCGAGGTAACACCCCTGCAAGACGAACTATGTATGGGAGCTCGATGCTCAGTACAAGTGCTCCTTGAGCTATTTCCTTAGCTACTATCGATGGCTAGAGGAAGATGGGAGCTAGATGCTAACACTTCTCTTCTTATACTGTTGTTTCCTCTATTCTTCACCTACCTAGAACTCTGGCTCTGCCCTTCCTTATATACTGGTCTGGGGGGCACATTACAATTCAGGTCCTAGGGTTTACTGTTTGGATATGGGTTTACAGGACAGGGCCGACTGTAGGGCCCAACCGGTGGGCCAGGACCCACTCCGCCCTTCTTTTAGCGTCATCCTTCCCTTTAGTGGTCACCCGAGCTTCCTTTGGGGTGTCACCCTTGCTTTAACGGTCACCCGGACCGCTTTCGTCAGTCCAGCCGACCGTTTTGCTTTATCTTTGTCTGGTAGCGCTGGTCATGACGGCATGCCAGCTTCCTTGATGACGAGGGAGAGCCAGAAGCGTATCCCGCACGGAGCGCCAGTCCTTCCGTGCTCTCCATCGAGCCGGTTGGGAACGGCCACCGCTGCCTTCTTCCGCCGCTACGGGCCAGCGGAAGACTATAAGCCCACCGGCTTGCTTGCCGACGTTAGAGTTGTGATTCCGGAGGCCAAAGTCTGCATCTTCTGGAGCCGGCCTACTTATGCCTGGCTTTCCCCACCTAGGGGTTATCCCCCTGACAGTGTACATCTGCTCATCTACTTTCGTCTATGCCTCCACGTACCTCCCAGAGGGTGGCTCAGGCGAAACCCTATCTGCCGCCCCTACCTCTCCTCCATTCCAACTCCCAGTCGTCATTGGAGGAAGCCAGCGGGTAAAGCCCCTCCCGACGAACGGCATGATCTCGTATTCTCCTAGCTGCAAAAAAACGCTTCGTGAGCCCCCGCGTCGTCCTCGCCCGGGCGACTTAGGCGATGCTGTTAAAAGCAACATCTTGTATGTTACAAATCGTGAGTCCTAACGAGTACCAAACCGGTATGTAGCCACCACAGGAAAGATGCAATCAGAAGCTAAAACCATCTAGGGTTTCTCCCTCATCGGCGATGTCGCCGGTCCGCTCCACCTCCGTGGCTATATGGTCTTGGGGTGTGGTAGACAAGGCCTCTCGCAGACGAGAGGTTTTTCGCTCTTTGTCAAGGCTGTTTGTCGGTCTACTTTGGGATGTTGAGGCGATGTCTATGTTCTAAAGTCAAAATAATATTCTCCCCGCTCTATCCTCACTCCGGTGGTGCATCTAGCGTCGATGGATGGCGCGTAGAGTCGCTTGTCTGGCATATCTCTTGGGATCCAGTCCGTTTTTGTTTTCGTTGGCATGATTTCATGATAGTTTCTTTCAATCTACGGTTATTATCATTGGCGATGACTGCTACTCTAGTGTGTTGGTCTTTTGTGATCTTAACATAACAACTTTCCGTTTGTCTATTGCAACAAGCTCTACTACGACTTAGGTGATGAAGGGACGAAGACGACGGCGTGCCTTCGGCTCGCGCTAGTGTGTAGTCGTCGCTAGGTGGTCGAGTGACCTATTTGTAATTTTTATTTATTAATTTTAGCTTTTTTTACCGTTGTTAATGTTTATTAATAGATTGGTGAAATTTCGAAAAAAAAATGGCCGTACGTTGCTGAGCTAAACGAATTGTTGGATTAAATGTTCGTGGCCACGACTTGGACAAACATTACATCCTTAGCCCGAACGATTTTATTCATTGATAAGTAGAAAATGACCTGAATTACTCTTGAGTCCGTTGAGCTCGAGTGAAAGCAAAAGCAAATATTCGCTGTCACTTTTTTTGTGAGAATGAGTATCGCTGGCATCTGGGGATGAGCCGCTGGCAGCAGAAGCTGATTTGACGGAGGCAGGACAAAGCGCATGGTCCTGAATGGGAGGAAAACTTGGAACAAAGGGAGGAGAGATTCGGTTTGGCCTTCCGTAATTCCGGTTTCCTGACCAGCTAGTGAGGCACGGCGCGGAGCACAGGAGAGCAACACCTCGCTCGCTCGATCGATTATGTCAGCCATGATCAAAGCCATTTAGCTCCTGATTTTTATTCGATCTTTTCCCGCCTTCTATCTGCCTCGTCCTCGTCCTCGTCCTCGCAAAAGAAAAGAAGCAGGCGCGCGGATCCACGATGTGGCGGAGAATCAACCCAGCCGAAAAACCACCAAAGCCGAACCAAGGGAAGCGAAAGGCAAGAGCGATTGCGATACGCTCCGATGCTCCATCCCCATTTGTCTCAGCTCCAAGCAATCGCACTACTACTAGTACATAGCGACATGGGCGCCCACCGTCGACCGACCCGGAGCCACCCCGAGAGTTGAAAGATCCCCTGTCCCGTGGTATCCTCTCATTCTCGGGCGATGGAAGCGGACGAGCTCCTGAAGAAGCTAAGGGTGCTGGAGGAAGGGCATGCCGAGATCAAGCGGGACGTAGGCAGGCTCGTGCCGGAGCGCCGCGGTGCGGCCAGGCGCCGCGCTTGCCGTGTGCTGCCGCCGCAGCAGCAGTCCTCGTCGTCCTCGTCGCGGCGCGTCGCTGCTCGCGGCAGGCTGTCCGACAGGTACTGCCACTGGATACTGCAGTCGCTGGGGCAGGCCGTGCACATCATTGCCCCCGACGGGAAGCTCCTCTACTGGTGAGCTCCCCCTCGCTTTATACTGGTTCGGTTTGTGCATGCTCAGTGTCCACCAAGTGTTCGACGAAATGCTGGCAGATGCTATAGGGCTTTTGGTTACTTAGTTATGCAATCCTGTCTACAGAGTGAAGATATGCTGCAGAGAACTATATGTGCACATTAACTCTGAAATTGGCTTGGGTTGGATAAATCTCTTATCCTGTTAGAGGAATGTAACGTTGTTGTTTTCCCCCTTTGGGCTGTATTGCACCGGTCCTGCCCGCACTAGCTTGTCTCGGATTTGGGAGGAAAGCAGCTGGGAAATTCAGAGGAGCGTGCAGTCTCTAGATTGTTACGGTCCGGTGACGCTACGCCATTTCATTGCATTGATCCGTGAATTTTGGAAGTAAACTAACGGGATGTATTTTGGTTGCTTCTTACGATCAACTCATCATCCATATGTTTTTTACGATAAAATGCGCTTTTATTAGACTCAAAAGTTTACATCAAGGTGATACAATCAAGAGCCACACCCGGCCTCTGGACAAATAAGTGGTTAATGTAGTTCAAGATCTAGTGGTAAAATTGGGACATGGTTTTGTAAAAGACAAAAGAGGTATCACAACAATGCTTTTGTCTTGGTTTTTCATTTGCATGTGTTATTTGAGTAATTTTTGTTATGTTGTTTTTAGTATTTTGTGGCACGCATGAAAGTAAGCAAACTTGATCCCTCGATTTTTTGTTAGCAAACGTTGATGCATCATATCTTCCTTTGAGATCTACAAAGTCTCAGCTTAGTTGGAATAAAAAGGTCGACAGTCTTCCCATCCTGCATTGTTGGTAAACTTCGGTTACAACGGTGGGTACTTAGTTGGCGTTTTAACTAATATTCTCTGGCGGTAATATTTTTTTGTAACTTTGTAATATGATCTCAATTTTAAGAAACCTTAAAATATTGCTGGCCAAGTTATGCTAGTTTTCTGGCAAACTGTAATAGTGCAAGATATGAGATTTAAGAAGGAACACCCTAGTGAAAATAATGGACCTTTTTGTTATCTCGAGCCCTTGCAATTTTAGTGAGTAAATCGCACGTTACACCAGGTAAAATGTCACAGTGTCAGTCACTTCACACCAGGTTTTGCAGAAGTTTTCGCTCTGTACCAGGTTCAGTACAATAACTACACACTAATTCTCGTCAAACACACACCGTTGCGGTCTAAAGTTGGCGGTGCTCCTCACCTGGTTGTAGATCGTTTGGTGAGAACGGTCAACTATCTATGTGTGTGGGTTCTTCTTTTTTTGGCCTTGCCGTTAGCAGGTGCAATGCACTTAGGTAAATATGGTCATTTGCGCTATCTTAGCATCTTCTTCTCAATACAAAGACATGCTCCCAGGCATGTTCAAGAAAAGAAAAGGTTTCGTCAAATATACACATATAGAAGTTCCATAAAATCTACATAAATATATACATGTGTATGATGTGTAGCCTATAAAGTTTGGTAAAAAATGACCATTTTGATTAAAAAATAGATAAATCTTAAAAGGACTTCTAAAAAAAATGCAGGCCGTGAATAATCATACTTACAACCAAAATTTATAGGTATGTATATATATATTTCATCAGATAATACATTTTATATTTTTATCAGAATAAGATCTTCTATATGCGGGCTCTTTTACTATACCTGGTGTGAAGTGCAATACTCCTGTGTATATTTTACTTATCCAGGTTCGCTGTGATGCTTTTTGCAAAACTAGTGCGAAGTGTCAGAACTGATAATTTATCTCGTGAAAAGTGAAAGAACTGCAATTCACCTATCGCAAAGTTCGTATCACTCTTTGTTACTAAGTTACATAACATATTTTGATGTATGTAATTAATGTAGATGCCATCCTCTCGACTGGTCACTTTGCTCTGGAGCCTGGAGGCATATCAATTCTTTTACATAATTGACATTCCTACACACAGTTGAGTCTGCTAGGTTTTATGAATGCATGTTTTACCAAATTCTTCCTTTTTTTCTGTAATCTAGGAACCGGTATGCTGAGGACATGTATGGCTATTCTGCAGCAGAAGCAGTTGGTCAGAATGCCGTTGAATTAATTGTTCATCCTGCTGACTACGATTCAGCAAAAATCGTCATCCAAAACATATTCATGGGGAAGTGTTGGAGAGGGAAGTTTACTGTTAAGAACAAGTCAGGAGAGGTTTTTATTTCTGTCCATAACACCCCTTTATATGATGACGATGGTAGCTTGGTGGGCCTCATCTGTCTCTCACTTGATGTACGGACATTAGAGGAGATATATAGTCATTCAGGCTCAGCGGAATCCTATCCAAGTACAGCAAAGCCTCACTTTCATGCTAACAACCGGCCTGAAAGTGGTTCACCAAACACAGATTCTCTTCACTCTCAGCAACCTCTTCAATCTGCTATCACCTCCAAGATTTTAACTTTGGTAAGTTGTATTGCTGAAAAACAGAAGAAATAACTGCGCTGTTTGGTCTCAATCAAAGCTTACTCTTTATTGTATTTTATTAATTTAATTCGTACTTTTTTATTTATCTTGAATTTTTGGAATACCAACACAGGCTACGAAGGTTACAAGTAGAGTTCGTTCTCGGATAAGGACAGGTCAGAATTGCGAAGAACAGTATGGTAGTGGCTGTGAGGGCCAGTATTCTGAACTTGATGTCCGGGTGGAGCTTTCATCAAGTGAAGCAAGCACCTCAAGTGGGGATGTAATGCCTGGTGCCTTTTTTGTCGAAATGAAATCCCCTAGCAATTCCACCAAAACAAGTAATGAGGATTCAGGAGAAGGAAAAGTAGGGTTTCACAAGATGTTTAGTTCAAAGGCTGAGGCATTATTAGCCAAGAACGGCATATCATGGCCTTGGAAAGGGCATCAAAATGATGGGGGTTCTGGAAAGAACAGCATGACGTTGGCACAGTTGCGTAATAAGCCAGAGAATGACCAGAGTCATCAGAGAATTCCAGTTCTAGAGCCTATCGTAATTCCAGACTGCCAAAACAGCGATTACAGTTGGACAAGCAAATATGAGGTCTCAGGTTCCTGGTGGGATTTCGACATGAACAGCACGAGTAGCATAAGCAGCACTGGGAGTAGTAATAGCAGTGGTATCGATAGAGTAGATTATGAAGCAGACTGTTCAGATTATGAGATCATCTGGGAAGATCTAGTAATTGGAGAACAAGTAGGTCAAGGTAGTTACTTCTCCCTTTGCAATTTATCTATCTTTCGGGACATGTAGACACTCAGATCTCTTGTTTACACGTACTTCAAATAATATAGGAGTATAATAGCCATAGCTTGCATTGTAAGGACTGCTTAATCTGATTGTTTTTGTCCCTTTTTCCTCATTATGTGTGCATGCTATTAATAGTTCGTGTATGCTCTTATCTCTGGCATTGTCCACATCAGTTTTTGTCAGTACAATTGTTTTCTCTTGATGCTTCTTAATAATAGTTCATTGTTACATATACACTTCAACAGTTTTAACAGTTCAGTTAGTGTCATGATTCTACAGTAGTCCTGGTGGCATGAATTTCTACTCTGAGATTCTTAAGTTTGTAGTGTTACACTTCCGCAACAGTGATGGCATTTTTGTTAGTATGGTTATGCCTGAATATTTTACTGATGAAAGTTCATGTAGATAATCACACAAAATGAAAATAATATGCATATTTTTTAGGCTGTTGTATGCGACCTGGTGTTGTCCTATTTCGTAACAAACATACTCATTTATGCTATTTTCATGTATGCACGCAGGTTGTTGCGGAACAGTGTATCATGCTTTGTGGAATGGCTCGGTAATGTTAATTTTGTTGCATGATTATGAATGGAGCTTCACATATTAACAATAAATTCTCAGTATCTATCCATGTTCCTGTAGGATGTGGCAGCTAAAGTATTCTCCAAACAGGAATATTCAGATGAAATGATAAATACCTTCAGACAAGAGGTGGACATCTATAACTACATACAGTTTTTGTTGGACCTTCAATTGCTCATTAGTTTTGGTATTATTATCAATGGAACCACATCAACTGCGGTCTTGTTGAGTTTGATACTCCATTACAGAAAGTAATTGATTGCGGTTGGCCTCCATGATCAGAACCTACAGTTACCATTTCTACTATTCTATGTTGATGTAACCATGTGGATAAATATGAAAAAACGATTACCACAAAAAAGAATATGAAGAAAAGATATGGTGTTGATAAATCTTCACTTTTTCAAAAAAAATTGTGGATCAATTAGAAATACATTAATACCTTTTTTAAATCATGTCCTTATGATCTTCTCCATAGTTTGTGGTCATGACCATATTTGTATCGTTCAAATGTGTAGGTATCAATGATGAAGAAACTACGACATCCCAATATAATACTTTTCATGGGTGCAGTTATGTCGCAGCAACGACTTTGTATTGTTACTGAATTTCTCCCACGGTATGCTATATTTCTTCCCACATGTTTCCCTTGCCAATACTACTAAGAACACTAAAAATACTTCTAAGGATTGATTGATGCAATGGCTGGTGCATATGGTTCTGTAACCGACCGCCCATGTTTTATACACACTTTATTCAAAATGTTGGGCGTGCTAGTACCGCCGGTGCTTTTCATCTGATACTAAGAACAGTTCTGACTTACCAAGCATTGATTTTGTACTAGTTGCAGTTGTTTTTTAGTTTCCTGGATTTTAAACCATTGTTGCTATTGGAATTATAGTTTTGGCATTCTTCTAATTGTTTAGACTTTAGATCTCATGAGAGTACATTTTGTTTTACTTACTGTATGGCACTTTACCGAGTCCCATAATGCAGAGGGAGTTTATTTCGGTTGCTTCAAAAGAACACTGGCAAGCTGGATCCAAGACGGAGGGTTAACATGGCTATAGACATAGTGAGTGTATTTTCTCTTGACAGCCGGTTCAGGATTCAGGAAATGTCAAGTAAAATTGACTATTGTAATTTTTTAGAAATTAACATGTCTGGCTGCAGAACTTGACAAATATTCTTCACCAAGATATCAAGATATATTTTGAATAGATATAGAATTATTTTTTGCAACTGTCTAGAAACAAAAGTTGAACTGCATGTAAACTAACCCATACTTGTAGCTTCAGTGTATGCAAAAATGAAACAAGAGAATAAGTGATATCATGGACCTGCCATCTGACATGGTATCTTGTGCTATGTCACATGTTATGTTTCTATGATCCTAACTGAAGGTTATATCACCAAAAGTCAAGCATGGTTCATGTGATTTTTTCTAGAACGTATGATTCATGTGATTATGATGTGCAAGTGCAACATTCTACCTTAACCCTCCAAACAAGCATGCATGTTCTCGTTGGGTTCTTAACAGATAGATATAGAGGTTCCCTGATATTTTCTTCGTCGAGTACATATTGACATGTGGATTGTTAGAAGAGTAACTAATATTGTCACAGGCAAGGGGCATGAATTATCTTCACAACTCCATCCCCACTGTTGTGCACCGTGATTTGAAATCGCCAAACCTGTTGGTTGATAAGAACTGGACTGTAAAGGTACGTACAGAACTGTGTTCTCCATACTTTATTCGTCTTTTCTCACTTGGTTCTATTTAGGTTGCAGACTTTGGTCTTTCACGTCTGAAACTTGAAACATTTCTGACAACAAAAACTGGAAAAGGAACAGTAAGTACAAGCAAGCTCAACTTTTTGACATGGATACTCCATATTGACAAAATTGACATCAACTTTAACCTACTACATATTTTCGATTTGTTTAGTGAATTCTGATAGCTTTGTTTCCATATCCAGCCACAGTGGATGGCTCCGGAGGTGCTACGGAGTGAACCTTCAAATGAAAAGTAAGCTCAGCGTGGAGATTTTTGAATAGCAGATGTTCATGTTACCTACGGATGACTACTCATTTCTTCTGTTTTATTAAGTATAGGTCTGATGTGTTCAGCTATGGAGTGGTTCTTTGGGAGCTTGTTACTCAGAAGGTTCCCTGGGGTACTCTCAATACAATGCAGGTACGTTCTTACTATGCATATTGGTTAGGTGTTAATCTGATGTTGTATCATCAGCAACTAAATTCTTTAGCGGTTTGTCCTACACCACATACATTTAAGTTGCCAACTTAATCTGTATTAAAACTCTGCTTAGATACAAGCATAATTAATTTAATGTTCCTTTGATTCATGTTTCATCCATTTCTTGTTTTATTTAGTTTGGCACATCATCGACACGGAGATGCTTTTCTCAGGGGTTCTAAGTGAAATGTCCTTAAAAGCTGTATGCTCCCAAGGTCTAAAAGTGTCATTTCCCCTTTCACCCTTAGAAAAAAAAAATCAGACGCTACCTTTTTGTGGTGTCCTAGAGCCAAAAAAAACTCTTGGAAAATACTAGCTTACTGGTGAATTCTGAATCTTTTCCAAGACGTGAAATCACCATCTTTGCAGATTAAGAGAACCTAGTTTCTTGCTTCTTTTTAATGTAACAGCACGTGCTTTGCTACTAATGCGAAATCCCTAACGTTGCCGCCTCTATGTTGCAGGTTATTGGAGCCGTGGGTTTCATGGATCACAGGCTCGAAATTCCAAGCGATACTGATCCTGAGTGGGCATCGATGATCGAGAGTTGTTGGGACAGGTACACACTGTTTCGCGCGCTACTAAAACAACCGATTCCCGATCCTGTCAAATGATAACCTTTTCTTTGTCAAAAAAAATGATTATCCTTTCTGTGAACAGTGACCCGCAATGTCGCCCCTCGTTCCAAGAACTCCTTGAGAGGCTCCAGGGTCTGCAAAAGAAGTATGCCGTGCAGGCTCAGACGCAACGGAAAGCAGCTGGGAAAGGTGCTGTGTAACACCCCGGTTCTAAAAAGACCGTGGCTTCTATGTGACATGCCAATCCCTGGATCGGTTTATTGGCGTACAATAGAATAAAATGAATAACATAGCAAAATATCCGTGTATAATGAATAACGACGATCCAGAGTACCATTATTACAATAAAACCTTAGCTCAAGGCTAGCTCAAATTATTCAGGTAGCAACATAAATAAAGTGAATCCTCCATTCTTCAAATTGCCCACAAGTGAACAGGTGCCGAGTGGAGTACCGTGGCCTATATCGATTACTCAGAATCGGAATAACCTGCAACATGAAACGTAGCAGCCCCGAAGGGTCAATACATGGAATGTATGGCAAGTAGAGCTAGTAAAGGAGACAATAGTACTAACATCTACATGCATATTTGGCAAGTGGAGCTGTGTCTGGCTTGCATTTGCAAATACATTTGTCCTACTTTCATAAACAGTTTTTGATGATCTTTGAAAAGATCCCAATTAAGTTAACCCAACAATATTAAAACAATTAAGAAATTAGAATGAGCGAGAAACATGTCATGGAATCAATATCAAGCAACTCAGTTGTCCATAACCGGGGACACGGCTAATCGATTAGATTATACACCCTGCAGAGGTTTGTACACTTTACCCATGTGACTTGGCCAGCCCAGCTCGTACCATCACTCTCATTTTGGGTGATGATAGGGAGAAGTCCAAGAAGAGACTGTTCGGGAAGTAGTTCCTCAATTCCGACGTGCACCGGTCCAACCTACCAAAATTCTACATCTCTGGATACGCGGGTTCGAGTCACCACAACCTACTAAGTCCAACCAACCGCCCATTCCATTATTGACACATGGTTGTACACGTAAGCTACACAATAAAGAAGCCAATCAATTTCTCTCGATACCTGGGTGCCTTTCCGCAATGAAACAACCAAAAATTATCAATACCATCACACCCAGGAGATTCATTGATTAAGTTATTTTAGTTTTCACAAACCAATACTTTTAGAAACAAGTCTCAATGATGTAACCCAGCCCTCGTTCAACATAGCATGGCTAAGCACATCTACCAACGGTGGTTCATCTACAAGGAAAGCCCTACCACATAATATGACATAGCATAGCGATATTATCATCCTACACATGCATCTACAAAATACACGACAATGCAATAAAAATAGTAGGACGATATCATGAACAAGGTAGCATCTACTTGCCTTGGTTGTAGCGGTCGGAAGAACAATCCACACACAAGCAAGCGTTGCACTCGTCACAATCTACACGATACAATTGCAATCATAAACAAACAATGCACAAGCATATACAACAAATATGATGCATGAAGGTATGCAAGGCAAGTGAATCGGTGCTACAGCTGCACCACAATAATCCTAATCTATAATAGTACTGATTGCATGCATGGAAAATAGTTTTAGCGCAAGGAAAACTAATACGCAAAAAGTAATGCTCAAAACTAGAGCTAGAACTTAAATAATTCACTACCGGTAGTGTACTGTTTGTAAAATCTTGGGAAAATTCTACAGTATGGGAATCTCTGAATAGAAACAGTACCAATTGGAATTACTCAAAAAGGAATTATAAAACTCCCGGAGTAATTAAAACACTGCAGAAAACCACTAGACAGTTCCTGCAGAAGTTTTTACTGCAAGACTATCTTTTAATTCACGATAAGATTCCCCTCGTTCCACTGAATCCAGGGACATATCATACGCGATTTTTGGAGCTACGGATCTTTTCCTACGAATTAATTACTCCAAAAAGGCCATTAACTAGTTTGATTAAACTGTACTAAACCATGCTGCAAAAGCCTGAACCAAAGGTACAACGAGATTCTACACGACTCACTGAATCTACACATATTTTATTTGCAATTTTTGGCCAAGCGGTTTAATTTTCACGCAATTTACAAGATTCTACCGAAATCTGTCAACTAAAACGATTAACGGTTACGCCGTTCGCCGTCGGGCGCTCGACGAACAATCAGCCTGACGTCAACGGCTGATCTGAACCACTGATCTGAAATCCTACGGTGGCTGCAGGCTTACCGGGAACGAACGGCGAATCGAACGGCGGCGAGTTCCGACGGGCGGCGATCGATTCCGGCGACGGTTACTGCGAGAGGGAAACGATCAGCGTGGTTTGAGATCGCTAACGCGGGCGCGCAATACGGCGTCGCGGCGGCGAGGGCGCGCTGGGGACAAGAAGAATGGCGGGCGGTGCGTATGGCAGCAGCAAAGAAGAAGGCGTAGCAGCGTGGCGCACCGCGGCGAGGCACGGGCAAGCGGCGGTTGGGGCTGGGCGCTACGGAAGACGGCGCGCGGTGGCAGGCGCGCGCGGTGGAGGCGCAGGCGGCGGGTCGCGGGCGCGAGGTGGCGGGCGCGGCCGAGGATGTACTGGGCGGCGGGAAGGCCACGCGACGGCGGGGAGTGGCGACGGCGCGGGCGGCGATCGCGGCAGTATGGGCGACGAGGCGAGGGCACGGTCCCGAGGCGGTCGCGTGTGCGGAAAACGAGGAGGCAGGGACGGCGGCGGGTCCTTAAGTGGGGCCCCTTGCGGGTCCTACTCCGATTCGGCGCGGAGTTAGAAAAGAACTCGGAAATCGGCCTGAAATTCGGACCGTTTTTCCGACGTTTAATAAAACGGCGATAACTTTTCCGTACGAGCTCCGCATCGAGCGATTCTTGCTCCTATGGTTTTGTAAAAATGAGGGGAACAATCTAGGGTCAAGGGTTGAGCGAAACCACTATGCTACAAGGGTGGCAACATTAGTTCTTCTAAAGCATCCCGCAGGAGCCTCGTAGCAAAATAGAATAGGGTTTCGAAAATAGCGTTTCGCCGATTCACTTCGATCGACGGTTTTGCATGGAAAATGTAACTACCTCGGTGAACTACGCTCCTAGATACAAGCCTGGATGAGTGATAGTGGTTGAAATAGTACGGTGGGGCCCCAAAAGCCACTCACTGGTAGTCCTTTCAGACGTCCCAACCACTACCCTCTCAACGGGACCTGTACGGGCGGCGTAGTCGGCAGGCGAAGGGATCAACTACGTACACAAGTGGGTATGTACGCAAGCCACCATACAAGAGTACATCAGAGCCACACCATCTAGAAAGAAAGGAAATATACCAACGCCATACGGCAAGATTCAAATGACCTAGATACATCTATAATTTAGGATAACTCCTCATACAACACACATCAGAGTATCATGCGGAAGCGGCAAACAAGATCCGAGTACGGATAAGAAGCAAATAGGCATAAGATGCCAGAGAAAATAAGCACATCCCAACTACAGGTCTCACGGATCCCCGTTCCTAATCTCTACACCGAGCGATCGTTGCCCACATCATCGCTTCTTCCACCCAAAGATCCGCCCCGAGAAGGTGCTCATCCGAATCAAGAATTTATCGTGTGAGACCCTAAGGGTACTCAGCAATACTTAATGCCTCTAAAGGGGACACAACGGGTGACGAATTGCAGAAAAGATAAACCCTAGCAATTCTAGATAACGCTAACCATCCGCCTAACCAATGATAGACGGATGTCCGTGAATTTAAGTACAACAGTTATAATGGTAATCTCATCCGATCCATCCTCCTCCACCTTACCAACAAGGAAGCGGACGAACAACCCCCATCCGTTTGGCAATTTTATTAACCATTACATGAGTATTGCACTATTTACTAGTCAAGTTACTTTAGTCAGATTAAAGGCGGTACTTTAGTTATGCTTGTCTATGATCAAGAAACTGTGCTCCAAGTCGTCCATATCCGCGGACACGGCTTTCAGAAAGTTTTACCCTACGGGTGCACCATTAGCAACACACGCCGATCAACCTCGAAAAACCAAATCAAAACCCAACGAGGCTTTCACGACTGAACAATCACAAGATTCAGAAATATTTCAGGGGGCCACCCCTTGGAGTAGATCCCGCAACGGAGTAAGCAAGCTCCGAGACGGACTCAAGGTTTGGGTGGACGGTCAGAACGATCGGGGACCCCAAACGGGCTTGTCGACACCATGAATCGTGTCCCGGTCCAAACAAGACAAAGCAGTGTCGCACAATCGTAATAAAGCGATAAACATGGCATAAGTACAGATAGTAAATAAAACCTCAAACTAGTTTGTGGCCCCAAGAAATAAGACGGAATCAAGCTCGCCTGGGGGTCCCATATACCTCCCGGATGTGGATAGCGCGATAAATCAAGGAACAGGAATCAAGTACTCGGGGTCTTACGGACACAAGTGAGCAGGAAAACCAAATAGCGATATTGCTCACCGTGCCACTTTCTTTAGTTATCCTAACTACTCGTGTTAAGTTGTTTAAGTACCTCGTTATTCATCAGACTCTCACAAACCCTACACATGCTGTTCTACGACTCGCATGGCTCAAACAACTCCTATAGTAGTGGCTCATGGGATGGAGGAAACAAGCTTGGTGGGGTTTAAAAGTAAAGGCTATGCATACTTGGGATTCAATTTAATGCAATCGCGACTCAATGATGCAATAATAAGATAGAGGCAATATGTACTATATGTATGCAAGCATGTGGTAGTGCTTGCCTGGTGTCTCTGTTGAAGCAAAGGACGGTTCTGGGTAGTGCTCCTGGTTCTCTTGATACAACCCCGCCGTTGTCTATCCGAGAAAAACCAAACAAACAAGGCCAACATGAATATAGAGCACAAACATTGGAATTAAATGCGTCAGGCAAACAATCATGCCATGATGAATGATGCACAAGTTGCATGGCAATAAGTACATGGCATGGGTGAGGTGTGGATGACAAGAAAATAACATTTGAATTGGGTTTTAGTCATATTTTGTTGCCATAATAGTTGCTGTTCATTATATTTTTATATGATGCATGCTGCAATTGAAGCCATGGATAGCATAAACAGAAAGGTCTCGTCGAGCTGATCATTTTAGACTACTTATTTGCTTAATTTGGAATTGTAAAACCAAAGTTATTAATTATTGAAATCTCAGTGGCATTTGATGTAATTAACATGAACTTGGAATTTTACTTGTGCAAATTACAAAACAGATGGCATATTTGAATTCCCCTCATTTTTCTGATATCAATACATATATCATTTGCCCAATTTGGATTTACAAATTAAAAATTATTTGAATCTGATTTGAAATTTGAATTTTGAATTTATTTAACAAAATCTGAATTCAAAACAGCTCTGAACGTTCTATACGCAGCCACAGGCCAGCCTGAGTCGCAGACAGGTGGGCCAGGGGGGTCTCTCTGGCCCACGCGGCAGTGCCTGGAACAAATCTGGACCGCGGGTTTATTAAACAAAACATCGGGTCCCTTTTTAGAAAACTATCACTGACGCTGACAACGGGCCCGGCCGGACCGCGGGTTGGTTAAACTAAAAGGCAGGGGGCAAACTGCGAAACACACACGCGGGCACTGGGGGACTGCGGGTTGCGTCGTTCTTCTGAGAGCCTTTTAGAAAAGGGCCACCACCGACAGCAGTGGGGCCTCGAGGGTCGCGTTGCTAAAAAGATACCGCAGGGTTTTTTTCGCAAAAGGACATGGCGACCGTGGATCTTCCTCATCTACGAACTGTCTGAACTGGTGGCGTGCGTATGCAGCGGCGCGGCCTTGCAGAGGGTTCGAACTCAAGGGCGGCGCTGGGCGACGCGGAGCCGCCGCGGTTGGTGCTAGGAGGACGTCGGCTAGCTAAGGTGGTGGCGTCTTGGAGCAGCGACGACGGCACCCACCGTGCACCGAGGGTGCTCGACGGCGTGACCCGCGCAACCGAGCGAACGAAGAGGGACTATGTCTAGCGTAACCGTGGGCTTACCGCGGGCCGATGCGGCGTCTGCACGGGCGGGTAGACGCGATCCACGGCGAGGCCGACGGCGGCCGTAGCTAGGGTTTGCGTCGGCGTCTGGCGCTGGCGTTCTGGCGCCTCCTCGCCTGCGTCTCCAGGCGTCGCAGCGAGCTCCAGGCCTCCTCGACAACACGCAGCCGACACGCCTCCGGCTAGATTGTCCAGGCGGGGGTAGACGGTGTGGCGGCGAGAGGGGTGGTGTGGAGGAAGGGGTGCGAGGCAAGCCTCAAGGCGGATCTGGGAGAGGCTGGAGGCAGGGAGAGGATAAGAAGGAAGAGGGCGGTTGTGGCGTGGGGAGGGAAAGTGGCAGGCGTCGGCCTCCTCCCTTTCACGTGCTCAAGATGGGCCGGTGGCGTGGTGGAACAGGCGGGAGAGGGAGACTAGCAGGTGGGGGGAGTGGCCGGTCTGGCAGAGAGAGAGAGAGCTAGAGGGGAGGGAGAGAGAGGGAGCAGCCTCGGTTAGATAGGGTTGGAGCTAGGTTAGGAGAGAGAGGGGCATGGGCGTGTGGGGGTAGCTAGGAGGGGTCGTGTGGGGCATGTAGGGTGCTGGGGTGGGGCGCATGGTAGGTAGAGAGAGGTGAGAAGGACATGGGGCATGGGAACATGCTAGATAGGAAAGGGTGGTACTAGGGTTTGTTTAGGTAGATGTAGATTAGAGTTTGCTAGATATAAAGGGGAGATGGTTTTGGGTTGGGTTTTGGGTTTTGTTAGAGGGAGGTGTAGTGTAGGGTTTAGTTTTAGGATAGTTGTAAAATAGGGTTTTGGTTTTAGGGTAGAAAAGAGAGGGGTAAGGGGTGGTTTAAGAGGTTGCTAAGAGGATAGGCAAGGATGGTGGTGCTAAACTTGGTCATGCAAGGTCATACTAGCCCTAGCAAGGTCAAACAAGAAAAGAGGGAGAGGGAAGAAAGATGGCCTAGGTGATGAGGTACTTCTTTAGTTCATGCATGATCCAATTTTAATGGCCAAGCAAGAACCAAGGGAGAGGGTTTAACACTACCAGAACAAGATCAAGCAAGGAAGGAGTGGTTCATTTAGAAAACAAGCAAAAACCAAATACTAGGAAAAAGGTGGCTATTGCATGGCCCATGCAAGATAATTAATGCCACAAGTATCCTTGTGAGAACAAGGATATTAATATGGCACTATTCATCTCCATTCCAAAATGTGGACAAGGCCAAGCAAAGATTAGGGTGGATCCAACCAACAACATGGGCTAGGGATAACTCAATAAATGCCAAGCCCATATTATTGGATGGTGGAATTATAAGGTGGTGAAAGATAAGGTGGTGGAGTCAAAAGAGAGATGCCCCCAACTCAACTTGGGCATATAACAATGTATCAAGAGCCAAATACAATATCAAGAGGCAAATACAATTAATCATGCACATGAGATAAGAACCAAACAAGAAAGGGTTTTATATGATGCTCAAATGCAAGGTGGTATGATGACATGAGCATGATATGATGATGATGCAACAATTATATGTTGGAAGTGGCCCATTTTATTATTATGACATGTAGCATTACAGGGGTTAGACAACTGGGATGCTACAACTCTCCCCCACTAAACAGGAATCTCGCCCCGAGATTCTAGGAAGAAGAAGAAGAAGATACAAAGAGAGAAGGATGGTTGACACGGAGTTCATCTTCACGCCCCAAGTTGCTTCATCAGCAGAATGGTGTGACCACCGCACCTTGCGTAATTTGATGGACTTGTTGCAGTCCTTCGCTCATGTCTCGAGGATTTTTGTGGGTGTTCTTGATAAGAGAGATCTTCTTGGAGGTCGATTAGCTCATGATCCACGGTCTTGCCGGGTCTTTGAAGCACTTCTTGAGTGAGAGATGTGGAAAACATCATGGACTTTGAGTTTTTCCTAAGCTCAGTGCATAAGCAACTTCTCCTCTTCTACTACGTATCTTGAAAGGACCGATGTATCTAGGAGCCAACTTTCCTTTGATACGAGCGGTGTGTTCCTCTCATGGGAGTGACACGAAGGTATTTAGATCACCAGGCATACACCATATCTGTGTGCTTCTGTCATAGTTGCTCTTCGACGACTTTGAGAAATCTTCGTTCTCCGAATGATATGCACCTTCTCCTCCGCTTGAGTTACAATGTCGAGGCCAAACCAGATTCTTTCTCCGCACCGACCAACCAATGGCGTTCGACTTGCGTCCATAGAGAGCCTCGAATGGTGCCATCTTCGACTCTTCCGAAGTCATTGTTGTAGGAGAATTCAGCATAAGGAAGACATTCCTCCCACTTCATGCCAAACGAGATGACGCAAGCTCTAAGCATGTCCTCGAGAATCGATTGATCCTCCACTTGTCCTTGAGACCGAGGGTGGTAAGTGGTCTGAAGTTCAACTTCGTTCCCAAAGCTTTTGGAAACTCTACGAACTTTGAGGTGAAGATGCTCCCACGATCTGAACTGATTTCAAGTGGAACCCCATACAAAGAGACAATCCGTTGATATAGAGCTCACCAATCAAGTCCGAATTGTTTCTTTGATCGGGAAGAAGTGTGCCACTTTAGAAAGCTCCCGATGACAACAAAAATTGCATTGTTGCCCTTCGCGACCTCGGAAAGCCAAGGATGAAGTCCATCTCAACTTTCTCCCATTTCCATTCCGGAGGTTTCAATGGCTGTAGAAGACCAAATGGTTTCGATGGATGCCTTGACTGCCAAGACATCACATTCTCGAGACGTACTTGGCACAATACCGCTTCAACCTGTGCCACCAAGATCGCGGTTTTCAAGTCCATGTACATCTTTGTGCTGCCAGGATGGATAGAAAGAACCGAATCATGTGCCTCCTTGAGAACTTGGTCTCTCGACCCGGTAGTTTGGAACAAACATCCGTGATCAAAGAAGAGTGCCTTGATCATCAACATGAAAGGACTCATACTTGAGTGCCAAGCTTAGAGATGAGCTTTCTAGTGTGCGGATCACCAAGTCGACGAGAACGAATCTGTTCTTCCAAGAGAGGAGTAGCGGAGGTTCAAGATGCCCTTGTTCCACAATCTCCGTGTTGGCTGACGGAATTCCTCGCACAAGAGAGGCTGCTGCTCTTCTACCATGAGGTTGTTGACATAAGCTTTTCTGCTAAGCGCATCTGCCATGACATTTGCTTTGCCTGGGGTGTAGTTGATGGTCACATCAAAGTCATTGATGGCTTCAATCCATCTCCTTTGCCGAAGATTGAGATCAGGCTGAGTGAAGATATACTTCAAACTCTTGTGGTCCGAGAAGATCTCACAACGGTTGCCAAGCAAGTAGTGCCTCCAAAGCTTCAAGGCAAAGACCACTGCTGCAAGCTCAAGGTCATGTGTGGGATAGTTGACCTCATGCGTCTTCAACTGACGAGAGGCATAAGCAACCACCTGTCTCTCTTGCATAAGGACTGCACCCAATCCTTGCAAAGAGGCAAGATGTGTGGAAGTGAGCTTCTCTTTGAGTGTCTCAAAGCTTTCTTGACAAGCAGGAGTCCACAGGTACTTCTTGCCTTTCTTGAGGAGGTCGGTAAGAGGCTTTGCTATCTTCGAGAAGTTCTGCACAAATCGACGGCAATAGCTAGCCAAACCGAGAAAACTCCGCACTTCCTTGACATTAGCAGGAGGAAGCCATTCAACTATTGTTTTCACGGTTTCGGGTTAACTGCAATGCCCTTGGCGAGAGATAACATGACCCAGATAGGTTACTTGCAGCCGAACTCACACTTTGAGAACTTTGCATACAAGCGGTTCTCACGAAGCTTGTTCAGACACACCGCAGTGCTCTTCATGCTCCTCCTTGGACTTGGAATAGACCGTAATGTCATCCAGATATACCACCACAAACTTGTCCGTGTACTCCATGAAAACGGAGTTCATCAGCCTCGAGAAGGTAGCAGTGCGTTGGTGAGACCGAAAGACATGACCGTGTACTCATACAGGCCATAGCGAGTGGTGAAAGCTGTTTTGGGCACATCCTCTTTGCGAATTTTGATTTGGTGATAACCACTCCTCAAATCCAGCTTAGAGAACACCACAGCTCCTGCCAGCTGATCAAATAGATCATTTATCCGAGGGAGAGGATATTTGTTCTTGATGGTTTTAGCATTTAGAGCCCGGTAGTCAACACAGAGCCTATCGGTTCTGTCACGCTTCTTCACGAAGATTGTCGGACTACCCCAAGAAGAAGTGCTGTGTTGAATGAAACCCAACTTCTCTTGTTCATCAAGTTGTCGTTTGAGTTCAGCCAGCTCAGAAGGACCCATTTTGTATGGTCTCTTGGAGATAGGAGCCGTTCCAGGTTCAAGCTCGATCACGAATTCAACCTCGCGATCCGGAGGCATACCTGGCAACTCTTCAGGAAAGACATCCGGAAACTCACAGACCACTGGTACCTTCTGAATGGCTTCCATAGCATCATCATTCAGAGCAGCCAAGGAATATAGCTGGACATCAGGAGTCAGACTTGGAGAAAAGACTAGATGGCCTTCAGGGATCTTCAGAGACACCGGCGTCAAAGACAATCGATCACAGCTGCATTTGCTGTCAACCAATCCATGCCCAAGATGACATCAATGTCAGAGTTGCCCAGAACAATCAAAGAAGCCAAGAAGGAAGAACCACCAATCTCGATCTGATTGCCATGACTGATATGAGCAGCCCTCATGTTTGCCCCAGGAGAAAGAACCATTAACCGCTTTTGGAGAGGAATCATGACTAACTCATTCTCATTTGCAAACTTGTGAGACACAAATGAATGCGATGCACCAGAATCAAAGAGAACTCGTGCAGGGACTGAGTTAACTGAAAGCATACCCATGACAACTCCAGAGCTCACTTGAGAGGCGTTGACGTTAGCTTACACGCACAACCGCACTCGGGCTTGGTGTTGATGTTGAGAGCCCGAGGCGGTGGCGCACGAACCGAAGGAGAGCTTGATGCAGATCTTGGCGGGGGTTGAGGGAGAGCTTTGTTCTTCATTGGACAGTTCCAGTGTGGATGTCCAGGATCTCCACATGTGAAGCAGGCACCAGCTGGACGTGGAGCAGAAGCCAGGACTCCGCCAGCTCGAGGTAAGGGTTGTAGCCCACAGGAGCCGCAGTGAAGTTTGGTGGCCTTGACGTGAAGCTCGCGTCTTGGTGGAGCCGGAGCGACGGTGGGGTGTTAGGAACCCGCACACGCCGCTTAGAAGGAGTTGCCATTGCTTCCGAGCTTGATGCATCCTGCTGTGTTTCTTGGACTCCTCGAACATCCGCCTACTAGCCTCCTCTTGTAGTGCCATATGTCGCAGTTCCAGAAGGTTGCCTTCTTGCATGCGTGAGTGCATACTTGATCGACGCATTGAGCCCTTGCCCGAATCTCGCTTTTCTTGTCATCGGATACTTCATCACCACCATAGCGAGACAGTTCATAAAGTTCCGATATAGGTGTTGACGTTATCATTCCTGCTTCAAAGTTGAGGAAAGCATCCTTCATCCTTTCCATCACAATCTCGAGAGAAACTGTTCTTTGAAAGCTGTGAACCTCTCCCAAGTTGGTGGAACCCGGCAGCTTGCCTTCAAGTAGTTTTCCACCATAGAGCCGCATCTCCCTTGAGAAGGTGGGTAGCACACTTGACCCACTCGCTCGGAACATCAGCAGTCTCGAGCAACCTTGAGATCTCGCGCAGCCAATCATCCGCATCAAGAGGTCGGTCAGACACGTCGAACTGGCGAGGGTTGAACTTGAGGAAGCTCTTGATGTCACCACGCTTGGGAGGTGGAGGAAGTGGAGTGAACTCGTTCCTTCTGACGCTCTCCTCGAAGCGCTGCTGGTTCTCTTGCATTGCCGCCAAAGCATTAGCTATGCTTGACAGCGCTGAGCCCAGTTCCGGAGGAATATCCTCCTCAGTCCGGCGTGGGGGAGCCATCCTGTCATTGATGTAAAACTCAAGTCAGTACTATAATGGAGAATGATAATAGTCCAAAATAGTACCAAGATGGAATTAACCAAGATTAAAGGATACAATTAACTGAGATGATATTAAAATATCAACAAAGTTCATAGCACCTCAAAGATATTAAGCATATCGCACACGACTGAAAGGAGTGTGGTACACAAACATATCAAAGAAAAATTTTCCACAAATTTCGGCATTAAAATACCAATAGATGCGCAAAATTACTTAACGAATCAAGATTAGTGACTCTACCGATCCAATATACAAAAGCAAATGATACAAGTAGTGGTATGGTCGCGACTCCATCCCGCACTCAAATCATTACTTCGCATATGAACAAGTGGAACACATATCCTAACCCCTTCTTCTCACGACGAAACCTAAAGATTGGTACTACGGAAACGAACACCCCAAACAAGATAGCGTCGGATACAAAGCGGAAGATAGATTGCGTCGGTTTACAAAAGCCTGTTGGTATGGAATGTACCAACAGTGGATAACCAAAGGCAGATAAGATAACAACTTGGATGCAACAGATAGACAAGGGATTACACACACACACACACACAACCTATGGTACTACGGAAACCCAGAACACGTGAATCCTAGTTTGAACTTTGAGAAGAGGATTGAAAACGTTACACTTCCTTACCGTAAAAGGGGTGGGAGGGTAAGAAGAAAATGAAGCAGCCCTACTCGCGTTTGTTTTTCCCTATATACATAACTACTAAAATATTTGCTAGACTGACAACGACCGTTTGGCTGAAACCCTGAAGGTCGGGATGGCTCTGATACCAATTGTAACTACCTCGGTGAACTACGCTCCTAGATACAAGCCTGGATGAGTGATAGTGGTTGAAATAGTACGGTGGGGCCCCAAAAGCCACTCACTGGTAGTCCTTTCAGACGTCCCAACCACTACCCTCTCAACGGGACTGTCAGACGGCGGCGAGGCAGCGAAGGGATCAACTACGTACACAAGTGGGTATGTACGCAAGCCACCATACAAGAGTACATCAGAGCCACACCATCTAGAAAGAAAGGAAATATACCAACGCCATACGGCAAGATTCAAATGACCTAGATACATCTATAATTTAGGATAACTCCTCATACAACACACATCAGAGTATCATGCGGAAGCGGCAAACAAGATCCGAGTACGGATAAGAAGCAAATAGGCATAAGATGCCGTAGAAAATAAGCACATCCCAACTACAGGTCTCACGGATCCCCGATCCCGGAATCTCTACACCGAACGATCGTTGCCCGCATCATCGGCTTCTTCCACCCAGTATCTGTCCTGAGCAGGTACCTGTTCATCTGAATCAAGAATTTATCGTGTGAGACCCTAAGGGTACTCAGCAAGTCTTAATGCCTCTAAAGGGACACAACTGGGGTGACGAATTGCAGCAAAATATAAACCCTAGCAATTCTACAGATAACGCTAACCATCCGCCTAACCAATGATAGACGGATGTCCGTGAATTTAAGTACAGCTTATAATGGTAATCTCATCCGATCCATCCTCCTCCTCGCTACCAACAAGGAAGCGGACGAACAACCCCCATCCGCTGGCAATTTTATTAACCATTCCATGAGTATTGCACTATTTACTAGTCAAGTTACTTTAGTCGATTAAAGGCGGTACTTTAGTTATGCTTGTCTATGATCAAGAAACTGTGCTCCAAGTCGTCCATATCCGCGGACACGGCTTTCAGAAAGTTTTACCCGGCCGGGGTGCACCATTAGCAACACACGCTCGATCAACCTCGGAAAAACCAAATCAAAACCCAACGAGGCTTTCACGACTGAACAATCACAAGATTCAGAAATATTTCAGGGGGCCACCCCTTGGAGTAGATCCCGCAACGGAGTAAGCAAGCTCCGAGACGGACTCAAGGTTTGGGTGGACGGCTGTGAACGACTGGGAACCCCAAACGGGGCTTGTCGACACCGCGGAATCGTGTCCCGGTCCAAAACAGTACAGTGTGCAGTACCTCGCACAATCGTAATAAAGCAGTAAACATGGCATAAGTACAGGATAGTAAATAAAACCTCAAACTAGTTTGTGGCCCCAAGAAATAAGACGGAATCAAGCTCGCCGGGGGTCCCATATACCTCCGGATGTGGATAGCGCGATAAATCAAGGAACAGAATCAAGTACTCGGGTCTTACGGACACAAGTGAGCGGGAAAACCAAATAGCGATATTGCTCACCGGTGCCACTTTCTTTAGTTATCCTAGAACTACTCAAAGTTAAGTTGTTTAAGTACCTCGTTATTCATCGACTCTCACAAACCCTACACATGTTGTTCTACGACTGCATGGCTCAAACAACTCCTATAGTAGTGGCTCATGGGATGGAGGAAACAAGCTTGGTGGGGTTTAAAAGTAAAGGCTATGCATACTTGGGATTCAATTTAATGCAATCACTCAATGATGCAAGAATAAGATAGAGGCAATAGGTACTGTATGTATGCAAGCATGTGGTAGTGCTTGCCTGGTGTCTCTGTTGAAGCAAAGGACGGTTCTGGGTAGTGCTCCTGGTTCTCTTGATACAACCCCTGCTCAGTGTCTATCCGAGAAAAACCAAACAAACAAGGCCAACATGAATATAGAGCACAAACATTGGAATTAAATGCGTCAGGCAAACAATCATGCCATGATGAATGATGCACAAGTTGCATGGCAATAAGTACAAGGCATGGGTGAGGTGTGGATGACAAGAAAATAACATTTGAATTGGGTTTTAGTCATATTTTGTTGCCATAATAGTTGCTGTTCATTATATTTTTATATGATGCATGCTGCAATTGAAGCCATGGATAGCATAAACAGAAAGGTCTCGTCGAGCTTATCATTTTAGACTACTTATTTGCTTAATTTGGAATTGTAAAACCAAAGTTATTAATTATTGAAATCTTAGTGGCATTTGATGTAATTAACATGAACTTGGAATTTTACTTGTGCAAATTACAAAACAGATGGCATATTTTAATTCCCCTCATTTTTCTGATATCAATACATATATCATTTGCCCAATTTGGATTTACAAATTAAAAATTATTTGAATCTGATTTGAAATTTGAAATTTGAATTTATTTAACAAAATCTGAATTCAAAACAGCTCTGAACGTTCTATACGCAGCCACAGGCCAGCCTGAGTCATGCACAGTGGGCCGGGTCTCTCAGCCCACGCGGTGCTCGAACAAATCTGGACCGCGGTTTATTAAACAAAACATCGGGTCCCTTTTAGAAAACTATCATCGACGCCGACAACGGCCACGGACCATGGGTTGGTTAAACTAAAAGGCAGGGCAAAGCTAAAACACACACGCGGGCACCGGGGATCTGCGGGTTGCTAAAAGATCTGCGGGGTTTTCAAAAAGGACATGGCGCATGGATCTTCCTCATCTACGAACCTGTCTGAACCGCGTGTGTCTGCTGCGGCAGCGCAGAGGGTTCAACTCACATCGGGGCGCTGCGGACGCGTGAGCCATGAGGGGTGCGGTTGGTGCTAGGAGGACGTCGGCTAGCTAAGGTGGTGGCGTCTTGCTGAGAAGCGACGACGACGGCACCCACCGTGCACCGAGGGTGCTCGGCGGCGTGACCCGCGCAACCGAGCGAACGAAGAGGGACTATGTCTAGCGTAACCGTGGGCTTACCGCGGGCCGATGGCGTCTGACGGGCGGGGTAGACGCGATCCACGGTAGGCCACGCGGCCGTAGCTAGGGTTTGCGCGGCGTCGCTGGTCCTGGCGTTCTGGCGTCTCCTCCTCGCTCTGGCTCAGAGCGTCGCAGCGAAGCTCAGGGCCTCGACAACACGCAGCGACACGCCTCCGGCTAGATTGTCTGGGTGGGGTAGACGGCGTGTGGCGGCGAGGCGTTGGGGTGGTGTGGAGGAAGGGGGTGCGAGGCAAGCCTCGGGGCGGATCTGGGAGAGGCCGAGGGGCGGGAGAGGATAAGAAGGAAGAGGGCGGCCAGGCGTGGGGGGGAAAGGTGGCGCCGCCTCCTCCCTTTCACGTGCTCAGCATGGGCCAGGGGTGGCGTGGTGGAACTGGGCAGGGGAGAGGGAGACTAGCAGGTGGGGTAGGGGAGTGGGCCGGTCCTGGCAGAGAGAGAGAGCTAGAGGGGAGGGAGAGAGAGGGAGCAGCCTCGGTTAGATAGGGTTGGAGCTAGGTTAGGAGAGAGAGGGGCATGGGCGTGTGGGGGTAGCTAGGAGGGGTCCTGGTCGTGTGGGGCATGTAGGGTGCTGGGGTGGGGCGCATGGTAGGTAGAGAGAGGTGAGAAGGACATGGGTCATGGGAACATGCTAGATAGGAAAGGGTGGTACTAGGGTTTGTTTAGGTAGATGTAGATTAGAGTTTGCTAGATATAAAGGGGAGATGGTTTTGGGTTGGGTTTTGGGTTTTGTTAGAGGGAGGTGTAGTGTAGGGTTTAGTTTTAGGATAGTTGTAAAATAGGGTTTTGGTTTTAGGGTAGAAAAGAGAGGGGTAAGGGGTGGTTTAAGAGGTTGCTAAGAGGATAGGCAAGGATGGTGGTGCTAAACTTGGTCATGCAAGGTCATACTAGCCCTAGCAAGGTCAAACAAGAAAAGAGGGAGAGGGAAGAAAGATGGCCTAGGTGATGAGGTACTTCTTTAGTTCATGCATGATCCAATTTTAATGGCCAAGCAAGAACCAAGGGAGAGGGTTTAACACTACAACAAGATCAAGCAAGGAAGGAGTGGTTCATTTAGAAAACAAGCAAAACCAAATACTAGGAAAAAGGTGGCTATTGCATGGCCCATGCAAGATAATTAATGCCACAAGTATCCTTGTGAGAACAAGGATATTAATATGGCACTATTCATCTCCATTCCAAAATGTGGACAAGGCCAAGCAAAGATTAGGGTGGATCCAACCAACAACATGGGCTAGGGATAACTCAATAAATGCCAAGCCCATATTATTGGATGGTGGAATTATAAGGTGGTGAAAGATAAGGTGGTGGAGTCAAAAGAGATGCCCCAACTCAACTTGGGCATATAACAATGTATCAAGAGCCAAATACAATATCAAGAGGCAAATACAATTAATCATGCACATGAGATAAGAACCAAACAAGAAAGGGTTTTATATGATGCTCAAATGCAAGGTGGTATGATGACATGAGCATGATATGATGATGATGCAACAATTATATGTTGGAAGTGGCCCATTTTATTATTATGACATGTAGCATTACAGGGGTTAGACAACTGGGATGCTACAGAAAAGCATGATGCAATGATATGAATGGTATGCAGAACCAAATCTAAAATTTGGGATGTGACAAGACTAACCCCCTTAAGATGAATCTCGTCCCTAGATTCATTAACTAGCAAATAGGTGTGGGTAGTCCTCTCGGATGTCATCCTCACGCTCCCAAGTGGCTTCCTCTTCGGTGTGGTGGCTCCACTGTACCTTGCAAAACCTGATCGTCTTGGTACGGGTAATCCTCTCCGCTGTTTCCAGAATCTTGACCGGTTTCTCCTCATAGGTCAAGTCATTCTCAAGCTGAACCTCCTCTAGCGGTACAATGTCTCTCAATGGTGTATCCACCATATCTGGATGGCACTTCTTCAGCTGTGACACGTGGAACACATTATGAACAGCGGACAGAGCCTCTGGCAACTCCAACTGATAAGCAACTTCTCCTTTGCGTGTTAAGACTCGATATGGTCCAATAAACCGAGGTGCCAGCTTACCCTTAATTTCAAATCTCTTGATTCCACGAAGTGGCGACACTCTGAGGTATGCTCTATCACCTATCTCATACACCACTTCCTTGCGCTTGGCGTCAGCGTAGCTCTTCTGCCTTGATTGTGCTGCCTTCATCATGTCCCTAATCAAGGCGACCTTCTCCTCAAAGATCCTTGATCAAATCAGTCCCAAACAATCGACGTTCTCCTACTCCATCCCATAGCAATGGCGTCGCACTGCTTTCCATACAGACATCGAACGGTGACGTCTTGATGCTGGTTTGATAGCTGTTGTTGTAGGAAAACTCACGACAAATTCTCATCCCAACTAGAGCCATGAGCCAAGGCGCAAGCTCAAAGATGTCCTCCAAAATCTGATTCACCCTCTCGGTCCATCCATCACAGGTGAAACGCCGCTAAACTCCAATCTAGTACCAAGTGACTCGTAAAATGGCGCCAGAAGTGTGAGGTAAATTGGGTGCCTCTATCAGATACGATACTCTTGGGAACTCCGTGTAGGCACACAATTCTGTCCATGTAAATCTTGGCCAACTTTGCACTTGTATAGGTCGTCTTTACTGGTATAAAGTGGGCTACATTGGTCAAATGGTCGACCACTACCCAAATGGAGTCATATCCTGACCTGGTCCTAGGCAGTCCTGTGATAGAGTCCATTCCCACTCTATCCCACTTCCAATCCGCACATGCAATGGCTATCAGATCCTGGCCGCTTCGGTGCTCCGCCTTCACTGCACACATCACATAGGGCGATATGCTGGCGATATCTCCTTCATGTTGTTCCACCAAAATCTGCTCTTCAAATCCATATACATCTTTGTGTTGCCGGATGTATGGAGTATGGCGAGTTATGAGCCTCCTGCAATCAACTCCTTATCTCCGTGTCATTGGGCACACAAACGATCTCCATACCACAAGGTACCATGCTCATCCTCGCGAATATCCTTTTCCCGATTCTCCTTCATCTTTTCCTTTATCTCCTCTATTTCTTTGTCTCCTACCTGAGCCTTTTTGATTCTGTCCTGTAGCGTTGGTTGGACTTCCATTGTTGCCAAGTATCCTTCAGATACTACTTCCAGTCTAAGGTCCTTGAATTGTTTGCACAAATCCTCGTGCAATTCACCAATTGTCAATCCATTGGCGTAAACCTTCCTCGAGCATCTGCTACTACATTGGCCTTTCCGGTGGTATTGTAGATTCATATCATAGTCCTTGATAAGCTCCAACCATCTCCTTTGCCTCTTGTTCAGTTCCTTCGCGTGAATATGTACTTGTGCTCTTGTGGTCGGTACACATCACGTTGTTTTCCCATTAAGTAATGTCTCCATACCTTGAGCGCATGAACCACCGACGCTAACTCCAAGTCGTGTGTGGGGTAATTCCGCTCATGGTGCTTGAGTTGTCATGAGGCATATGACACTACTCTCCCATCTTGCATCAAGACACTCCCAAGTCCTGTCGAGAAGCATCGCAGACACTTGGAAATCCTTCAAGATCCGTAAACACGAGCAGTAGCGATCACTAGTCGACGCTTCAGCCTGAAGCTGGCTTCACATACGTCGACCATTCAAACTTCCTCTCCTTCTTGAAGTTCACATAGGCTTAGCAATCTTGGAAAAGTTTTCAATGAACCTCCTGTAATATCCAAGAAGTCCCAAAAGCTTCAATCTCTCCGCATTCTTGGGTGCTTCCCACTCGCCATCTGCAGTCACTTTGCTTGGATCAATGACTCCTTCTCCTGACACTACGTGTCCAAGAAACCCAACGGTGTTAAGCCAGAATTCACACTTGCTGAATTTGGCATACAGCTGATGTTCCCTCAGCTTCTCCATAATCAGTCGCAGATGTTTCTCATGCTCAGCATCATCCTTGGAATATATCAGTATGTCATCAATAAACACCACCACGAACTTGTCCAGGTACTCCATAAATACCTTGTTCATCATGGTCATGAAATATGCCGGGGCATTCGTTAGTCCAAAAGACATAACCGTATACTCATATAAACCATACCTAGTGGTGAAAGCGGTTTTTGGTATGTCCTCCTCCCGGATCTTCAATTGGAAGTAGCCTGATCGCGGATCAATCTTGCTGAACACCTTCGCTCCTTCCAGTTGATCAAACAAATCATTTATGTTCGGCAGAGGGTACTTGTTCTTGATGGTTACTTCATTCAGTGAGCGATAGTCCACTACTAATCTCTTGCTGCTGTCTTTCTTCTCCACAAACAAAACAGGTGCTCCCCATGACGACGAACTAGGCTGAATGAATCCCTTTTCCAGCTGCTCTTTCAACTTCTTCTTCAATTCCTTCAGCTCATCCACATCCATCTTATATGGTTTCTTTGCTATTGGTCCTGTTCCCAGATCGGTCGATAAGAAACTCTACTTCCTGTCGTGGCATCCTGGGCTCTTCCGAAACACGCCAGATAATCCCTAATCACCGCACAAGATCCATGCTAACCCCTTAAGAGAATTCAACTTACACCTTCCTGGTCGCATAACCCGACTTGAATCTAATCCTCTTACCATCCGGGTTTTGAGTGAAACATTGCAGTGCACAATCTATGTGTCCCCATGCATAGACATCCAATCCATACCGAATAATGTCTAATCCTGTGATTCCAACACTACTAGATGTGCAATGAAGTTGTGTATTCCAATCCTCACAGTCAAGTTATGCATCCCGCGCTAGCTATCATATCTCCTCCGGTGAACTCACTCTAATAGACCTTTTCATAGACTCGAGGTAACTTATACTTATCCACAAATGCTCTTGATATGAATGAATGAGATGCACCAAGATCAAAAGTATGAAAGCTGGGTGAGTGTTGATTGGGAACTTACCAATCACAAGGTCAGGCTCATCCGGAATCTCCTCCACATTCATGTGGTTCACTGTGGCCTTCTCGTTGTTGGTTGGCTTCAGTCCTTTCCTCTCCGGACAGTTGTCAGCATAGTGTCCCTTCTGCTTACACTTGAAGCATGTCACCTCACTCAGATCCTTCTTCACAAAGCTGCGATCACGGTTGCGGTCATGTCCCCCGTGTCCTCCAGAGTGGTGAGAGTGTCCTCCCTTGTGGATGTGGTGGGTGCTCCTATGGTTGTCATGGCGATGCCCATCGCCTCCATGGTGGTGGCGGTCATGGCTCCCATGGTCACTTCCTCCATGCTTGGAGTATCCATCATATGAAGTGCGAGACTTGTAATGTGAACCAGAGTGGTGATTGTTACTCTTTCTCTTGCGGTTCTCCACCTGCTTGTGCTTCCCTTCCAAGATCCTGGCCTTGTCCATAAGCTCCTGGAAAGTGGGGCAGTAAACCACCAGTAGCTGTACTGAAAGCTCATCACTGAGGCCATCCAGGAATCTCTCCCTCCTTTTTGCATCAGTGTCAACATCCTCAGGTGCATAACGGGACAGGTTGTTGAACTCCTCAATGTACTCAGCCACGGTGCGATTGGTTTGGCGCAAGTTGCGGAACTCCTTCCTCTTCAGGCTCAGAACTCCTGAAGACACGTGGTTGGTCCTGAAACCTTCCTCAAACATTGCCCAAGTCAAGGTATCCAGCGGGTGGGTGATCTGAAAAGTGTCCCACCAAGAAGCGGCTGGTCCCTCCAGTAGGTGAGCGGCAAACCTCACCTTCTCAGCATCAGTGCATCCGACAGTTACTAGATTCTTATTGACTGAACGCAACCAGTTGAGAGCAACCATTGGTTCCGTTGTAGTAGAGAACTTAGCTGGCCTTAACCTCAGAAATCTGGTGAGAGCATCTCCGTGAGGCTGATCGTTTCCATTGTTGTTGTTCTGATTTGCCATGAACTGAGTCATCACTTGGGTCAGCTGTGCCTGAGCTGTCATGAGCTGATCCAACTCAGTGGGTTGACGACGGGGAGGCATCTGCGGTTCAGCACAGGTAAGTTTAGAAAGAATCAACTATGATAATAGGATTCTACCCATGCATATGATCAAACAACAATAAACAATAGCAGACAATCGCAAGCAAGCAACACATCAACAAACAAGTGATCCAGAAACATCCCAGGGGTTATCCTAGCAGTATATACGTACTGAAATAGTTTTGCAAGAGTTGGCAATGGTTAACTAAACAGTTGATCAACTAAACAACAAAAACAGCAATCTGCCAAAACAGTCCAGCAGCGTTCACCAATTTTTCCTCCTGACTTAAACTCGTCAGAAAATTTAGATGATTTTTTCACATATAGTACAGAGAGTTTCGCATCAACCCAATTTTTTTCAGATTTTTCCCAGTTACCAGAAAAATATGAAAAATCGTGCAGTACTGCTGTATCAGCAGAAAACTGCAGCGAAAATAACACAGATGTTAACCAAAATTGCCATAACTCTTTCATAAAATTCGCACAAATAATTCCTGGGATATTGGAGTACACAAATAAGAAACTAAACACTCTTAAACTAACACGAACTAAGTTTCACATCGATCGAGACTAATCCTAATGAATTTGCCTAACGTGGACTAATTGGTGGACTTATGTCTACTTCTTGAAGAGGTTGCAGTAGGTCCTTGCTGTCATGCGTTGGCGCTTCGGTTCGCGGTACAACCATGGCGGCGGAGTGTACACTTCTCCTGAATCATCACTTGAGATCTCAAACTTCACCTCTTCTGGATCCTCCTCTGCTTCACTCTCAGCTGCAACTGCAACAGCTTCATCTCATCCACCATCATCGTCTCCATCATCATCATCCTCGTCCTCATCATCATCATCGTTCCCACTGTCATCATCATCCCCATTATTGCCATCATCTCCATTTTCATCATCAGAGGGTGGATTCAGCTGTGCTTGGAGAGCGGCAATCTGGGCTGTCATAGCTTCAATAGTTTGATCCCTTTCCTGGACGGTCCCTTGCAACTGTTGTATGTTCTGGGTGTTCTCCTGCACGGTACCATGAAGATGAGCTATGGTTGCATCTCTGGCTGTCAGGGCATTCTCCAGAACTCCCACAGCTTCATGCAGGGTGTCAATCTCATGTCCTTGGACCACCATACCATTGCTAGCAAAGTCTGCAATCTCCTTTATCATCATCACCTTCTCAGCTAGCGCTCCATTCTCCCTTTCCATGTCCTCTATGTGCCTCCGACGGGGCGGCATGTTGTTCATGTCACCCAGGGTAACCACAATGTGCCCATCTTCATCACGCCTCCCATAGTCACGGTAGGGTGAATCTGCTGGCAGTAGGTGTCGGACATTATGGCCTTTGGCGACAGGCTTCATGTATGGCCAAGTTGATTCCAAGTCCCCAGTTGCAGTATGTCTTGGTGTAGATCAATTGCACTGGATTTGGCAAGGCGACATCTCTGAATATGAAGGTGGTGATCTCCCATGCATCCTCTCCATATCCATAGGTGTACAACCTTCTTCCCTTGAACATGGGCAGTGGCAATCCCAATGATTGCGAGAGCTGTGCTAACTGCCTTGCAGAGGGCCTTGGCGACTCCATGGTGGTATACTCAGTCCTGACTTCTCCCATCTACCAAGTAAAAGAGGAAAGTGTGAGAATAGCATATGGCAAGAATTTACGAGGGTGAAAGTCATAAGAGGAAAGACAGAGTTAATATAGGCTTAATAAATCTATGGCTTCCTAATCCAATCCTAGGTCACGATCCTACAGTCGACAACCTGGCTCTGATACCATCCTGTAACACCCCGGTTCTGAAAAGACCGTGGCTTCTATGTGACATGCCAATCCCTGGATCGGTTCATTGGCGCACAATAGAATAAGATGAATAACATAGCAAAATATCCATGTATCATGAATAACGATGATCCAGAGTACCATTATTACAATAAAATCTTAGCTCAAGGCTAGCTCAAATTATTCAGGTAGCAACATAAATAAAGTGAATCCTCCATTCTTCAAATTGCCCACAAGTGAACAAGTGCCGAGTGGAGTACCGTGGCCTATATCGATTACTCAGAATCGGAATAACCTGCAACATGAAACGTAGCAGCCCCGAAGGGTCAATACATGGAATGTATGGCAAGTAGAGCTAGTAAAGGAGACAATAGTACTAACATCTACATGCATATTTGGCAAGTGGAGCTGTGTCTGGCTTGCATTTGCAAATACATTTGTCCTACTTTCATAAACAGTTTTTGATTTTCTTTGAAAAGATCCCAATTAAGTTAACCCAACAATATTAAAACAATTAAGAAATTAGAATGAGCGAGAAACATGTCATGGAATCAATATCAAGCAACTCAGTTGTTCATAACCGGGGACACGGCTAATCGATTAGATTATACACCCTGTAGAGGTTTGTACACTTTACCCATGTGACTTGGCCAGCCCAGCTCGTACCATCACTCTCATTTTGGGTGATGATAGGGAGAAGTCCAAGAAGAGACTGTTCGGGAAGTAGTTCCTCAATCCCGACGCGCACCGGTCCAACCTACCAAAATTCTACATCTCTGGATACGCGGGTTCGAGTCACCACAACCTACTAAGTCCAACCAACCGCCCATTCCATTATTGACACATGGTTGTACACGTAAGCTACACAATAAAGAAGCCAATCAATTTCTCTCGATACCTGGGTGCCTTTCCGCAATGAAACAACCAAAAATTATCAATACCATCACACCCAGGAGATTCATTGATTAAGTTATTTTAATTTTCACAAACCAATACTTTTAGAAACAAGTCCCAATGATGTAACCCAGCCCTCGTTCAACATAGCATGGCTAAGCACATCTACCAACGATGGTTCATCTACAAGGAAAGCCCTACCACATAATAGGACATAGCATAGCGATATTATCATCATACACATGCATCTACAAAATACACGACAATGCAATGAAAATAGTAGGACGATATCATGAACAAGGTAGCATCTACTTGCCTTGGTTGTATCGGTCGGAAGAACAATCCACACACGAGCAAGCGTTGCACTCGTCACAATCTACACGATACAATTGCAATCATAAACAAACAATGCACAAGCATATGCAACAAATATTATGCATGAAGGTATGCAAGGCAAGTAAATCGGTGCTACAGCTGCACCACAATAATCCTAATCTATAATAGTACTGATTGCATGCATGGAAAATAGTTTTAGCGCAAGGAAAACTAATACGCAAAAAGTAATGCTCAAAACTAGAGCTAGAACTTAAATAATTCACTACCGGTAGTGTACTATTTGTAAAATCTTGGGAAAATTCTATAGTATGGGCATCGCTGAATAGAAACAGTACCAATTGGAATTACTCAAAAAGGAATTATAAAACTCCCGGAGTAATTAAAACACTGCAGAAAGCCACTAGACAGTTCCTGCAGAAGTTTTTACTGCAAGCCTATCTTTTAATTCACGATGAGATTCTTCTCGTTCCACTGAATCCAGGGACATATCATACGCGATTTTTGGAGCTACGGATCTTTTCCTACGAATTAATTACTCCAAAAAGGCCACTAACTAGTTTGATTAAACTGTACCAAACCTTGCTGCAAAAGCATGAACCAAAGATACAGCGAGATTCTACACGACTCACTGAATCTACACATATTTTATTTGCAATTTTTGGCCAAGCGGTTTAATTTCCACGCAATTTACAAGATTCTACCGAAATCTGTCAACTAAAACGATTAACGAAGTTACGCTGGTCACGACCGGGCGTTGATTTGCGTCGACGAGTCAACGCTCAGTCTGATCGGTCAACGGCTGATCTGAACCATCGATATGAAATCCACGGTGGCTGCAGGCTTACCGGGAACGAACGGCGAATCGAACGGCGGCGAGTTCCGGACGGCGCGGCGATCGATTCCGGCGACGGTGTTACCTGCGCGAGAGGGGAAACGATCAGCGCGTGGTTTGAGATCGTCAACGCGGCGCGCAAGACGACGCGTGCGGCGTGCGGCGCGCGTAGCAGCGCAAGGGATGGCAGCGCGGCGCGAAGGCCAGCGCAGCGGGCGTAGCGCAGCGGCAGCGGCGGCGCGGCCGGCAAAGACGCGAAAGCGGCGCGCGAAGCCGGGCGGCGAGGCACGGAGCAGCGGCTGGGCAGCGCGGCGCTGCTGAAGACGGGCGGCAAAGGCGCTGCTGCGCGCGTGAGGCGCAGGGCGGCGGGTCGCGGGCGCGAGGTGGCGTGGCGCGGGCCGAGGCGGATGTACTGGGCGGCGGGAAGGGCCACGCGACGGCAGCGAGGGCGGCGGGGCGGCGGCGATCGCGGCAGGTGGCGGGGCGATCGAGGCGGAGGGCACGGGTCCCGAGACGGTCGCGTGGTGCGGAAAACGAGGAGGGCAGGGGCGGCGGCTGGGTCCCTTAAGTGGGGCCTCTTGCGGGTCCTACTCCGATTTGGCGCGGAGTTAGAAAAGAACTCGAAAATCGGCCTGAAATTAGGACCGTTTTTCCAACGTTTAATAAAACGGCGATAACTTTTCCGTACGAGCTCCGAATCGAGCGATTCTTGCTCCTATGGTTTTGTAAAAACGAGGGGAACAATCTAGGGTCAAGGGTTAAGCGAAACCACTATGCTACAAGGGTGGCAACACTAGTTCTTCTAAAGCCTCCCGCAGGAGCCTCGTAGCAAAATAGAATAGGGTTTCGAAAATAGCGTTTCGACGATTCACTTCGATCGACGGTTTTGCATGGAAAAGCATGATGCAATGATATGAATGATATGCAGAACCAAATCTAAAATTTGGGATGTGACATGCTGGACGGGTTAGCATTGAAGAGAGCTAGCTTCTCGCTCGCGCTCATCTGGTCAGTTTGGAAGTCCCGCAACCGTATGGTGTTTGACGGCGAGTTCCTGTCCACCCCGCGCCTCTTCGACATGGTGGTTGAGCATCTTCGGCTCTGAATTATGCTTGCTCCGTCCTTCTTCCCCTCCGTGATCTTGTGGGTGGTATACCGCCCCAGCCCCAGTCGCCTGTGGCCGCATGGTACAGATCTGTACCCTTTTTTGAATTATTGGCGATCGCCCACGTTGTTTCCCTCAAAAAGTGTCACATTCTTTATCCATAACTTATGTGCATCTATGCATGAATACGAGCAAAAGCAAGTATTTGAATCGAGGAAATATCTGAAAACACCATATACTTGGTCCCTCTGTTACATAAATGATAAGTAGATCTGAAGATCGGCGTTTTATTGATATCTAATCTGGTGGCTATAGGTCATGTGGGTTAACATGGGTTATATCTAATAATAATAATAATAATAATAATAATATTATTATTATTATTTAAAAGTATGGTAAAGAGAGGAATTAAGCTTCATAGTAAATCGATTCAAAAGGTATACAGCATTACAATCTCATGCAATAATTTCAAGTTGTCTAGCAGAATCACCAAAATCTCGGCTCCGACATCTTAAGCTGCTGCGCTGATGCGATGCCTCTTCCCACCACCACCCACTTTCCTCTTAGCGCTGCTCTCCGGGTCAATGTTGACTTTTGGAGTGTTCCTGATGGAGAATGATGCAGCTACGTCCTGCCAGATAGTAATGAGTTAAACATTGTCAATCTTTTCAGTTAATAAGTCTCAGAATCCAGTTTACCCATAATAAACCAGTGGAGGAAACACGAACACTTTGTGATAATGGAAATATAAACATCGGCCAAAGACTTTGGAGAGACCCTCAATGACAGATAAAAAACGACAGCTGCGACATTTTGGAACGGGAAGTGTGAAACGGCGAAATTGGAAAAATAAAACACCGCTAAACACAGATCCCACACAAAGTTGCAGAATCATTTTACCTTCAAATTGAGACTATGAACATTGAAAGTTTCTTTCATGGCTAATGAGCTGTATGCTAGAATGTAGGCTCTGTAGGCTTCCTGAGCTAACTGGTGTAGGAAGTAGTTCTCGCCAACGATTTTCTCCTGCTCAGTAAATTGAGTTGCAACTTCTTTATAACACATCAGAAAAAAATGGATCGGAACACTACACTGCAGTAAAAGACGCCACTTACAAAACGTGCTTGCAGATTTGGCACATTCTTGTTGCTGAACTCGTATTCCGTGAGACGAATGTTGGCTGCCTGCATGGCATGCATATTAAGTATAGATGACTTAGTTCAACTTACAGGAAAAATAAAAACGCTACATTATCTCGGCACAGAATCGAGTACCCTTAGGGAAATAAGGAACTCCAGTTCTTGGGGCAGTACGAACAATAATACACTTCCTTTCCCTTTTTCAGCACGTGCAATACTTTCAGCACGTGCAATACTTTCAGCATTGTGAATGTAGTCCTGGATGTCGTCAAAATATAATTGCTTAGTAGGACAGTCCAAAAAGGAGAAGAATTAATAATTCCTGAAAGAAAAATTCAGATCACCAACCTGTGGTTCATCTAAAGGATCGTACTGCACAATATAATCCTAAAACATGGACATATACTTAGGTTAGTAAGTAGGAACACTAATAATTTCTTAGCACATGCATAGTCAAAACTGAAGATACATTATTTGTCAAAACCTCACCAGGTCAGGAATATCTAGCCCACGAGCTGCCACATTGGTGCACAATAAGATGCCCTTTTCTGAAGCGCAGAAGCTGGAGAATGTTGCGCTTCGTTGATGCAGCTTTTGCTTCTCATGGATATCTGCGCACTCCAAGTGGAGAGAACTTAGGAGTTCTGCATGGAACTTGACTGAGCTACATGATGAGAAGACCACCATGACCTTCTTAGACAGCTTCCTCTTCAGGAAAGCGTGTAGAACCAGGAACCTCTTGTCGCTAGGAACGACGCAGTATCCCATCTGTAAGCGCTCAGCATTAGCCTGCTCCTCGTCCTGGCCCCCCGCCTCCACTGGCTCCTCGTCGCCGGCCACCTCCTGCTGCTCCGGCTCCTGCATCTCCTCGCCGGATTCCACGTCGGCAGCAGTATCGTGGACTGTTTGCTCTGACTCGTCGCCGGATTCCGCGGTGGCAGCAGTATCGTGGACCGTTTCCTCCGACTCCGGCGGGGTGGCGATGGGTTTCCGCTTCTTGGAGCGCTTTGCGGAGCCCATGGATGCGGCTGGGGGCGACATGGCGGCGGAAGGAAGCTATAGGGTTTGGCTGGTTTTAGGGTTTTGGTGCCGTGGACTCGTTGGTGTTCGCGGTTATGATGACATATGGGGTTTTTTACGGTGATTCTGCCTTGCCTTTAGGTTTGGCTAACGCTAGGCGTGTCCTTCGGGGGATAATTGCCCTGATCCACCGGTCCCGGGCCCTTTTTCTACAAACGACACATTTTTGTTATAAAATTTTCTTTTTTACTATATATATGTAGCAAAAAATAGTTTGCTCAAAAAATATAATGAAAAAGACTGCCTCGCCGGAGACGGCGATGGAGACATCATCGGAGTCTTTGTAGCAAAAAAAATATATGCTAATGTAGCAAACTCGACTTTACCGGAGACTCACCTGCCGATAGAGCTCGTCGTAGCAAGTAGCAAAAACAATCTGCACCTGTAGCACAAAATTAACTTCGCCGAAGACTTTAGCCGAGAGACCTCGCTGAAGACCTTGTAGCAAAAACTATGCACTACTATAGCAAAACCAGAAAACAATTGTAGCAAAAAAATCCAGCAAGTGTAGAAAAACACAACTTCGTCGGAGACATCGTGGGAGACTTTGGTTAAAAACATTGTAGCAAACACTTTCTACTATTGTAGCAAATCTACGAAATGGTTGTAGCATCGCCGTCAGCCGAATGTAGCAAACTTTGATCTCCAGCAGTCCGACGTTGTCACAGTCCATCAACAACAACTCTGGCGGTGCTCCATGGGGAAACATACAAAAGAATTGTAGCACTTTCGGGACATCAACATTGTCAACCTACAGTACGTATGGTGGGAGATCCCCCGTCGTCCTCGAGGATGTTCCCTACAGGCTTGTGGAGGAGTAAGCTCGGAGGAGGGGGTATCAAGATTGAATCGGACAGTAGGAAGGATGGCCGGCGGGTGGCGAGGCAAGGAGGGGCGGATAGCATGCCATGGCTACCAGCAACGACGCAGCCGTGGTGCTGGGGTAGGCGGGGATGCAGCACCAGCGTCTAGGACGGCAGCGGCGGCCGACAAGAGAGTGGTGCAGCAGCCGAGGCACATGGCAACAGAAGGTCTTGGCGCGCGGAGGCGGGATGCGCATGGAGGTGGTTGTTGAAGACACGTGCAACGTGGAGGACCCGGGGGATAAAAATGGTTCATCCCCCTGGGGGATTCCTAATTGCAACAGGTCACACAAAATTTGACGGGTGGAAACTGAAGGGAATATGCCCAAGAGGCAATAATAAAGTTATTATTATCGTATTCCAAATATATGATAGATGTTTATTTTGCATGCTATAATTGTATTAAAAGGAAACGTTAAAACATAAACAAATAAAGTGTTTCTAGTTATGTCTCTCATATAAACTAGCTCGTTGATTAACAAGATGATCAAGGTTTCCTGATCATGGACATTGGATGTTGTTAATAGCGAGGTCATAACATTGGTGGAATAATGTGATGAGCATTCATCTGAAGTATAGTAATACAATAAAAGTCATTATGTTTAAATTGCTATAACATTATTACAAAGTAACTTTAGTCCTTAGACCATGAGATCATGTCAATCACTAACACAGGAAGAGTAGTTGGTAACATCAAACATCACACCATAACATGGTGACTATAAAGGTGGGTTCAGATACTCCGACAGTGTTATGTAGAGGCTCATGGATCAAGAGTGGTATTTTTCCATCCCGATGACGAAGAGATATACTCTGGGCTCTCTCGGTGATATCACATTGATATAGCTTGCAAGCAGATGATGGGGATCACTAGAATGTTATATCACGGAACAAGAAAACAATACATGTCGTTAACGAGATCAAACTAGGTATGGGGATACCGATGATCGAATCTCGAACATGTAAAATATTGCGAGACAAAGAGATTTAGTTATAGTGTTAAAGGTTCACACAATCACAAGAAGTCATCGTTGAATGTGTGGGAGTCGGTATAGATCTACAGGTACCGCTGCTAATTATTGATCGGAGAGGGGTCTCGATCATGTCTGCATTATTCGCGAATCGTAGAGTGACACACTTAAGGGATATTGACACTATTTGGAGCAAATAAAATGCCAGAGAAAGAATATCAAAGTGCTGGAATTATTTTAATGGACACCAGAATTGTTTTAGGTGAAATTGGTCCTGCATATGAACTTGAAATGTAGTAAGGGATTTTATGTGAATGTTTGTTAATTAATATAATTAACAAAAATCTAAATAAAATAGTTTTATTAATTGAGAGATTGCATTAAATTTGGTGGAAATTTATGGATTTGAGTGGAGGAGTTTTTATATGAGTGGAAGGCATGTTTATGTGAGGAGCTCCACCCACATGAATGATGGAAGAGGTGGGGGCACCTCCATGGCTGGCCATGGAGGGGTTACACCCCTCCTATGAAAAGCCTCCTCCACTCCTCTCATCTCGCACCTCCTCACGAAGGATCTTGCTCCCCTTTAGTACTATTTCCCATGGTCTCGGCTTAGCGAGATGCATGTTTGAGATGGATTTTTCTCGAGCATGGATTTGTTGCTCCGCATTGTTGGAGCGAGGACACGGAGGTTGTCGGGTACCAGACGTGTGTGCGATCACGGATGTTTCACTAAGTTGAGGTGTTGGGACTTCTACCCGATCTTAAGATCACCTGCTTAACGACTACATCATCCACAAGTCCAACCTCGTAAAGCTTTGTTGTTCTTCAAGGGTATGTATTCTATGGATGTATATTCACTCGTTGGTTGTATCTAGGTAGATGGATCTTTGTGCTTTCCGTTTCCATTATAGGAAAATTTTGTTTTCTATGCTGCAAACCCAACAGTGGTAAGAGCAGGATCTATGCGTAGATGCTTTGCACGGATATTACACATATGGTTATGTGGACACTGATGGTCATGTTATTGCTTCTTATGTGTATTTTGGATATTGGTGGCATAGTGGGATGAAGTGTCTCGGAGAAACTTTACATATCCTCTCACATGAGACCTGTTCCACGCTTTACATGCAACTAGTTTTGCATAAGTGACTTGCGGGTGTCTGTCTCTCCTACTATAGTCAATATCTGATTTATAATGAGTTGCCAATAGTTTGATTATCATCGTTATGGTTTCATGTTCGTAGGTATGAACGGTTATATCTCCGAAAGCCCTCAGCCACGTAAAAACATGCAAAAGATAAATTAGAGGCGTCTAGTTTTTTGGTTTTGTCGGGCAAGTACTATGATATGGTAGTATTATAATTTGTAGTATGGATTGATACTATTAGAAATTATAATATGCCAAAGTGTAAGTTCCATAGACCTTGGCCTTACACACATAGTAATGATAAATATCATACCACGATGATAAGATAGTGATCAAGTGCAAGAACTATATCATATCACTTTTAGCATATGATGTTTGCATGCATCTTATAATGCTTATTTGGTGCTTTAGTAGCATTATAAGATGATCCCTCATTTAAATATCAAGATAAAAATGTTTTCTTCCTTTAGTATGCATCGTTAAGTAAGTTCGTTGTTTTGAGACACCATGTGATGACCGGGTGTGATAGGCTTAACGTTCGCGTATAATATCTATAAGATAGTTTTACACACGCAGATACTAAGATTCTTACTTGGCGATCCTATCATATACATACATGGCCTCGGAACACGAACCAAAAGGTAAAGCATGAGTCATATGGTTGATATGATGACCATCTAGATACTCGCCTTTGAAGCTACAACAATTCACGTGACGAATTGTCTTGTTGTAGTGGATCTGGTTCATGTAATCACCCAAAAGACACGAGGGATGTTGTTTTTGAGTGGGAGTTTATTTGTAATTTGGATTAGTTGAACTCAATATATCATAAACTTAGTCTAAATAAACTTGCAAATTCTGTTGTAGATGGCACCACCTGCTTTTAATTTCAATGTGTTCATGAAGAAAGAGAAACTTGCAACGAATGGGAGCAACTTTACCAACTGAGCCATGAAGATTCTCCTCACTGCTGCACAAAAGCAATATGTGTTAGAAGCGCCGCTAGGACCCCCATGTAACATCCCAGCATTAAAGCTTAGAAATAAGATGAACTCAAATGTGTGCATTGCATTCATGCATAGAAAATACAAATAATTTTCGCGATTTTGAATAAAATTTGTCAAAGTGATTGAAGCTTCTATTAGCTTGATGGAATTGAAGTAGATCATCAAGTTGACTGCGATAAGTTTCAATATGACCTTTGCTAAAACCTTATTTTAGTTAAAGATGATTTGATCTAAGGGTAGATCAAATGTAATAAAACTAAACCACAACACATTGCCTAATGATTAATATCATATCCTTAAGAGATCATATCATAGTATTCATTACAACAACTCATGAGTACCAAGTTCAGAATATAACTCAAGTAACAAGAATTTAATAACTAAATCTTGACCTATCTTACTCTTATATATTCCTACGATGAGAATCATGGTAGTTCTTAAATATTAATTCATTAGCACCTATTGACTAGGAAGGAAAACAAGTCAAGACCATTCACCACATATCTTTCTATCTATATCAATTCCTACCATCTCTTTTGAACCTTGATCTAATATCTATTGACATCAATGTTGAGTAATCAACTAATGATTTATCAATCTTTAACCCATCAATCCTTGATTTATCAACTCTTGTTATTATTATAGCATTCACTTTAAAGCCTTTAGAGAAGGAAGTAAGACGAGGTAAGTAGTAATGCTAGTTCTAGATATCATCTATAGGATGATAATGTCCAAGAGAATAAAATCAATATGATAATTAATGGAGTTAACTCACCCTGAATGGAATAGAAGAGTTATCAAATAAAGATATATGTGGTAACAAAGAGGATCCTAAAGATGAATTTTTAAGATAGTTACCAAGGAGTAATCCTATTGGAACAGGTAGGCATAAGCAATGAATAATATCTCTTAATACAATGGAAATACTAAGAAGATAATTATAATACAACTGTAATGTTGTATTGATAAAAGCCTTGATTAGCCAACTAGAAACCTAATCCATAAAAGATCAAAGGATTATAATGATCATGCTTAAGTCACTAAGAGTGATTGATTATATGATGTATAAGTGACATTGTGGATAGAACATGATTAAACCCTAGTATAGATATGGTATCCTAGGTGAATCATGCCAAGTCACAATGATATGAAGTTGGAATATAAGATACTGGAGATAAGTAGAGATAAGATAGAATGATTAAGATGATGTTAGAGCAACATTGAGTTATTGAAATAGTAATATTCCTCTTAAATAATAGTAAGCACTTGAGGAAAGTAGAATTTGATATATACACCTATTAGAGTAATATTAGTGATGGATGATAAAGAAAGTGTATGAATGGAGTTAACAGTAACTACTTGTTGGATTCAAGGTTACCATTAGTAGTTTGATATAATCAAGTGTAGATATGAGAAGTTTATGAAAGGCTTTAGTGACAAGTTTATAATATTTATAAGTGAGATTACAAAGTAAATTATGAAGTAAGAGAGTAATCATTCTAGTGGACTTGGATTCATTAGAATCATTCTAGAGATGAGCATTATCTCTATGAGGAGATCATATAGAGCTTTAGTGTCAAGCCTCACTGGATTTCAAATGGATTTAGAAGGAGGAAGTATTGGTAAGAATATACTTGTGAAGTAGTAGTATATCTAGGAAATGAATTTTTTAATTAGAAGTCAAGAATTATGAAGTAAGGAAGAGAGGAATTCCTGAGAAGCTATTAACCAAGATTATATCACTTCATATCAAAACCATTATCTATATCACTCCTCTTAAACCTAAAAGAATTTCCGCAAGGCAAATGCATTACCTTTATCATATAAGTAATGCTTATTAGCAACCATTATATGAAAACACAATACCATGGAACTGTCAAGATCACATTAGAAATAAATCTCAACATCTCACTCTAACTTATTATATCAATCATAATCATAAACTTAGAAGTAATGTCCTTAAACCTTGATCTTTAACCATATTCATTAAATCCCATAACACTTATGGTAAGTATTTGTAGCTCAAAACCCTAGCTTAATACATGACACTAAATCATCTTGATCACTTAAGTAATTCTTGCTGCAAATCCTTACATGATAAATTCTACCAAGACAATAACCACACTTCAGATGGTAGTGAACCATTAGTTAAGAAATTATACATGCTTAATATGAAAGTAAGTAGGATAATTTTGAATAGCATTTTTGAAGAAACTGAGTAAAGGAAGTGTCAAACTTTAAGAACACTAGAATTTAAAACCACCATATAATATGGTTGATAAATGGTGCCAAGTATGAATATATTCCATGCATATCATTCACCTACTCAAATCATTATCCTTACTATTATCATGGTGAAAATAGAATCATTTTCATAAGGATTTTGGATAATAAACAAAATATTAAAAACCTAATTCCTATTTGCTCTACCTAATAAATCACCTCTCATATTTTATGGATTAGAAAATTAGAAATAGGGTAACTAAATAAAATATAATATTATAATACAAACTATTTAATCATCCTAAATGCATTTTCATTTAATTACAATTGTCTTAAGAAGAAGTTCTATAAGGAATATTCAAAACAATTGTTTAAATACAAAAGCTAGAAAAGAAAACAGAATTAGAAAAGAAAAAGTAAAACAAACCGCACAGCCTTGTTTTGGCCCGAGGCCCATTTCTCTCTCTCTTATCTGTCGCCCACAGGCAGCCCACTTCGGTCCAACACTAGACCAACTCATCTCCCTCTGTGATTGATAGATGGGACACCACCAGGGATTGTGGGTTGATCTAGAGGATTTCCTAGGGGGGTTTCTGCAAAAATAGTGTTGTCGTCTTCCTCGCATCACAAGCAGCTGGGTGGAGCTCATGCCGTCGCCCGATGCCGCCGTTGTCGTCAGTCGTGCGTCGAGATGCCCACCGTCGTCCCAGAGGTGGATAAGAACCTCCCCCGACATATCTCGCTCATCCCTATCCCCTTCCTCTGCCAGACGACCTCTCTCTCTCTCTCTCTCTTGATTCTCTCTCGGGGCCAAACCCTAGCTCACCAGAGCCGCTCGTAGTCGTCGTTAGAGACCGCTCCAGGACCAGCCAAGGGTGCTACAAGCTTCGCCATGGTGTGCTTCGTCTACACGGTGAAGGAATCGAGCCGGGAAGCCCGTAATCACGTGCATCGACCTCTTCTCCCCGAAGTCCGGCCACCGATTCCGGCCACCCCGCGTCTCGTCGACCATCTCATCTTCTTCCTGGTGAGCTCCTGAACCTCCTGGTCCTTTCTGATTCGTGGCTCACTCGTCGTAGTGGTCTACTCGCGCGCAATCGAACCATGCCATCGTCGAGGTTCATCGCCGGCGAGGTTCCGGTCACCAAATAATAGTTGTGCTAGCATAGATAGGTTCGCCTCGTCATCCTCTATCCAACGCACCCAACCACGTATGCTAGAACGCTGTAGTTCGTCGCCGGCGACCATGATCCGATGGTGGAAACTGGGCTGGCATCATGATGACGCCATGCCTGCGTTTGTTGACCTGGTCCATGCCCATGTGGCATGTGACCCACCACTCAGTGTTTGGGGCTAGAATCAGCCCCGGTGAAAAATAACCTCTCCCTACGATGACGTCAACAGTGACACGGTAAATCATTTAGTTATTCTATTTTAATAATTTCAGAAAATGATTAAACCTTATAAAATTAATAACTTTTGTTTTATAATTCATAAAAATATGTTTAATATATAAAAATTTATAGAAAAATAAAATCTATAATTTAACTTTATTATCAAACATTGTTATGTCAATTATTTAAATAATTATTATTTAATAAAGATTTTATAAGTAATAATACTTTGAAAATTCATATTTTAATATTGGTAAATGAGAAAAATATAAATAATATACTGAAGTTCTTAGAAATATAAGAACTAAAATGTAAAACTATAAACGTAAAATATTATATCGCTTAATTAAATGTTTATTATTTATTAATTGTTTATAAATTAATAAATCTTATAAAAATAATATTTTAATATTTAAACATCACAAAAATAATTATAATATACCAAAATGATCACAAAAATAATATCTACATGTTAAAACTATAATTATCAACTTTTGAAGTAAGTAAAATTTTAATACCCTAATAAATTTAATTCAAACCTATTTCCTTGGTTAGTAATTCAAAAAAGTATGTATAAAATTGCTAATACCTTAAATATTGTCCATTAAAGCTCCAAAAAATAGTATTAGTCTTAAGGTATTGATAATATAAAGTCAAAATACTTCAAAACATTGTAGATACAATTTTATTAAATTATTATTCATCAATAAGTGTATGTTATTTTCTAGAAGGATTCTTATCAAATATAAAATCTCCAAGAATGATATTATTAACTAAATAAAACCTTTTACCGTTACTTCAACCACAATATTATAAACATACTAAAACACCATAGTTAATTCATAAATAGTGAAGTAATGTTGTTTCCATGTTATAAATTATCACCATTCATTTTTAAGAAGATAAATAATTCTATTCAATTATAGTGTTAAGAAAACATGACTCAAATAGAAGTGTTACCAATCTTAATTAACCTCTAGGAAACATTATGAAGTGAACAAATTGTAATAACACCCAAGGTAGATGAGTCTCAACTACTAATGATGTCACTATTCAAATGAAGTAAATCTCTCTTCCTTGATAACTTTAGTTAGTTAGAAACCCTAAGAATATTCAAAAAGGGTTTAAATACTTTTGTTTAGTTAAGTAAACTTTTCTTCAAAAGTTATTCTTTTAAGATATACTAAAAGTAATTCTTAAGCATTCCAAAATAAATCTACTTAAGTAACAACCTTCATATAAGGAGTCATTAGATACCATTCCACACTTGACTGCTTTATTATTATATGCTATTTATTATACTTGCATGTTGTTTCACACGCACACACACTCACAAGCCTTAATAATAAGCACAAATGTGAAACTTAATTTAAAGGGAAACACATTCTAAAGGAACCATTTCCAGTTCCCAAACCCTAGATCGACGATGTTTATTCCAGGGATTCGAGTTTATCAAATTGCATTACATTACTTATACATAATAGCATATTGCTGCTTTAAACATTAGTCCATATCGAACCAATGATGTTGTTGTAAGATATTGGATCTTATATTGTCTCGAAGACCGTGAGTGCTAATCTTGAAATCACAAAAGGCAAGTTCGCACTTGCTCATGTCCTTTGGTTATTTTCTATCAAATATTTTGCAAATCTAGCATTGTCATCACCTGCATTTCAAAAAGTTCAGAAAACACTATTTTCATAATAATATGATTATAGGTTATTTACCAAGAGGTAATAACCTACTATGAAAGTTCCAGTGGTAAAGGAACATATTATCTAGGACCTAACAACCAATGTCAGCAGTGATTCTTGCGCCGTATATTACACATTAACCATGAGATTTGGAATGGGACGGAGAAGTCAGCTGTATCTTTTACCTCTCGCATGTAGCCGAATGCGTGGGTCGTGGTTGTTATCCTTGTAGCGTGCATTACTTGGTAATTCATAGAGGATATGCAGCATATGGATGGGAACCTCAATGTCCCACGATAGTTCTGGCATCTGAACGATCTGTACTAACCATTGCCGTAATTCGATACGTGGGCATGGCTTACACCAAGGAGACATGCGAGGTTGCGGATAAGGCAGTGATTGGCTTGGATCTTAGGTTGGGCCTCAAACCATGGAAGTTTGAACGGGGACATACTCCCGGCCGTGCAACAAAGCTTAATATCTCTCATGGGAAAAGTAACGCACCTCTGCAAAGTGTAAGAACTGTAATTTGTTACTCCCTGTTCCGGGAAGGAGCTACGAACACGGTAGGAAAGTAACTCCACAAAAGTTCTGGTAAACCTGTGAAGGTTGACGGACATAGCTTTTCAGAATAAAAGCAACATTTGAAGAAATGTTTATGAAAACCTGCATTTCCTATGACCTATGGTCTCTGGCTGTAGATAGTGCATCAAAAACTCCTTTCTAGTGAACTTGTTGAGTACGCTCGTACTCAATGTATCTTCTTATCCATTGCTAGATTCTGAAGCCAATAAGACGATGTATACATCAATTGATACTCAAGAGAATCGTCACCAAAAGCTCAAGTTCTTCAATGAACTCAAGGAAGTCAACATATACATCAACAGAAGTGAAGACGAAGTTGCTGATTAGATAGAAGTATAATCTCTAGCCATAGAACCTACTTCTACAGAGTATTGCAATAGCAGCAATGCAAGCCAAATAGTTAGATGCTAATCTTATTAGCATGATAGTTATGAGTTAATTATTTCTGGTTCTTCTTTGTAACAAGTTTCTTTCTCTCTCTTTAACCTAGAGTGTTCTCTGGATCTTTTGTAAAGAGTCAAGTTGTAACCTATAGTCATGTCTTGGACCTGTTGTGTTTCTGTTGTAGCACTCTGAGGGATGTAATACTAGTGAACGGTGTTTCATTGGTGTTATGTCAACGACTATAGTGTACTACATCATGCAGTGGTATGCTGGGTCACCGCACCCCACCACTTGATGATGCTCCCGACGAAGTAAAGAATGTTTACTTGAGTCGTCAGGAGGACCACAATATGGTTCATTGAGGCATACTATATGGGCTAGAGCTGGAACTCGAATGGCAATGCTTTTGATACCATGGGAGAATTGAAAATGATTTTTGATACCCATGCTGTTGTGGAGATTTATGATGTTTTAGAAAAGTTCTTTAGTTGCATGATGAAAGAGAACAGCTCCGTTAGTGAGCACTGATACGTTGGAAACGTATCTATAATTTTTGATGCTCCATGCTTGTTTAGTATCTACTTTGCTTTACTTGTCCACACTTTGAGGTGCTTTTTACATGTTTTCTGGTACTAACCTACTAACAAGTTGCAACAGTGTCAGATGCCTGTTTTCAGCTGTTTTTGGTTTCAGAAAAGTTAGTAAAGAAATATTCTCGGAATTGGACGGGACAAACGTCAAAGTCAATTACTTTCCGTGGGGAACAAGAAGTCTAGAGGGGAGACGAGGAGGCGTACCAGGGCGGCTAAACCCCCTAGGCGCTGGTGGGCCCTACCCCGCGCCTGGGTAGGGTTTGCCCTCCGCCTCTCGGTCTCCCTTCGCCTAAGAAGCACCATGCGTAAAACCCCGAGACCCGATCAAATCCACGAAACCATCTGTAGCTGCTGCCACCATCGTCCCTAGATCGGGGGGATCTGAAGTTCTTCCCGGCACCCTGCCAAAGGGGAGATCATCCCGGAGGCCTTCTCTCTGGTATGATGCGTGAGTAGTTCCACCTTGGACTATGGGTCCATGTAGTAGCTAGATGGTTGTATCTCCTCCTTTGTGCTTTCATGTATAGATCTTGTGAGCTCCGTTCATGATCAAGATCTAATCTATTTGTAATCATGCATGTTGTGTTTGCGGGGATCCAATGGATATTGAGATTATTATGTCAGTTTGTTTAATGGTTTTGTCTTTATGATTCTATCATGTCTATGTTGTTTGTGATCTTGCATGCTCTCTGTTGCTAGTGGTTATCTTGGCCAAGTAGTTGCTAGTGACTCCAAGAGGGGGTATTTATGCTCGATAGTGGGTTCATGCCTCTAGTTTCCAAGGGAAGTGACAATAATCTCTTTGGTTGTAGATGTGTTGTTGCTACTAGGGAGAAAACAATGGTCTCTTGTTCATGGAACATGTGGACTGTTTACCTTACACACTTTGCTTAAAGCAGTTGTCTGTTGCTTGCAACTTAATACTGGAGGGGGTTCAAATGATAACCTGAAGGTGGACTTCTAGTCATAGATGCAGTTGGATGGCGGTCTATGTATCTTGTTGTATTTCCTAATCAACCTCATAGGATCTTTATGACTAGTAATTGCATTGTTATGCCTTGCTCGCCTCTGCCAATTGCCCCGCTGTAATTTGTTTACCCTTCATGCCATGTTGTTTATCTAAGGAGAGAACCTCTAGTGAACTATGGACCCCGGTCCAATCTTTACCATTGATACATCTTCCACTGTTACTTGTTTACTTGCTGCAAACCACTACCTTCCAAACCATACGTTTAATCCTTTGTTACAGCAAACCGGTGAGCTTGACAACCTCACTGATTTGTTGGGGCAAAGTCTTGAGTTTGTGTTGTGCAGGTCTCCGTGTTGCTTGTAATACTTGTGTGACGTTTCCTTCCTCCTTCTGGTTTGATAACCTCGGTCTCAACTGAGGGAAAACTTGCTGCTTGCTGCTTCACACCTTGCTCTTGGGGTTCCCAAAGTTGTGCGTAAATGCAAGCACGTAATCAAAATGTTTGGGTACGCCGATAAGCTTGTTTCGTTGGGAATAATGATTCCCATTGACTTAGGCATACATCGTGTTCTCCAATCTCTGCCACCAAGCTACAAGAGATTCATAATGAACTATAACATGCATATCATGAAGAACACTCTCCTCGAGCTTTTTTTATGCTTAAGACTGCTGAAGTGGAGATCAAGAAAGAACATCAAGTGTTGATGATCAATAAGACCACTGGTTTTAAGAAGGACAAGAAGGATAAACAAAAGGGTAACTTCAAGAAGGGCGGCAAATCTGTTGTTGCGCCCGAGAAGAAGACCCAGGCTGGCCCTAAGCCTGATACTGAGTGCTACTATTTTAAGGGGACTGGCCACTAGAAGCGCAACTGCCCCAAGTATTTGGCTGACAAGAAGGCCGTCAAGATGAACAAAGGTATATATGATGTACATGTTATTGATGTGCACTTGACTATTACTAGCAGTAGCACCTATGTATTTGATAATCGGATCGAGTTAATATATGTAACTCAAATTAGGGTTGCGAACAAAGCACCGCTAGCAAGGGATGAGGTCACTATGCGTGTCGGCAATGTATCAAGAGTTGATGTCATCACTGTCGGAACGCTACCTCTACATCTACCATTGGAATTAGTTTTAAATCTAAATAATTGTTATTGGGTGGCTGTGTTGAGCATGAACATTGTATTTGAATTGTGTTTATTGCAAGACGGTTATTCCTTTAAATCTAAAGACAATAGTTGTTCGATTTATATGAATAATATCTTTTATGGTCATGTGCCTGTGATAAATGGTTTATTTCTTTTGAATATCGATAATAGTAATGCAAATATTCATAATGTAGATGCCAAAAGGATTAAACTTGATGATAATATATCTGCATATCTGTGGCACTGCCGTCTTGGTCATATTGGCGTAAAACGCATGAAGAAACTCCATTCTAATAGACTTTTAGAATCACTTGATTTTGAATCACTTGATACATGTGAGTCATGCCTTATGGGCAAGATGACTAGAACCCTGTTTTCTGGTACAATGGAGCGGGCAACAAATTTATTAGAAATCATACATAGTGATGTATGTGGTCCAATGAGTGTGTCGGTACAAGGTTGATATCGTTATTTTGTTAATTTCACGGATGATTTGAGTAGATATGGGTATATCTATTTGATGAAACACAAGTCTAAAACCTTTGAAAAGTTCAAGGAATTTCAGAGTGAAGTGGAAAATCATTATAATAGAAAGATTAAATTTCTGCAATCAGATCATGGGGATGAATATCTAAGTTACGAGTTTGGCACACACATGGGAGTGTGGAATAGTTTCACAACTCACGCTTGCCGGAACACCACATCGTAATGGTGTATCGGAGCGTCGTAATCGTACCTTATTAGATATGGTTTGATCTATGATGTCTATGACTCACTTGCCACTTTCATTTTGGGGTTATGCACTAAAAATGATGCATTCACTTTAAAAAGGGCACCATCTAAATACATTGAAACGACACCGTATGAATTGTGGTTTGGAAACAAACCTAAGTTGTCATTTCTTAAAGTTTGGGGATGCTATGTTTATGTGAAGAAACTTCAGCCGCATAAACTCGAACCTAAAGCAGAAAAATGTGTCTTCATAGGATACCCTAAAGAAACAGTTGGGTATTCCTTCTATCACAGATCCGAGGGCAAGGTTTTTGTTGCCAAGAATGAATCCTTTATAGAGAATGAGTTTCTCATGAAAGGTGTGAGTAGTCGGAAGGTAGAACTCAAAGAGGTTATTGAACCTTCTCTTCATGAAATAGTGAGTGGCGCAGCACCGGAAATTGTTCCGGAGTTGAATTCACCAAAGTAAGAAGGAACTAATGATGAAGATCTTGAAACTCCGAAAGAGGACACTACCAAACCTCGCATGTCAAGCAGGACGCGTGCAGCTCCTGAACTGTACAAAAGTCATGTCATGAATTTCATGGTTGATGGAAATGATAACCCTGCGACGTATGAAGAAGCGATGATGATCCCGGATTCCAAAAAATGGCTAGAAGCCATGCAATCCGAGATGGAATCCATGTATGAAAACCAGGTTTGGACCTTGGTGGACTTACCTCACGACCGAAAGGCCGTTGAGATAAATGGATTTTCAAGAAGAAAACTGACGCTGGTGGTAACGTGACCATCTATAAAGCTCGAGTTATCGCAAAGGGGTTTCTACAAAATTCAAGGAGTTAACTACGATGAGACATTCTCTCCCGTAGCGATGCTAAAGTCTGTTAGGGTTATGTTAACAATTTCTGTATTTTTTGATTATGAAATTTGGCAGATAAATGTCAAAACCACGTTCCCCAATGGTAATATTGAAGAAGAGTTGTATATGGTACAACCAAAGGGTTTTTTCGATCCTTAGGATGCTATCAAGGTATGCAAGATTCAGCGATCCATCTATGGACTGAAGCAAGCATCCCGGAGTTGTAATCTCCGCTTTGATGAGGTGATCAAAGGGTTTGGAGATCTGTGGTATTTATAATATTATATGTGGATGAAATATTATTGATTGGAAATGATATAGATCTTATAAATGAGGTTAAAAGTTATCTAAACAGCAAATTTTCGATGAAGGACCTTGGTGAAACACCATACATATTAGGCATCAAGATCTATAGAGATAGATCAAGATGTCTAATTAGACTATCACAAATTACATACCTTGATAATATTTTAAAGAAGTTTAAAATGGACGAAAGTAACAAAGGATTCTTACCTATGTTACAAGGCAAGACGTTGGGTAAGACTCAAAGTCCGGCTACGGCAGAAGAAAGAGAGATAATGGGTAAGATCTCCTATGCCTCAGCCATAGGCTCTATAATGTATGCCATGCTATGTATAAGACCGGATGTGGCACATGCTATTAGTTTGACTAGGAGGTACCAATCTGATCCAGGTTCGAAAAACTGTATAGCGGTCAAGAAAAATATCCTTAATACTTAAGAAGGACTAAGGATATGTTTCTCGTGTACGAAGGTGAAGAAGAGCTTGTCGCTAAGTTTTATGTCGACGCTAGCTTCGACACCGATCCGGATGACTCTAAGTCTCAATCCGGGTATGTGTTTTTGATGAATGGAGCAACAGTTAGTTGGAGGATCTCCAAACAACCCGTGGTGGCGGGATCAACAACAGAGGCGGAATATGTTGCTGCTTCAGAAGCGACACAGGAAGCAGTTTGGATGAAGGAGTTCATAACGGAACTGGGTGTGGTTCCTAGCGCATTGGACCCAATGGTGATCTTTTGTGACAACAATGGAGCCATAGCCAACACCAAGAAACCAAGGTCTCGCTAGAATTCCAAGCATATCAAGCGCCGGTTTCACTCCATCCACGAGCATGTCAAGGATAGAGATATAAATATTTGTAAAGTACACACAGATCTAAATGTGACAGATCTGTTGACTAAAACTCTCCCTAGGGCAAAACATGATCAACACCATAACTCCATGGGTGTTAGATTCATCACTATATAAACTATATTATTGTCTCTACTTCAAGTGGGAGACTGAAGAGAATATGCTTGAGGCAATAATAAAGTTGTTATTGTCGTATTCCAAGTATATAATAGATGTTTATTTTGCATGCTATAATTGTATTAAAAGGAAACATTAACACATGTGTATTTAACAAACAAATAAAGTGTTCCTAGTTATGCCTCTAATATAAACTAGCTCGTTGATTAACAAGGTGATCAAGGTTTCCTGATCATGGACTTTGGATGTTGTTAATAACAAGGTCACGACATTGGTGGAATAATATGATGAGCATTCATCCGAAGTATAGTAATACGATCAAAGTCATTATATTTAAATTGCTATAACATCATTACAAAGTAACTTTAATCCTTAGACCATGAGATCATACCAATCACTAACACATGAAGAGTAGCTTGATAAGATCAAACATCACACCGTAACAGGGTAATTATAAAGGTGGGTTCAGATACTTCGATAGTGTTATGTAGAGGATCATCGATCAAGAGTGGTATTTGTCTATCCCGATGATGGAGAGATATACTCTAGGCCTTCTCGATGATATCACATTGATATAGCTTGCAAGCAAGTGATAAGTATCACTAGAATGTTATATCACGGAAACAAGAAAAGAATACATGTCGGTAATAAGATCAAACTAGGTATGGAGATACCAATGATCGAATCTCGGACATGTAAAATATCGCGATACAAAAGGATTTAGTTACAGTATTAAAGGTTCACACGATCACAAGAAGTCATCGTTGAATGTGTGGGAGTCAGTACGGATCTCCAGGTCACGCTGCTGATTATTAATCGGAGAGGAGTCTCGATCATGTCTACATTATTCACGAACTGTAGGGTGACACACTTAAGGGATATCGACAGCATTTGGAGCAAATGAAATGCCAGAGAAAGAATATCAAAGCGTTGGAATTATTTCAATGAACACTGGAATTGTTTCGGGTGAAATTGCTAAAATTGGTTCTGCATGTGAAATTGAAATGTAGTAAGCGGTTTTATATGAATGTTTGTTAATTAATGTAATTAACAAAATTATGAATAAAATAAACAAAAGTGTTTTATTAAATGATAGATTACATTAAATTTGGTGGAAATTTAATGGATTTGAGTGGGAATTTGAGTGGAGGAGTTTGTATGTGAGTGGAAGGCATGTTTATGTGAGTGGGAGCTCCACCCACATGAATGATGGAAGAGGTGGGGGCACCTCCATGGCCGCCGACCATGGGAGGGGGCTGCCCCCTCTCCCTATAAAAGGCCTCCCTCCCATCCTCTCATCTCACACCTCCTCGCGAAGGATCTCTCGCCCTCTCTAGTACTATTCCCCCATGGTCTCGATTTAGCGAGATACATATTCCCGTGGCTTTTTTTTGGAGCGGGGATTTGCTGCTTCCGCTGCATTGATGGAACGAGGACGCTGAGGTTGTCGGGGTACCGAACGTGTGTGCGATCACGGATGCTCCACTAAGTTGCGGTGCTGCCGGACTTCTACTCGATCTTGAGATCGCCAAGCGAACGACTGCATCATCCACGAGTCCAACCTCGTAAAGCTTTGTTGTTCTTCAAGGGTATGTATTTTATGGATGTATATCCACCCGTTTATTGTATCTAGGTAGATGGATCTTGGTGCTTTCAGTTTCCATCATAGGAAAATTTTGTTTTCTATGCTGCAAATCCAACAGAAACAATTTAATCTATTAGTCCGTACTAGGCTAGTTGATGACTGAGACCTCTTTCCAACATCGAAACTGCTTCGCGGACGAAATCAAAATCGAATGGGGCAGACTGACTGAGCTGTTGCATCGACGGTACAGCTGAGGCCTCATACATGAATCGTCGTGTGTGTATAGCATCGTCGTTCCAACATTGTCAGAGGGATTCTAATAAGGTGGCTCATCAGTTGATGAAAGTTGCTTTCGAATCACAGCAGTTGGGACGGTGATCCTCCCAGTTTTACTTTACCTCCATGTAACTCTTTTATCAGTTGAATAAAAGCCACAAGTCATCCCATAAAAAAACCTTTTAAAGTGCAACTAAGGGGAATGATATGAGTTGCATGGTCTATAATAAGTGATTTTTAGCCTTTCGTTCGACGACGAGATCTCCTTTCCGGTGTTAATGGTGGTATTGAAAGATTAAGATTCTATAGGTACAGTCTTTCAGATCTTATTTCGTCAGATCGATTTTGGATTTTTTTATCACGATTGCCACGAGAAGGATTATCCTCACAAAATTTGTCCCTGCTACATCCTTGGTAATGGTGATTCATACTCTTGGTTCACCATCGATGTCGATCAGGATTTTCGGTTGATTTTCCTTAGAATACTGGTATTGGTACTCTTGCCGATGTTGTTTGATTATCCTAATGGCTGCGCGCATATACGTAGCCTTAGCACTGCGGCTCAAATTAAAATTATGGGAGAACCTTTATTGATATTTACAAGTTATGGTTTGATATATGTCAATTCTCGGCCGTCTTCAGAGAAGTACAAGATTGTGTCATGGAACAAGAAAAAGTTTGAAGACCTCAAAATTTTGCTAGGTCTTTTTAGACTTTATTTTGTAATCATTGAAGCCAGATTATGTACCTCTACCATGTGTCAAAAAAAGGAGGGGAGGGAGGGAGGCGGAAATGCAACTCTAGCGTGCACGTTAGAGTCGTTCGTTTGTGTTAAGATTTGTATCACCCACTCTCAAGAATCTTTCTACTCAGCTAGAACTATTTGTTTTCTAATGTTTAATTTTAAAAGTCAATATGTTTCAAAATAAATGTTAGATTAAAAATCTGTTTGGACAGGTGTATTTATTTTGACAATATCTTTTAAACAAGCTCAAAATAGGTTATTTTTAACAAAATTCAAAATGTGAATTCTAAAACACAATGAAATACAATAATAAATTTTAAAACCTAATGAAATCTAATGAAACAACATAAAAATATGTGTGTCTCGATTGCCGTCACTATTATTTTAATGCACGACTATTTGTTACATTTAGATTCTAAACTCGAAATTCAGTATTGTTTTTCTTATTTTTCATTTAGATATTTAATTTTTTTATCTCAAATTTTTTTGTAAAATATTTTCTAACTGTGTTGAGCGGAGTTTGAAACACAATTAAACAGATTGTTTCAACAATAAAAGATCACCATGTTTCATATAGTTTATGAATGTTTTATCATGTTTTAAAAGTTGATTTTTAAGTATTATTAAAATATATTTAATATTAATCTTATTTTGAAGCTCTCTTCAATAGGAACTCAAATATGCAAACATTTTTTTAATTGGAATTATGGTTCAAATTCTACAAGTGTTTTAAACTTTAGAACTAAAAGTAGTAGGAAATAATACTCTAACACATCTTTCCATAAAGCTGCAGGAGAGAAGGTGGGCCAGTGCACGCTATATCGCGCGCACGCCAGAATCGCCGTTTTAGGGGGGGGAGGGGGGAGGGTGATACAGTCGAGCTAAGGGAATTTTTTGAGTTATTTCAACATGGCGGAAGACGTTCAGGAGCAAAATCTTTGCATCACAAGTTTAAATCTTTGCATCACAAGTTTTGTTGTCCACGGTTTCTTCCCTTACGGCTCTAGCATGATCGTATCGAGTAAGATTTTAGTTGTACTCCCTTCGTCTCAAAATAGATGTCAAAGAGACACTATTTAGTATATAGATTTATTCAAATTTTGAAAAATCTAAACAATTTATTTTAAGACGGAGTGAGTACATCCTTTCAAGAGTTTAGTTGTGTATGGTGGTATTATATCCATATATGGACTAAAAAAATTGTCCCAATTGGTACACCGTATAGCTTCGATGTATCTAAAGGTAAAGAAAGTTTTGCCCTTCAAAACTGACGGAGAAACACCATTTATCACAAGTATTGGAACATTTATGCCAACATATATTAAATACGACATTTACATAAATACAGTTTATTTGTTACAATCTGCACAATTGATAATTGAATCCAACATAATCAGCCCAATTATTTCCAACAAAACAAAGTTATGAAGAGATTACTGCTCAACAGACTGACCTTTAGTTGAACTTATACAAGAACTTGCATAGCAAACTTAGAAGACAGTGTTCAACGCCAGGCCCTCCTGTACTCTTGACACCCGAATAGAGTTCTTCAGGAAGCCGGAGTACCACTTAGCCGAGAGACAGTGTTCAACGCCAGGCCCTCCTGTACTCTTGACACCCGAATAGAGTTCTTCAGGAAGCCGGAGTACCACTGAGCCGAGAGCCTGGCTTGTCGTGGTCTCTTCTCATCATCGAAATCGACACGGTACAGGCCGTACTTGGACTGATATCCTACCAAGAGCTCGAATAGGTCCATGAATGCCCAGGCGAAATAGCCTTTCACATTAATTCCGTTCCTGGAGAACAAGAGAGTAGCCATCAGGGTGGAACACTCTTTCTTCATTCTTTTAGGTCTCAGTGTGTTCATGTAGAATACGCACTGTGTGCTGAAAATTGCATATATTTAGTCGTGAATCAGGCACCTTATTGCATCTAGTGTGCTTCCGATGTAGGTGCTCAAATAATCTACCCTGTCAGTGTCATTGAGCCCACCGTTGGTAGATCCCAAACCTGGTGAGATGTAAGAGAGGAAAATGAGGTCAAGGTAGCAACTTAATTAGTTAATACTGGTTTGCTTTATTTTAAAACTGTGTGTGCTTGCCATTCTCGTGGATATAAAGGGGAGGGTTTCCATAGGCATCTTTCAGGTACTCTAGTACAAGTTGCAACCCCTTGGGATCACTTGGAACACTTGTTGGGGCAGCCTGTATGCAGAAAGGTTTTATCTTTGACAGTTGCGAATCCAAATCTTCTTTGTCAACCTTAATTAAGATGGAGTGGGCAACTTCTATGCAACAAATATTGACAACGGGATCATTACCTGACCAACTGGCGGATCTGTCCTAGAAACTGTGACATATGAATAAATATCTAGTCAGAATACCAAAAGCACATCACTGCAATAACAAAAAAAATATTTGTGTGATCTAGGAAACCATGGTAAAAGAATTTAACTCAGCAGAAAAACGGTGCTTTCATTATAGAGAATAGACACTAAGGGCATATTTATAACCCCGAACCCTCCCAGATCCCACGACCCCAGGCATTTCACTGGGTGAAAAAGTCCAGACATGAACTCCACCTCGATTTTTGTAGGAACACTTTTGGTGGCAGTTTATATTTGAACCCAAAGCTTTGAATTCTCACCGTGATTCCCAATGTATTCTTTTGCAGGAATCGGGTAACCATGATGCACATGAAATAGGGTGTGATCTGTTACAGTAGTGATCCGAGGTAAAATGCTTGTCAGAAGTGGTTAATCTGAGTTGAGCAATATGTCGAAAGATGCAGTTTTGTGTGCTCCTGTTTATATATCAGTATAGTTGTGGGGTTTAGCACTTACAGCAAAGCTCTTTAGTTAGGGTATATTGTACAGGAACTTCATATTTATCCTCTTTCTGTTAAATAATTGTGAGAATGAAGGATCTGTAGTTTATTCCTTCATATTGCTGATGCGGTGCACGTTTGCCCCCAGATCTGGTAACCATGGCCGCAGCAGCTGCCACCACAGTTTTGCTGTGATTTCTGTTCTTTTGGTTTTTTTTGCTTCTTGCGTTCTTCTTTTCTATATGTATAGCTGTGTTTTAGTTTCCTTTTTGGGGCTTTTGTTGTAGGCATGTGCTTTGGCCTTCTTGGCTTTTTCTTCTAATACACAATGACACACATTTAGATGCCTGTGCAAGAAAAATATAGATTATAGGGTCTTGAAGCATCTATTTAATTAGTTCAAAAGGCCTTCTGGTGCTTTCATTCATACAAAGAACTCTTTTCTCACTGACTCACTGTAGGATGTCGATATTCTCAGTATTAAATAAGAAGCTTAGCCCTAGCTCCACGAAATTTGTCCAGAGACGACTTCCTTTCAATGGAATCTCATCATGATGTGAGTTGGCATTGGGTCACTTTACTTGAAATGGAGACGCCTTTAAATTCTGATCAATTTAGTTCACTAGGTTGCTCATGATCAAAGTGGTTACACCAACACGCTCGAACAAGAACAATCAGTGTGCATATCCAAGTATTCTTTAGATGTGTATGCTTGTTTCATTACTGCTTTGCACTGTTGCAGTTTCTATGCTGTTACAGATACGCTTATTTTCCTTTCGGAGCCATCATGGAATTGCTGTTACTCTGTTTGTATTGCTTGTGCTAATTTTAGTCTGCATGTTATGAACATCAGAAGATATTTTATCTGACAATATGTTTCTAAGCAGTAGCGGAGGCGGCAATATTTTTGAGGTATGGCCAACCCAAGCAGACATGTACACAACACTAAAGTTGAAGTTTTTGTCAGTGCCAGCACATATATAGGGTGAAGATGGAAAAGTTCGAGGTGGGGCGGAGGCCAAACCTTGCCAGATTATTGCCTCCGCCACTATTTCTAAGATCTAATTTGGATTATATTACTTAAATATACTTGTGTATTTTTTCTGTTTTTCAAAATATATCATGAATACTTATGGTATTTTTGTATTATTTACAGTTAAATATCTTTTTTATAAAATTTTCAATCATGTAGGATTATGTTTGGTTTCCTTAACATGTCTGATTTCGTAATTACGTATGATGTTCTTCGAATATTCAAAATATTTATGTTTCTTCAATTTTGTTTATGCTCGGGGTTCCTTCCTTGCTTGGACGATTTCTCGAATAAGGAGATCTCCTGGTGGAAGGAGGGGGATTCCTTGTGCCGTGGGGTTTTCTGAGACCCCAAAAGGACCCCCACAATTCAATCGAAGGGAGATGAGGAATTTAGGAAGAACTGGGGATGAGGAACAGAGAAAGTGAGATGAAAAGCACAGAGATAGGTGGGATTCAAAAGTTCCTATTCTCAGCGATAATTCAGGCTCAGAATACAGGCATATATGCTGCTCCAGCTCACACACCGCATGCAGTGCAGCTCAACAACCAAATCTATAACTTATGCTGCCTAGCTTACCCTTCTGTCCATTGGTTGCCAGCTCTGCCTTGAGCTACCTTCCTGTTGTCCGTCGACACCAGAAAGACACGATTGTGGGAGCGTGACAGGTTTCCTCCCCTACGAACCAACATGCCCTAAATATGTTTTGGGATGATCTATAACACTGCTCTCAGATCTTGACTGATCTTATATGGACTCATGCTTCCGGAAAGGCTGTTTTTCTTAGTATTAGTAGGACTGCCAGCATATTGGCCAGTCTATGTTTGCATATCTTAGTTGCATTGTTTGCTTGTGCGCCATTACTGGGAAAATGTATCAAATTAGAATGATAACAAATAAGGATCCATTGTGCAACAATCTTATCATCATGAACAGAAGAAGAAAAAAGTTGCTTACCTCTGTAATAAATTGACATGTCTCCCATCACGTCTCGAGCACCGGTTTCTAGTGGGCGGTCATTCACATAGACAGAATAGTAGTGATTTATTCCAATAAAATCAAAAGAATCCTTGATAAGTTCAGACTGAACTTTTGTGAAGGATGGAAGGCGATACCCAACATTCTTCTTCATTACTTGTGGGTAGTCCCCAAAAACCAAAGGCCCTAGTATCCTGCAGTATCACAGTTAGGCTCTCAAAATGCAAGGATCGGTTGGGCTGTCAAATGCACATGCTTTTAGTAAAAAGATGGGAGGAAAATATCATACCAACCAAACATGAAATCTTTACATCTCTGAGTTGCTTCTAAATCCACGGTGGATTGTGTAAGTGGATAACTCCAGAAGGAGTAGATATTTATGCCCACAACTCCCTTTTGCTCAGCCTGCATCCAAAAGTTTCTTTTATGAGTCTGTGCCTCAGTTTGCACTGTAACAGGAAACAGAGAAGACAATATTGTGCTGAAACATGTATCAGAAAGATGAGTTATGATGTATGGTTAAGGTGCAATAGCTGAAAATAGTAGCTTCACCATCAAGCTAAGCTATGAAGGCTAATCCTAGAGTTTCTGAAGAGACTAAGAAGCAACGAAACTATTTTGGGTACAAAATCATTCGCCACTTTATACTTTGCTTTGTACAGTCTGACAACCGATGCATGTGCCAATAGTGTAGTATGCACTGCTATGTATGGTTCGGTGGTGGAGTTCCCTGCTGTGCACTTTGTTATTCCAAATGGATCTGAGCATCGACCAGGTGGTAATTGACCACTGGCATAAGAGGCAATTGCACCAATGTTTGGCTCATTCACTGTAGTCCAGTATGTGACCCTATCACCAAACTCCCTGAAGCAAACATCTGCATACGCCAGAAATCTTCGCTGCATTTTACAGATGCAAAAATATGAATAGGACAGTTATGTTGTGAGTATGCCACAGCTGCTACAAAACAGACACTTCCTAGAGAAAGTTGCTTCGATTTTGCGTAAGCCTTATATGAACTCACATGATTTTTGGGCTTAGCCATCCTTCATACTCATCTTCAAGACACTGAGGGAGATCTAGATGGTAAAGTGTGATGTGTATTTGAATGCCTGGACAAAGAAATTGTGTTACGTATACACCTCTTTAAACAAAATGATGTTTAGCTCTGCTGTATGAAGCTCAAAGACAAATTTGTATACTCCATTTTCTCCATGTGCAGAGTCCACCATGTGCAAATACAAAGGAAAACTAAATCTATGAAAACTGTAATGAGAAATGACTATGTATAGCCTTATCAAATGACATGCAACAACAAAAGAAGCTCTTACAACACAATAAAGTAAGGTTAAAGATACAGAGTAGAAGCATTCATTAATAACACTCTTGTTTCCCTCAATGGACAAAATTTTCAGATGGAGACTCCGGAGGCCTAAGACAGATGTACTTACCACGTTTCACTAGCTCATCTATGATGTTGTTGTAGTACTGTAGCCCTTTTGGATTGACAGCCCCACGTCCATCTGTGAACCAAAAAAAATGCTGAAAAAATTGGAAAATTAAAATGGCTTATTTTGAAGAACCTGGGGAGCAATCCTGTACTTGGAATAAGCCTTGACCAAGAGATGGAGAACCTATAGGCCTCTAGGCCTGTATCAGATATGAGCTTGATATCCTCCTGAAATATCACATTAAGTACAAGATTTCTTTTGGATTACTAGATCCGAGAAATGCTGATTTATTCATACAGTTCATGCAACATAGAATTCCAAGAAACGCTGGTAGAACATTCTGCTTTTATGGTTTACCTTGTATTTATGGTACCCGTCTGCAGAAACATCTGCTGTGCTTTTGTCTGGCATTTTACCTGTCAGCACAAATCAAGAAAGGTTAACTTGCTCAACCATGTGCAGTTATGGCCTTGGATATACCATGTTCAATTTAGCTCTGCCATAGCAACAAAAATGTGTTTGTGAAGAAGTGTGCTTCCAAGAGGGAACTGGTCTCAGTTTTATACACCACCATTAGGAAAATTGATCACACATTGTGGACTGCTACTATGCTATACCAATTAGGCATTTGAAATATAAAAGGAGACAAAAACAATCACGTGCTACAATGCTATACCAACTCTATTCAAGAAACTTGCTGCCCAGAAATTAATCAGGCATTGCAGAAACTAGAAAGATAAATTGCATAGCTCCATAGCAACTAACCTGCATGAGTGAAAGTGTCCCAAAAGCTTGGGCTCCTGCCATCCTCAGAAACAGCACCCTCATACTATATGCAAAATGGAACATCAAAATTAGCACGGTGATCTTCAGAAAAGTAAAGCTTTTATTACTAGCTTACTTGATATGCTGAGGTGCCAGCTCCAAAGACGAAGTCCTGTGGAAAATCACTTCTTGTGAAGCCAAGAATGGCAGCTGCATCCTGAACCCATAGAAACAGCAAGATGTAGAAGAAAGCAGTAGCACCCATCTTTTGTGCATGTAATTGTGTTGATTTGTTCCCTGCGTGCCCTTTAGAAGGGATTTATAAGACAGTTGACCTCAACGGCTCAATCTCATCCAAGCCAACCAGATTAAAAAATGCCCGTCAGAAGAACTCACATGCAGACATATGCAGTTAGCATGTGCGTTCTGTTTGTCTCCTCCTTGAATCTTGATGCATATTTTATACACTTGTGATCTGTGTGTAGTTGTTGCTTTCAACTCCCCCTTCAGTATTCCGTGATCCCCATTAAATAATTGCATAGATTGATATGCCAGAGGTTTGATGGATCCACAAGAAAGTAAACACCGATTATTAGATTATGAAAAGAAGTGCGCACTTATTAAATAAAGTCCCATGTGAATCGCAAGAATGAGCATAGCAGCCTGCATGCCCTATTCTCCAGGTTCTTAATTGATAGGAAGAATAAGTTGCAGTTAAACAGCACCTGTGGATATTGCAGGTGAACTGGAACTTTGGCTGGAAAATGGAAAACACGGTGATGACACCAAGATGCCAGGAGCCAACGATTTCATTGAGGCATCGAGCACAGAAGTAGAGAAGAAGAATAAACGCTAACTTCTGCAGAAAAAAGTGTGATAGGTTCAGCTTGTCGGCGAATAAATAATTGGCATAGATATGCCTTGTCCAAGGTGTAACTGAAGGAATAAAACCATTTCACTCCATGAAGGTCAAACCCGCCTCTTTCTTGGCCCCCTTCTCCACCATCATCAGCCGAATGGCTCTTGCATCTTCCCATCGGCCATTGACTACATACAGATTAAACAGAATGCCATAACGTCCATCATGGTGTGGCTCTAGCTCAATGAGCCGCTTGCCAACGCGTTCGCCGACGCTAATATCATTATGCATCCGGCACGACGACATCAGCGCACCCCATTGCGAAGCATGCAGCTCCATTGGCATATCCAGCGACACAATCTCAGCCTCCTGAACATGGCCTGCACGCCCAAGAAGATCAGCTAGGCACCCATAGTGCTCCCTCTATGGCTTGATCCCATGGCGCTGCATCGACTGGAAAATATGTCTCCCTTCGTCCACACGACCTGTGTCGATGCACGCGCACAAAGCAGCAACGAACATCGACTGATTTGGCCTGAAACCCTTCTCGAACATCATTCAAAACAGCTCAAGTGCATGCTCACCGTGGCCGTTTACTGCAAGCCCTCCAATCATCGAGTTCCACAGCACAACATCACAGCAGTGAACGCTGTCAAAAACAGACTACGCCTCCTCCATGCACCCACACTTGCAGTACATGTCCACCAGCGCTGTCTCAACCAAGACATTGCTTTGCCTCCCCGCAACCCCTCTGTTTCAAGATACTGATGAACCCAGCGACGTCTCGACCACACCAAGATGCGCGCACGCCTTGAGCACGCTGACCAGCACCACTACGTCAGGCTTGAGACTCTCAAACATCATCCGGTCAAACACCACAGCGCCTCGCCGAACTCCCCTGCACGCACAAGCGTGTCGACCATCGCGCTCCAGGACACCAGGTTCCGCTCCGGCATTCTTCCAAACACCTGCCGCTCTGCCGCTAGGTCGCCGCTCTTGCGGTATCCGGAGACCATCGTGTTCCAGGAGGCGACGTCCAGAGCAGCACCCGAGTCGAACACCCTGCGCGCGCATGGAAGGAGGCCGAGGGCACAGTAGAGCTTGAGGAGGGAGTTGGTGACGACGGGGTGCGCGAGCGCGCCGCACTAGCGCCTGCGCGTGCGCGACGAGGCCGGTGCAGCCGGCGGAAGGGGACGAGGCGAGAGCGGCGAGGAGGAGGGAGAATGTGAATGCAGTGGGCGGGGTGGCGGCACGGATGCGGGAGTAAAGGGCGAAGGAGGCGGCCGCGAGAACGCCGCGGCGCGCGAGCTCGGCGTGGAGCGGGCAGCCGTGGGAGGAGGGCTCTGTGGAGAAGAAGAAGGCGACGGGGAGTCTCCGGAGGCGGCGGCGCGCGGCACCGATCGCCATTTGGTCTGCGCCTCGCAATCGCATGATTTTGGCCAATGCTGGCTGCATGTCTTTTTTTTTCTTTTTTGGAAAAGCCATTCGGACCACTTTATTGATCAGATAAAACAATTACTCACTCTGTTTCTGTATTCAAGGCCACTATCAAAAAGACTTTTTTTATATATACAGGGCTACTATCTTTAACCGAGATAAAATTGATATCATTTTTCTACTCGAGAAGTGGAAACGATTGTATTTAATTAGGCCGCCAAGCCATGCATGGATACGGAGGCCATCTCGTCTCAAGCCAAGCATGCCAAACCATGGAATCGAGGAGCTCGTATCAGAAATGAGGAGTTTGCGACGTTTTTTGCCAATACATTAATCGGTTTAAAGTTTTGCCTTATACCTGGAATATGACTTTGTGGCCTTGTATAAAAGAATGGAAGAAGTACTCCCTCCTCCGCAAATAAGTGTACATCTAGGAAATACTAGACAAATTAGTTCTCTCTCTTATTTTATGAGGCTTTATCAATTATCAAGAAAAGAGAAGAATGAGGATTGGTGGATGATATTGAGGAGAAGAATAGAGATTGGAGGACAAGGTGGGGAAGTGATTACGAGGAGTTAATTGCATTTATTGAGTGCATGTACACTCTTTTTGGGACAAATTTTAAGTGCTAGATGTACACTTATTTACGGACGGAGGGAGTACGTTATATGCGAGCTTGCTAATACTACTAGGAGTTCATCGACCTATCAGCGGCAGAAGGAAAGCGCACGCGCGAGGCTTCCAGAGCGCGGGAAAAAAAGGGCGGCGGCGTAGGTAGGTCCTCCTCCTCCACCTCTCCCTCCTCTGTCGTCTTGGCGCGACGCGTATTTCTCGGCATGGTCGCCTCTCAACAATGCCCCTCCGTCTCACGGCTTTCTCCCTTCCGCCAGGACAGGAACGACTCGGCCCAGCTCCGACGACCAGAAACCGCGGGCCGCGTGTGCGAGGTCGTCCGTCGTCTGGCGCAGGTACGTCGCTGGTGGCTGTTCTCCCTTCTCCCCCAACGATTTCCCCCTTCTATGTACAAATTTCTTCACTTTCTCTTGATGTGCAGCACGTCTAGATTTGATTAGGCAACGATTGGGCGACCTCCACCCCGATCTGAAATCCCGCAGTGCACCTAGGTATAAATTTCTTTGCTACTGTGTTGTATGGTCTGATATTGGTATGTGAATCTTGTGATGTGCTGATTTGGTATGTGAAAAGCTTTGTGACAAATACGTCTTGGAACAGATCCTTGTGAATGTGTTTGTGAAATATATTATTGGACTAGAAATTGTATGCTATGCTAATAAAATTATGCTTGTGAATGTGTTTGTAGTTGCACAATGTCGAATGAATTAGAGTTGGTTTCTTACATTGCGAAAGAAAACAAAAAGAGAAAGAGGAAAAGAAAGGAGTTCATGAAAATGAAACTATATTTTGAATCCACTCTTCTTGTGATGGCATATGTTAGAACATAAAGGGGGCCAAGGGATTTAGTGAGCTTTAATAATGATGAGCATAAACACTCTCTTAGAAAGTATTGCTTGTTGAAAGAAATGTATGATGGGGCTAAAGTTGCATGCTATGATCAGCTTCGTTTAACAAAAAGAAACTTCCATGACTTGTGTGTTATGTTGGGTGAGAAGTGTGGTTTAGGGATAGTGTGCATGTTGCCGTGGAAGAAAAGGTTCCATGTTCTTGCTTGTTTTTGGTCATGGTTTGAAAATGAAGTTGTTGCAAGCCAGTATAAGAGGTCGTTGTCGATTATTAGTTCACACTTTTCTCGGGTGCTAAAGGTCATTCTATCTCTCCATGGAGAGTTCATTAAGCTGCCGGATCCTTTCATTCAACCTCCCAACGATTAAAAATGGAAGCGGTTTGGCAATGCACTTGGCGCATTAGATGGTTACCATATTGATGTTTGTGTTAATGTGGTTGACCAAGGACGGTACAGAAATAGAAAGCAAGCTATTCATCATTAACGTGCTTAGTGTTGTTGACTGAAACATGGAATTTCTTTATTGCTTGCCTGGGTGGGAGGGTTCAACTTCGGACTTGAGAGTCCTACGTGATGCAATGAGAACAAGTCGCCGAGATGCATTTTCTATACCCGTTGGTACTACTCTTTCTCTTGGCAACTTGTTTCTATTTGCATTAGTCCTTGGCTAAATTATTTGTTCGCTTTGACAATAGGAAAATATTATTTAAGTGATGCCGGTTACACCAATGGACCTGGATTTATTACTCCTTTCAGATACATTCGGTATCACTTGAAAGAGTGGGCAACAAATGCACAACTGTCTAAAACAGCCAACGAACTGTATAACTTACGTTACGCTCATGCTAGAAATGTAGTTGAGAGAACGTTTGGGTTGTGGAAGAAAAAGTGGGCTTTCTTATGGTGCGCAAGTTCCTTTAACATAGAAGATTTGGTAACGTATATCCCTATGGTTCTTTAGTAATAAGGTGATAAATGAAAGAGAAATGCTCACTTGCAACTAATATTTTTGCAGATCTAAATTATTAGTGCTTGTAATGTTTTGCACAACTATGCAAGGGATAGACAGTATTTGATGGACAACCTATTGTTGGAGAAGGTGGATAATGAAATAGCAGATCATCCAATTAATACTGAAATGGTGTTGGTTATATTACAATAGTTCGTGTCACTAATGCATGTATGAACTTTAGACGGCAACTTGCGGCTGTCATGTTTACTAATTACCTTGTTGCACGTAATGAACTAGAGGAGTAGGATAATGTGTGGTAGTTATCTAATGGTATTCCTTTTTGTGGTAACTATCTAGAAGTTGGTCGTGCATAATACATGGTGCCTTTTGAATACTTTCTTATGGTTACTAAAATGGTGTCTTTTGTACATGCATCATTGTGACAAGGAAATTAATATATATGATATAGTATAACATATGTTTGTATTGATCTTGCTTATGTTATTAATATATATTGTGTATTACTATTTTTCGCATATGTTGACTTGTGTAGGTCCATGGAGGAAGCAAACATAAAATAAGTAGCAGGAATTACGTGCAATGGACTCCGGAGTTGACCGTGCCTTGTTGGACATGCTTGTCGAGCATCACACCAATGGTGATCATGCCCAAAATGGATGGAAATCACATGTGTTATGACATGCAATACAAAATATGCATGACAAGTGTGGCGTTGATGGCACACAGGAGAAAATTGTGTCAATGTGCAAAACTTTTGACAAGCACTATGCGATTGTTAGCAAAAAAATTACTCAGAGTGGATTTGGATGTGATTGGGACAAAAATGTGTTGTTGTTTGAGAGTGATAAAGTGTGGGACAGATATGTGGAGGTATGTGACATGTCACATGCTCATTTTAGTGTTCATTGTGATAATCTGTAACGTATCAATCTAACTTCACTTTCTATGTGCTTGTAGGCTAATGAGAAAGCAGCCATATACAAGAATAAGGTAATACACAATTGGAATGAGATATGTATAATTTACTCAAAAGACCATGCCACTAATCAAGGTGCTAGGACGGGTGCTGAGGCTGATAATAAGAATGAGGTGATACCACCTGATATCTCTCCGGACTTTGCTAGTCCATCACCAAAGAGGCCACGTCGGGGTGATGCAATTATGTGCATTCTTGGAGAGGTGAGGAGTTCTTTGAATGATGTAATGAAGTCAACTGAGTCATTGCAAATGCCCCAGGTTACTCCTCCTTCTGCCATACTTGTTGTGGTTAATGACATACCCGATTTATCGCATACCGGCAAGATGCGATCTTATGGAAAGCTAATCCACAATGAAGGTTCATTCCTTACACTTATGGAGCTTCCTGTGGATTTAGGAAGGAATGGTTGTTGATGATCTTGGCTTGATTTACATTTGATTACTATGTTTAGAGCTTGTCATTTTTGCTCTCTATCTTAAGAACTAGCAATATTGCATATGGACTATGTTGTGCGTACTACTTTTTATGGACTTGTAATATCATTGAACTTGATATTGTGTTGTCAAGCTATTTTGGATAATTATATTGTCCGTATGTATTGTTGTCAAAAAACATTTGCTTGTTGTCGCGAGAAATAGAATGTCTGTCACATAATACGGTGTGTATATATATATATATATATATATATGCTCTATTAGCCCCCTGGGTGCAAAATAACTAATTCACCCGGGTCTGTCCACCGAGCCAGGCCGCGCGCTGCTCCGGTGCGGCTCAACCCATCCCACCACCTGATGTCACGCTCACGTCAGACGACATAATTCAATTGGCATCTCTATTTCCCATACTCGCTGCGGTTTCTGAAAACCGCTTCTCTTAGCTCTATCCACGAGCGCCTTCCGGTCTTCCGGCTCGAATATTCCGGCGACCTCCGGCTCCTCGCCGCTGCCCCACAGAGATTTCGCGTGTCCGCGCCTTTTATCCTCCTTCTTGGCGACCAACAGAAAGCTCAGCCCCCTGCCCCAGTTTACTTCTTCCTGCCCCGTCGCTTCTGCTTCCTTCCTCGCCGGCGGTTCCAAATTCCAGGCGGCGCGAGTTGCAAGCACCGGGAGGATCTGCGCGTGGTAGCCTTCTCGTGGAGCTCACCGGCACAGCTGCTCTCCGGCTATCCCTGGCGTGGATGTACCCGAGGGAGTAGGAGGCGCATGCCGGTCAGGGCGTCCTTTGACGGCCGCGTCCGCGTCCGCGGAGACGGGGGATTTATCGAC